>JAINUG010000188.1:287500-300000 GCA_029706075.1 Aldrovandia affinis
CGAGGGTCAAGACCGCATCAGCAAACAGCGTATGGCGAGGTGTCATCAGTTCGTCTTTGGATGTGAGGAAAAAGACTGGTGAAGACAGTATTTATGCGATGGTCTGAATGGGTGCATTGTTCCCCACACGGCCTGACCCGGTGGTCGTCGTGTTCTGCTGATAACTGATAACATTCAGACATGCACAGGACCTTGCGATTGGGCTACCCCATTGAATCTGCAATAAAACCTTACGGCTCATCGACGCAACTCTGCTGGGGAATAGGCAATGCAATCAATTAGTGTGGATTATGGTCTTGGCTTAATTACCACGTGGGCCAATGGGGGCGGTCGTGCTCGGAGGCCTTTAAACATTTGAGGCATTTACACCTTACCCATCACAGACAGCCCATACAGAGAGGCTCAGTCTATAAGGGGGGGTTCTGCTCTCTGAATGGCTGTTGGTCACAGAGAGCCTCTGATTGGTCAGTTGCAGAAAACATCCAACCTCTGGCATCTAACCTCTATGCCGTACGATCCCAAATACAAGGGAGCTTTGCCTCTTTTGCCCGTATTCCCTGATTCCTGTGGTTTTGTTTTGAATTATTTTAAAACATTTCATCCCCAATTCTTTCTTTAGTCGCCGATTTTGCTTGAGCTGGACATACCCGACAGAAAGCACGGGTTTCATTTTCAACCGAGCAGCTAACTGATTTAACCCGCCAATTACTGACTCAACTGAAACCGTTCAGCCAATCCGCCCGAACCGTTCTGAGCTTAACGTTCATTTAAAGAGAGATGGAAAACCTGTCGGAAGGTAACCCTCCAGGGCCAGGGATTGGGCACCCCTGACCCAAAGCGTTAGTGAACTACTTACTCTAATGATATTGAGCAACACATGGTGCTCGTCGGCCACCATCGGGTGTGCGTCTGGAGAGGGCCGAAGCAGGAAGCCTTTCCCAGTCAGGGTATTCACCAGCTCCCAGGAGAACCCCGGCTGTGACATATGGTGTTGCAGGAGAGCTAATACCAGCAACGTGTCAAGATGTCCGAAACCCTTCTCCCACATGCCTTGTTAGGCAGGCAAATTAAAACTGACTGAGACATCCCTCGGGGGGGGGGGGGGGCTTCTCCAGTCTGACATTGTATTGATATGTTCCAACCCCCCTCTTCCACCAAAAAACATGGTTGTGTAGTGTCAGGAGGCAGCTGATCTGTTTAGGGGCCTTGAATAGGTCTAACGCACCCTTATTGACTGGCGCTTTGCGAGTGTGAGCTACTGTGGAGGAAAGCCTTTGGTGCCTTTTTCTCTGGTCCCCCTTTGTCTGTCCGCTTCTCGGTGAGTGATTATATGTCCTTCAGAGAAATAACTTCAACCAGCTCTATATTTAAGATATAAGTTTGTTTATTATGTAGGCCTACAGGAGAGTTCTTACAAGTAAAAAAAACAACATTGGATTAATGCTCTTATACATTTCTGCATTTCTAACATGACTGGTCAATCCTTCATATCTGATTTCCTCTCATTGGTTAGTTCTTACGTATGTCTCTGGTTTTCTTATCTGGCAGTGAGCTTCTAATTTCTTCAGAAATTAAACTTAACTTTCCCCAAGGTTCTATGCCTCGTGAGAGATGGCTTTCATAATTACTGACAGACAATATGATTCATTTGGCAGTTTTGTCTTATTTCACTCCTATTGGCCTATGGTTAGTTAGCTAGTATGGCCTGCAGTTTAGTTAGCATTATGGCATTAGTAATCATTTTGACCTAAGATAACTTTATTGGCTTTACACATTAAGGCCCTTTGGCATACTTCCACACTACCTATTGCGGTCGCGGTTTGAAACCCGACTGAGTCAGTCCGACCCTGGCCGGGAACCCCGATCGGGGGCGGCATTTGGCTGTCCGCCCCAGGGGCTGGGGGAGGGAAAGTCGGCACGAGCTCACTGAGGAACAGTAAGGGCGTTTCTAAAGAGCAGGTAGGCGAAGTTCCATCTCGGAGGAGGCGGATCATTGCCGGCCTCTGGGATTATAGCTTGACCCGGAAGACGGGTGGCGTGCTTGTGAGAGGAGGGCAAATTGAAATAAATAGAGGGTTGAATTGGCTACTAAATTGGGATAAAATATGGGGAAAAATCTGAAAGAAATAAAAAATATATTTAAAAAGCTGATCTGTTTTTCCATGCCGGGCGACTTAAATATGAATCTAGCTTTACTTCACTGACTCTATTGCTCCACTCTACTTCTCTTACATTGGTGCTGTGGAGTTGAACCTTTTAAACAGGTGATGAATTATTTAAACAGGAAAGGCCATTGAGAGCGCAATGAGGCTTTATCAGGCATGCAGCCCATTAGACGCACTGCCTTAATTACTTTACCAACAATTAACATAATAACACTGTTCCGTCATTACAGTTAGCATGCTAGGGGCATAAAACAGGATATCACATTATGGTGTTGAATTCAAACTGAAACCAGACAAGCCCATAAGCATGTTAATAGTCGTCTCCCCTTCACTTGAGCATTTTTTCCTCTTCGCGGTGTGTGTGTGTGTGTGTGTTTGTGTGTCAATGTTGTTGTGGAGCTTCTGCTCGCGTGGTGTGTATGAATGGATGTTCTTGCGTGCGATGTATTCTTTTCTTGTGTGATTGCATGCATGGTAAATGTTTGTGCTGTATAAATGCGTACTCTTATAGTGTGTATGTTTGCATTATTGTGTTTGCTTGCATGTGTTTTTGTGTCGCCTGCGTGCGTGCATGTTACTGTTTGCTTGTGTGCATGTATGCATGTGTGTTTGCTTGTCTGTGCATGCTTGTGCCCCTGGGCTTGCTTGTGTGTGTTATTGTCTCGCCTGTGTGCGTGCATGTTATTATTTGCCTGTGTGCATGCATGGTACTTGCTGTGTTTCGTTGTGTTGCGTGTGTACACATGTTTGCTTTTGTGCGTACATGTGTGCGTGTCGATTTGAAGGTTTCCCAGACTCTCCCACCTGTGGCCCCAGTGCATGCTGGCGAGTGCTTGAGTTACACTCCTGAATGATTCATCCGTCTGCCCACTTCCTGATGACAGAGCTACAGATTAAGTGCCCTTCCTGTCTGAAATATTTAACACCTGCTTGTTTTCCTCTGGAATCCCCCCCCGCCAATACACACACACACACAAATGAAGGGGTGGAATAGGCAAAATATTAGACTTGTATCATTGTTTTTGTTACGTTCATTTACATTACAGGCATTTAGCAGACGTTCTTATCCAGAGCGACTTACAGTTTCCATTTCTTGACGTACAGTTCATTTATACGGCTGGAAATTTTCTGAAGCAGTTCAGGTTAACTACCTTGCTCAAGGGTACAACGGCAGTGTCCCACCTGCGGATTGAACCTGCAACTTTAGCCGTACAAACCCAGTTCCCTAACCGTTATGCTACACTGACATGTTCATGTGAGGTTTGAAATACTGCCTACTAGTACTAAAGCGTTTGAGTGAACTCAGGTGCTAATTAGGTAACGCAGAGGAAAATCTTGACCCCCGCCCATTGCTTGGCGTAGATCTTTTCTGGCTTCAACGCTTGGTGTAATCCCGTTAGTGTGGGAAGGCAGAGTCATGTTGGGGTTGGAGGAAGTGACCTCACTATATGACTGACAGCCACGCATTAGGTTGCAGGCTCCAGCCACTGGGAACTCAAACCTCCTTATAGGACTCGGCTAACCTTTCAGTAAGTGTCCAAATAAAGCTAAGCCTTATGAGATTGGGGGGGAAGCTCCCTGACCTCTTGCTATGACTGTGAGATCTGGGACAGGGGGGATTATCATTGGACGGCTGGTCAGGGGAGAGTGACTGGCCTTTCTCCTATTGGATGCTGGGCCAGGGTGACCTTTTAGCCTTTGCCCCGTACCTTAACGAATGGTGCAGACAACTTGCCTCTCTCTTGAGGAGGGAACCCTTTGCCCTGACAAATGTTCCTTGATAAGTAACATCTACCGAGTTTAGGCCCTCACCGATATCAATATGCATTTCTGCCTTTTTTGAGGCTAAAATCTTTCATGTTTAGCTCTATTTTAAGTTTCATGTCCTCGAGAACAAAAGTTAACCAAATTAACATGAAAATATTTAGTATTACTTTTTAACCTTTGTATTATTAAACTTTATTATAAAATGCAGTTTAATAATGCAGTTTGTTATGAACTTATGGTAAGAAATGCCTTTTCCTTTTTAATCATAGGTCTGTGCCCAACTCATTTAGAACTAAAACATATTTTTGTAAAGGGCAGAGAGTTGCACATCTTTGACATGGAAATTTGTGATATTATTTTCTTTTGTAAAGCTTTCAAGGAACTAAAAGAAAATACATCCATTTTATCAATGCGAACTATTAAAACAAAACAACAGCACTTCCAGCATCAGCAGAAGTTGCCTACATGTAAATCACTAATTGTGCCACGAACTCAGGAAGATGCAGCACTGTCAGAATATATTTTAAAACCAGGTAGAGTTCAGAGCGTGAACTAAAGAGTCCGGAGCTTGGACTGTAGCTGTTTTTTATATTTTTAAAAACGAAGAAAAGAAATTGACAGTAAAATTGTAAAACAAGGCCTTTGTCGGTTCAAATTACCACTAATTTTTGTGAGTGCTGCCTCTTCCGTATTTCTTTCATTTGCAAGAAGTTGGGAAAATAGTGATTTACTAGATTTTGAGCCCGGAACCCTACTTGAAGTTCCTATGCGCACCACACCTGATTTGTTTTTCAAGTTGCTTTTATATGTTGGTGTCAATTGAAGCATTTTCAGTTGACACCAACAAGGCACAAACAACTTACAATGGGGGAAATAAGTATTGAACACATCAACATTTTGTCCAGTAAATGTATTTCCAATGAGCTTATTCAAGTGAAATTTGCACCAGACTTTGGTATTAACTCAAAAAATCCAGACCAAAAATCTAAACATTAAAGTCCATATGTAAATAAGGTTATGTGTAATAAAGTGGAATGAAACAGGAAAAAAGTATTGAAAAGCAGTACACCACAGCAAGGAAAGGCAAGGAACCAGCTGAAAACCACAACTAATTAGGAGGCAACTCTACCTCCAATCTGTGCTAATTAATGTCAGCTGGGTTAGAATATCTTGATGGACTATAACAGGTTTTTTTGTTGTCATTACAAACAAAGGCTTCTCCACTAAGTATTGAATTCATTTCAGTTAGTGTGTTCAATATTGTTTTCCTATGTCATTCCACTTTATTACACATAACTTTATTTACATATGGACTTTAATGTTTAGATTTTTAGTCTGGATTTCTTGAGTTAATACCAAAGTCTGGTGCAAATTTCACTTGAATGGCCTCATTGGAAATACATTTACAGGGAAAAATGTTGATGTGTTCAATACTTATTTCCCCCATTGTATATTGATGTCTGTAAAATGTATGTCTGTTAAAAGAAATAGACATTTGTGTCAAATAATATCCTCTGGTTTTTGTATTGCTTACAGTACAACTCTCAAGGCATTGTCCTTCCTAGACTTTGAAAACCACTTCTAAAACCAGATTCTTTAACCCCCTAGTTTGTGGATGTTGATGAAGATGAATTCCTTCTCTCTCAGGGGACAAGCTGACTCATCACTTCCTTCCACATAAAAACACTTAATTGAAGCTGTTATTTCCGCCAAACTTAAAGTAGATGTTGTAGAACTAATACAAACAGTATCATTATATAACATATTCCTGAATATTTCTTAATTATTTGTATATCCCTTTCAGTGTAGTCAATGCCCAAACAAAGAATGGTGCCACACCCCTTTACTTGGCCTGTCAGGAAGGTCACTTGGAGGTTGTCCAATACCTAGTGAAGGAATGCGGGGCGGAGCCTCGTATCAGAGCCAATGATGGGATGACACCTCTGCACGCTGCTGCCCAGATGGGACACAACACTGTCATTGTCTGGCTGGTAAGTATAAGTACTGTCACATGCTTTTCCACCCTATAGCTAGAACTAAGCAACCCCATAATGTCCCTTTTCCACTCTAAAGCTGGTACCAGGCTGTCTCATTATACCCTTTCTCCACTGTAGACAAGAGCAGTTATATGCTTTGCAGATGGCTGTCTGCAAGGTGCCCTTTGGTTTTAACACTTTAGCGCATATTCCCAATTAACTGAACAGATATTCAGCTCAATGGGTTATTTTTTTGTGTTTAAAAAAAAAAAAAATTATACGATTTCTTCCCTCGTTTTTCTCCCAATTTGGGGGCCAATTATACCCTTTATTATTCCAACTATCCCCTCCCCCACAAGCCCGCTGCTAGCCTATTTTTGGTGCCGGTAGTGGCAGGAACGACGAACCGCCTCCTCTGAGAAGGAACTCATTAATTGCTGACTGTGATTCCGATACAGCCAGAGAAGCTTTCTGCAGCGAGCTCATGCTGGCTTCCCTCCCCCCACCCTGGGGTGGACAGCCAATTGCCGGCCAGAGCCGGACTGATGCAGCCGGGGAAACGCAGTGGGCAACTTGCACTCTGGGCGAGTGTCTGTACTGTTACGCCACCCAGGGCCCAGCTCAGTGTCTTTAACATTGAAAGTTCTGTCTCTGCCATATCTGAAGCTATTGTGAACTGTGATGTCACCATGAACATACATGGAGGGGCAAGGCCAAAGACAAACAGCCTTGATTCAGTAACCATTTGCAAGTGTTAATTATTTCTAAACTAGTGCAGTTTCAACAAGCTCATTGATTATCAAAATTAACTCATGAAGATGAAGAAAAGATCAACACTTGCATTTTAGTGAAAGGTAAGGACAAACGTTGTAGCTAGAACCAGATAGAACTGGAGCCTATTGTGAACTGCGCTGCATGAACCTCCTGGGGATGGGTGAGTGAGTTTGGACAGAGCTGACCATCTTCTTTCTAAAAGTCTCTGATGATATCAGCTCCGGTATACTAATCTTCAAACCAGAAGTTTGTGTGTTTAACCCCCCAAAATAAGAACACAAGCTAACATGATCATCTTCACCTGGGAACGTTCACGAACAGGACGGCCCGAAAGCAGCTCCGCGGAGGATCGGTGGGTGGCGAGGAGCGCTCAGGTTCTGACTCTTGTCCCGCAGATGAGTTTCACAGACATCAGCCTGCTGGACCACGACAGTGACGGTGCCACAGCCATGCACTTTGCCGCCAGCCGCGGCCACGCCAAGGTCCTGAGCTGGCTGCTGCTCCACGGCGGGGAGATCGTCTTGGACAGCTGGGGCGGGACCCCTCTGCACGACGCTGCTGAGAACGGGGAGCTGGAGGTGGGTCCTGTCACAGCCCCCCCCACATACACACACAGACCTCTCCCATGGCAACAGCATGTTGTGTATCTTTTTAATTTTTTATTTGTTTACGATTTTTTCCCCATTTTTCTCCCAAATGCCACCCCCTTAATGCATTGATACCGCCCGTCCTTTATTGCAATGATCCGCCTCCTCACACTTTGCCCACCTGCTCTTTAATTGTGACTTTCCCTCCCCCACCTGACAGCCAAATGAGACTTGAAGCCCTGTCACAGGCTTTGAAGAATGATTCAAATTTGCTATTGCACCAGTTACGGGGTTATGACCATAACGGAAGGCCCCCTAACCAGCAGTCAGTCCAGTCAGTAACAGGAAAGGAAGTAACCAATTTGCCACCATCTGGAACTTTCTACCGTGGTTTCATAAATGTGAATTGCCCTTTAACTAGTCTGTTAATAGGTTCTTGAGAACTGAAGAATGAAAGAGCCCTGGGGACCCACGATGTATGCTGGCTTTTATTGCAACCTCTGAATTGTAATTAGCTGTTAATAGTTCTTAATTAGACTCTTTTAATTTCTATTAAAGCATGATTTACTGTACTCTAAGGGTATATTATGTCATAAATAGCTTACACACGTGAACTTACACACATGTTTTAAACAACCATAATTTGATCAAGAGAAAAACCAGTATACACGGTGGGCCCCCAGGACCAGGGTTGAGAACCACTGGTCTAGAGTGCGTCCAGCACCGTGTCGAGCCTAGCCTTGAGTTGCCTGGCTAGCTGGTCTGCACACTTTCTGTGAGAAAATACCTGTAAAATCTCCCTTCATCTTGCCTTTAATTTCCACCTGTGCTTAAAGTAAAGAACAAAGAAGAGGAGAGATGAGGCGGGGGGGAGGTGAAAGAGAGACCGCACCGCAGCAGTGACAGTGCGTGTAACTTAATACCCGTCACAGTGGACAATGGGGAACCTGGTTTAGTGAGAGCAAGTTGGGATTGTCTTTCCACTCAAACGTCCACGCTACGCAGCTGCTGTGAAAACTACTCCCTTAACCGATTCTGTAGAGCCAGGTCACACGGGAAGTTTCATTTCTTTAAAAAATATATATTTTAAAAAAAGCATTTTTATGCATTTAGCAGATGCTTTTACCCAGTTTACATTTCTTTTACATACAATCCATTTATACAGCTGGATATTTTACTGAAGCAATTCTGGTTAAGTACCTTGCTCAAGGGTACAACGGCAGTGCCCCACCTGGGAATTGAACCAGCAACCTCTGAGTTACAAGTCCAGTTCCCTAACCATTACACTACACTGCCGCCTCATAGCATAGCATAGCATCTGGTGATGATCGGACTGATAAAAAGAGCCGGTCGCCTACCATCTGTACCATCTTCCATCAGTATCCCCCATTACTATCATCCTAAAAAACATTTGAAATGTGGGACTCACTTAAATCATATGTATAATATCTGTAAACTCCCTTACGACTTGTACTCTAGACCAGTGGTTCTTAAGTTCGGTCCTGGGGACCCACTGTGTACACTGTTTTTTTGTTACAGCTACATCTTTTGATCAATTAAAGTTGTTGAAAACATGCGCGTAAGTTCTACCATCATTTTCTTCCTTAAACCTATTTTAACACAATGCAGTTTGCCTCGTTGCCAATTGCGCTGTCGTTGATCTCTCCGTTTTCCACAAACGGTTTAGTTTCAGCGACCAGGTGTCCAGACTTTATTTTAGTAATCATGTATCTGACTGATTTTAAGTCCTGGGATGTGAATATGGAACATTTATTGTTCATGGCATGCGTAGCTATTTGTGACATAATATAGCCTTATAGAAGTAGAGTAAATCATGCTTTAATAGGAATGAAAAGTGTCTAATTAAGAACAATTCAGAGGTTGCAATGGAAAACAGCATACACAGCGGGTCCCTGGGACTGAGGTTGAGAACCACGGCTCTACATTTGACATTACCATTGCATAATTTATTAACTTTTATTTACTGCTTTATTGAGGGGAATATACAGTATGTTGCTCAGTCAAATTTGACACATTTACATTTAAATGGTGAGATATGTGCCGAAGCGAATGTGGGTTCAAAGGAGTGTTCCGGCGTTTTTTTAACATCCTTTCTTTTCTAGTTACCCACGATGTTGTCGGTCGGTTCAGACACAGGCAGCTCTTCCTTGGCTTATTCTCATTATTTGCTGAGATGCAACCAGTTTTTTCTCCTTTAGCATTAGCCACCGTAGCCGAAATGAACGAGAGCATATTGAGAACATACCGTTGTACTCCGAAAAGCATGACAATTCCAATGCAACCCACATAGCAACATTGTTATGCTTACAATTTTGAAATCATGTCATTGCTATTTGTTTTTAACAATTATTACAATGAATGTCGAATTTGGTTTTGCTACTCTTTTAAATTTTTATTTTTTTTTTTCAGATTTTTTCCCATTTTTCTCCCAATTTAGTGCCCATTTATACCGTCTATTTATTTTGACTCACCCTCCCCCATGAATTCGCGGCCCTTCCTCTGGGTCAAGCTAATTCCCCAAGGCCAGCGATGATCCACCTCCTCCAATACAGTACTCGCCCCCCTTTTCTGGAGACACCGTTTGCGCTTCCCGGCGAGTTTGTGCCGGCTCACCCTCCCCCTCCCCCTGGGGCGGACAGCCAAATGCCGCCCTTGTTCGGGGCTCCTGATGGCTCACACTCGCAAAGCATCTTCCTGTCTTTTCACGGATACATTCGCCTGTAGACTGCAGAAGCACACACTGTGCTGATGCTGTCTGGATTGTTCCAAACAAAAAGGATTTAAGCTAGTTAATTACAATGAAAATATTACCCGGTATCAAATGTAAAGAAAAATCCTATAAAGGCATATAAACGTTGCTGTACGGATTGCGTTGGAGTTTGTTGGGGGACATTGTCATGCTTTTCGGAGTGCATCGGTATGCTCCCAACACACTCTCATTCATTTTGGCGACGGTGGCTAACGCTAAAGGAGAAAACTGTGTCTGTGTCTCATCAAATAATGTGAATATACACAAAAAAAAACCATCTGGACCGATCAACAACATTCAAAAATCGATTATGTTAAAAATTCCAGAATGTTCCTTTGCGTACACGCCAAAGGGGAACGACCGCAGCGCAGCTCCTGGGAATCGAACTTGCACCCTTCTGCGTTGCGGGCTCAGCTAGATTTACGTCCCTCACTCCCTCCCTCTCTCTCTCTTTCCCTTCTCACCCTCCCGCCTTCGCTGCGGTTCTGTCACGTGGTCGCGGCCCAAACTGGCCCTCTCCGCCGGCAGTGCTGCCAGATCCTGGTGGTGAACGGAGTGGATCTGGCCATACGGGACCAGGACGGCTTCTCCGCAGCGGACCTGGCCGAATACAACGGACACGCCCACTGTGCCA
The DNA here is from genome assembly GCA_029706075.1 of Aldrovandia affinis. Lineage (NCBI taxonomy): Eukaryota > Metazoa > Chordata > Actinopteri > Notacanthiformes > Halosauridae > Aldrovandia > Aldrovandia affinis. The sequence continues at coordinate 298,174 of JAINUG010000188.1, forward strand.
AGTACCTGCGCAACGTGGAAAATATGGTGAGCGTCGCCGCCGGCAACCAGGTTACGCTCAGCCTTCCCCTCTCTCCAAACTCCATCCAGGCTGGGGTCAGCAGAAACCCGGCAGCACTGTTAATGTGTAGTACAGGGGAACAAGGTTGTTCTGTTTTTAGAACCGTTTCAAATTTTGTCAAGCGTTTAGAGCTTTCAGTGTTTGTTTATCTTGGCACGTTGTGGCACGTCATTCGCATATTCGTGTATGACTGCGTGTTTGGGCTGATCTTGAAGGTGCTTTCTCCAAACAAAACCCATTTTCACTATTAAGATGCTTTCCACTGGAAAATTAAAAACCCTTTCCACACCTTTCCAAATTCACAATTCATAAATATTATGAATTGTAATTATTATTGACATTTTTTTCTCAATGTCATTGCCTTAAGAAGTGCAAATCTGGGAATGTAATTTTTTAAATAATTATGACTAATTATGATCATAATACTGCAGGACATTTAACCCCCATTACACCCAAATGCACATGATAAATTTGACTTTTGTATAAACTCTCCCATCACCAAAAGTTGTAAATCTTTGCTTAAAAAAAATCATGTTCCATTTCAGCTAAAAGAAAATTGCATATCGAATTTCTCAGGGATGCAAACAATAATATACTATATATATATATTTTTTGTCATACCTTCTCACTGTGTTTACAATCAACTTACTTCTGCCTTGTCCATCACTGTGTGTTTGAGGCAGTCTCCTCAGGGCAGAAACATGTGTATCAACTAATGTCTTTTAGCCAGTGAGAGCCAAGGTTGTTAGTTACATTTAGCTAAGTTTCTTCCCCATAGACTTTATATTTCATGAGATTTTGACTGACGCACGGAAGCACCAACCATGAGACAGCATCCCGCCACCGAACTTGGGCTCTGGGTTTTTCATCTGAATAGCTATTGGTTGGTTGTACATGGAAGCCATGGTCATGGTTAGATTTCTGCTCAGGGTCTAAGCTTTCAAATGAGCTCTCAGTGGCTTCTTGGGGTCACTGTTGGTCTGAGATAAGTTAGCATGTATCTGACCAGTCCAGTTCCACTGAAAATCATGGAAGCTGTGTACACATGCGAAAACTGGGGGCACAAAACACTTCTCGGAGATTTGAACAAAAAATGTCAAACAAGTTGCCATTGTTTTAGTATCTTGGAAGTCTTAGAAGAGGTTTTTGAAGACATAGCATGAAGACGCTGGCTTGTTTTTCAGAGGGTGACTTGTCTGCCCTGTGTGTTGTCTCGGAGGATGCATGACAACGCTACCCATGTTGTTGTTGTTGTTACCATGATGATCTGTTTGGATGCACCTGGAAAATGTTCTGGCTAACGGGGCTCTGGTTGAATAGATTTGTACAGCAGAACTGATTTATAGTACATTTTGTATATGTTTCTGGACACTTGGTCTTATCTGGTGCAGGATTTTCCTTTCATGTCTGTACAAGGGGTGTCATTTTATAGTGAAAAAACCCCATACGGTATGTACCAAAGGACACCTGGGTCCTGTTTTAGAAAAAAACATTGTAGAATTTGATTGCTTTTAAATATTTGCATCCACTTTTTGGGGGAGAAGTGTACAACCCCTTCAGGTAACACACACACAACAATTATTTATCTGGAATCTGCTGTGGCTTTAGAGGGAGAAATCATCATATTAGTCGGGGGTAAATTGTTTTGTATTTATTTGGCATTTTATGTACTTATAACGTGCGCCATGAATCTGATCATATTTGTCGGTGCTGACACTTGATTCCTCATCGTACCACTTCACATCAAGCCCTCAACCATGTCTGTGC
>JAINUG010000188.1:305000-447500 GCA_029706075.1 Aldrovandia affinis
CATACACACACACACACACACACACAGATATATACACACACACTCTCTTCATACTTACACAGATACACACACATATTCACACACAGATATACACACACATATTCACACACACACACACACACACACACACACACTTTTATACACACAGATATACACACACACAAACACACACACAAAGGCACACACACAGATATACACACACACATTCACACAGATACAGGTAACTGCCAAATTAAAGGAAACACGTGAGTGAATTAAGGGTTCTGTTGGCTCTGTTATGGTGTGGGGTGCATTTTCCTGTCATGTTTTAGGTCCACTCATCCCCTTAGAGGGCAAGGTAAATGGCAAAAATACAAATCCATTCTCAGTGATCAACTTCATCCTATGGTGAAGCATTTCTATCGCAGTGGCCAGCGCAGTGGCCAGCATCGAACGTTGTAACCACTAGGCCACCCGGGAGGCCCCTGGAAAAACTTTAGTTTATACATTTCCAAGTTTGAGGGAACCCTGACAGAGCAAGGCAGTTTCACACAAGTTCAGGACCCTGGCTGTGATGAGCTATTGGCGCTGACACTGCGGTGCTTTGACCTCAAAGTGACCTCAGAGTGGCCATACACAGTGTTTCTGAATGCTCAAAGCTTTGGTTGGTTCATGTCAAGCGCACAAAATAATAGAAAACATGAAAGCAATCTCAAAATTAGGCTTTCACAGGGAGTTAATAACCAGTGCGAGGATTCTAATTCCAAGGTTTTTGGCAGCATTCGGAAGAGTGTACTTTAAGCGCCAACAATTTTCCATTTAACCAATCACTCATTTATCTCACCTGTCAAACGTGATTTAGGGAGTGACTTTTTTTCTCTCTCAAAACCTTGTGTTTTACAAGCCAGCGAAGGAGCTGAACGTGTTGCAAGCTTTTAATCTGAGCCCAGGGCGATTCTGCATGCCAAGAAATGTCACCGCCAAATGGGAGATAAAGATACACCAGAGAGGTTGGTTTGTTGCAGAAGGTTTAGGAAGAGACGCAACCACTGATATCTAAGAGGCGAACTCAGTGAGGATGGTGGGTTTGTACCAGCGCACCCTCCGTGCCAGGCCTTGCAGCCTGCGGTTAGCCGGAGCGTCGGTGCCTACTCCTGCACTGCTCTTTATTAATAATGCACGACTGTAAAACGGCACACCGAGCGCATGTGAATGCCAGCAGGCTCTGTGGGAATCTTAAGAAACAGAATGTACTCGCGACACAACGGGCTTAATCATCTCTGCTGGATTCTGTTACGGAGTTGCTAACGATGTGTTATCTCAATGGGGCATAAGCTAATCAAAGAGGGCCCCCTGCCCTCCTGGAGGATTTTGGAACAGCTGCTAGTGTGGCTCAGTTACCCGAGAGACCATTGAACGCGGTTTTAGGGCGTGGCCGAGCCGTGACTGACAGCTCCGGCAGGGGCCGCTGTACGTCTGAAACCACGGAGGTGGCCAGGAAGGCAGAAAGCTCGACAAACACAGGGGGAAAGGAACGATCCAAAAAAACTGTTTGATCATTTCACAACATTAAAATCAAGACAAGTCCCCCTGCATTGTAGTGCATTACAGCATTATTTATATGAGGGGAAAAAGTGAGCTAATAATAATATACGCCATTTAGCAGACGCTTTTATCCAAAGCGACTTACAGTAGTGAATGCATACATTTTCAGTATATGTGGCCCCAGTGGGGATTGAACCCACAACCTAAGCGTTGCCAATGCTGTGCTCTACCTACTGAGCCACAGCCACAGAGCTGGTTGAGGGTTAAGCACTGAGCAGACAGGAAGCATGGTCCCAGTGCGTGGTCTGGGATGAGAAGGGCGCTGCTCCTCCATGCCGTAGCAAAGATCGCTGGGCCTGCGCTCCGTGTGTTCACTTGTCTAAATGAACTGGCGGCAACAACAACTTACAGAGGGCCAAGAGATGACACGGAAAGTTTCTGGAGCGAGACGGCACGGATCCTCAGCAGGACGAAGGAACAAGTGCCCGGGGCCTGTCCACGATAATGCGCTAATCACTTGGTTTGCCCCACAGCTAAACAATGTCTCTGCCCTGCCCTGGCCTGGCACAGGGAGGTCTGGAGCAGAGGGAATAAAGCCTCACTCACAAAGCAGCCATTGTTCCCGGTATTAATGAGGCTCCTCATTACCAGACTCGGCTCACCCATCAGCGCCACCGACGAGCCCCGTGATGGGCCCGACGTTCATTCCTCTAATTGATCCGTCGGCCATCGTGTGCAAACGCGGAGCGAGTCAAGCCACCGACGGTGACGGGTTGCCGAGGGATGTTTTTTCCTGTCGAGGCGAGACTACGTCTTGACCTCGCTGAACGCGTGTTAAATACGCAAAACTTTTTTTTTGTTTGTTTTTACGTGCTTTTGTAAGACACGGGCATGAAAGAGCTATTGAAACCCCCTGGAAACACTGATAAGGACAACAAAAAGGCCAGGGCTGGCTCATTTCCATAGTGTAGACGGTGCACAAAGGCACCATTGCCAAAACACGTCGGCATTGTACCCGTGCCCTTCTGCGCAACACACTAAGAACGAAAGTGCTATCAGTAAAGCCACGGGCGCTGGCCTTTCGAAGAAGTGGAAGCGGTCCAACGTGAAGCTACGTTTAGCCAATTTGCGGGCAGTTCATACCTTGGTGATGTTCTCGTTATAAAAGAGCAGAGGTTCATGTCTAGGCGAAATGTAACCATGTTGGAACATTCCCTGCTCTCAGAAACAGGTGTGACTTTGGCCTCTTTCCCTGCACATTTATGAATCCTTTTCACATAAGCTTACAGCAGTTAACTGTTTAGTACACGTCAGTTTTGTTCTGACACCCTCTTAATATCGTACCGCTATCATATTCTTTAATAATTGCGTCAAGACATGCCACTTTGTCTGATTTTCATAGCACTTTTAGATTTTTGTTATCAATGGAAAGTGTGACTCCTTTTGGTTGTTCATATTTTTTGCATTTGTCATAATAAACAGCTTGGTAAATGATAAGGTGTTATTGCACATGCTACTTCTGGGTTCGGTCTCCGGTCGGTCCAGAACCGACCAGTTCTCAGCGGTTCTGCTGTATATTTGGAGTGCCCATGGTATATTTCTCAAGACATTTGCAATGATAAATATCCTTCATTATTAGCAGAGATTACAAATAACAATCATGAAGTGATTGTAGAACTGTCTGCAATAAATATTTTGAGTAGTGCAAAACACACGCAGATCCATTTATAGCTAAACAGTGGTCTGAAAGTCAGTGCCATGGAGGGCCATGTGTACGCTGGTTTTTACTCCAGCCTTTGCTCTTGATTAGATAATTAGTTCTAATATTACCTAAATTATGCTGTTGGCTTGCACATAATTCATATAAATGATGTAAATATTGAAATCAAAATTGAAGTTAACAATTGTTGCCTATATCCTGTGCTTTAACTTGCAAAATGTGCAGGGGTACATGCATATGACTGAATAAGTAGTTGAACCAATTAAGGCCGCAGAAATTGGTTGGAATGAAAACCTGCATACGCGTAGCCCTCTACAGTGGTAGAGTTTGAGACCACTGTAGCTATAGGTGAATATCATCAGCATAATTAGCACAATTAGACATGGAAACCAATGTAAAGTACTTCTTAATTGACTTCCCCCAAAGAGTAATTTGCCACGGTGGACCGAGCTCAGGGGTGTCAAACTTTGAGGGCCGAGTGTGTGCAGGTTTCTGTTGTAACCAATGCATTACACCAGGTGATTTCAATTAGGTTCCCTCCTTAGTTGAAGAAGTGAGCTAATTAGTGAAATCACCTGGTGTAGTGCATTGGTTGCAACAAAAACCTGCACACACTCGGCCCTCGATGGAATGAGTTTGACACCTGTGAGTCCTAGCTATACTGTAGGTCAGGGTTGCTCAAATCCGGCCCACGAATCCAAATTCGGTCCTGGTTTTTCCTTTTCTCTCAGGTAGTTAATTGAACAATTAATGCAATTGATTGGCCAGTGTGTCTTCACACCTGATTCCCACATAAAGGAAGGGTGGAAAACGGCAGCGGTTGGCCCACGAGGAACGTGATTTGAGGAACCCAGCTGTAGCATATTACTCAGAAATAGGCCTGTATATTTCAAGCGTCTCAGAGGAGTGCTGATCTAGGATCAGGTTTTTCTTGACCGTACCCTAACCGTATCCCAAACTAGATCAGCACTCCTTCCCTGAGATGCGGTATACACCAAGTCAAAGTGACATAGTCCATCTGCCAAACCAACAATGTTGCACGGCCAAAATAAAACCCAATGCCTGCAACACCGTTTTGGAAAAAGACAAAAAACACAAAAAAAAGACAAAACTGCCAAACTGCTAACTGGCTTCTCATTGCACCCTAATCACTAATGAAACACAAACATGGCCATTACTGGTCAGGAACGAGTCCATGTTCCTTTTTTATCATTTTGTATTTTAAAAAATATATAATTTACTCAAACTGTTTTTTTATTAAGTTGAAAAAGCTCAGCTCAGTGCAAAATCTGTGAAATTTCAGCCAATTTAGCTGAAAATGCCTATGCTGGTAACACTGGCGCGGTCGTCAGGGGGCTGCCCAGAGAACAGGCCCTTGTTGCTTGGCTCTGAGCATGTGCTGTTCTGTGAGGCGGGTGAGGGGTTTTAATTAGCTCTCCCACCCACCTGCCTCCGCGCCCAGGTGACGATCCCCAGGCTCCCCCTCATTAACAATTAAACGCAGCGCCTGCTCCCGGGGGCACAAAGAGATACCCTTAATTGTGCTCGATGGAGGAGAGGAGAAAGCGGAGGCACAAAGATCCGCGCACAAAAGAGGCAGGAAAAACAATCTGTCCAGAGCACCATAGAAACTTAGAGGCATGGTAACCACCACACTCGTCCAATAGTGCTGCTCTGACGGTACCATAGACATTCTATCGTTTTTAGATTTTTCCTTGCCTTCTGCTTTTGTCCTCCTGTGAGCAAATCTTGAATTTGTTTGTGACATTAGTTTAGTGTTTTATTTAAAAAAAATGCATGGTTAATTTCCTGGAAAACCTTTCCAGTGACCGTCACTGGGTGAGGCTTTTATTGACTCCGAAGCGGAAATTCGTTGTAGTGTATTATTGACGAAATTATTTGACACCAAGTTTCACTGGTACTAAATGCTTTTTTTTTCTTCCTGTCTTGCTTGTGTGATCAGGGGTATTCTATTCATTGTGTTGAGCGTACCTGGCTGTTCATGTTTGTTTGTTCACAGGCAGATGGCACCTTTTGTAAACCTGTGCTTCCAAATCCCTGTTCACATGGGATAAACATAAGGGCTGTTTATGGTGGTGCTTCTGCACTTGCACGGTTTAGTATTCCTAAAATGACTGTAGCGTTTGTTTGTAGATGTGCGTTGCTCCTATTCAGTGGTAGTCTAAATATTGCTGCCAAGAACAATGTAATCTCTACGCCTGAGAGATTTCAGTCTGGGTTATGCCTCATTCTTTCGCACCGTGCTTTGCATGAGAGGGACCAGGGTTCTCTGCGCTGTGGTTGGCTGAGTGGTCGGCGGTGATGTCATGCCGCTGCGATGCGATAGGTGTGCTTTACTGATGAAGGGCCTGGGTAAAGTGAGAGGGCAGGTAGAGTGACACAGGTGTTGCGGAACAGGGGATCTGGTGACGCCGAGCCTTGCTGCACCTCGGGGCTTTCCTTGGGCTCGGAGACCGGACGACCACAAGCGGGGGAAAGCGTACGGTAAGGCTGAGAATCTAACGCCGGAGGCGAATCGGTCTGCGGTTACCCCCCTCCGCTCGCTTGTAGTTTCCGGACAGAAATTGTGCGAACGGTCGTCTCGAAGCCTCAATTTCGTAGACTCGAGGGTAGTTTGCGCAATTTGAGCTGGGTTGTCAGTGTAATCAGTCGTCTAATCTGAAGAGGCAATCTGTTTAGGAGACTTTTTTTGGACAATCTGTTCTTTCAAATGTGATCCTGTTCAGTAGTCGATTATGAAACCGAATGGAGTTGACTCATTTGTGCCAGCGGGATGTGTGTGCTCTGTGACGGTGACGATTGTGGTTATTTAATCTCAGAAAGTGCTGCTTTCAGCTGGAATACAGAACGCTGATTAACCAGGAGACAGGGGATATGCTGCAGTTCACATAATGACAGCCAGGAATCGTACCTTTTTTTTCAGCGTTTATATGATGTGATGAAGAATATTTCGGTATCGTTGCTCTTTAAATCAATTCGCGTTTTATGACGAGGAAAGGAAGGGGGTTGTCCTCAAGTGCCAATATTTCAGTTCAAATAATGGTGTAATGACCTGTGATTTGAATATTTGAGTCCTTCTGTACTGGGCTGATGTTCAAGTCTACAAACATGCAGCCGTTCCACACAGACGACGCTAAAGATCTCCACATGAATATGTTGTGAAATAGTTCCTTCCGATTTGACTACATTGACAATATTAAAATGAGTAAGCTGTGAGTTGAGCACATTTAGCCTTTTTTAATCAATTTGCTACACATTTCATATTCGGTTGCCAGCCCTCCCTTGCGTAGGAGCGACGAGGTGAATTCTGTTGACCTTCATCCGTCCACAGATGGAGGGGAACAAGCGCATCTGTGTACACAGAGATCAGGGGGCGGAAACGGGCCTGAGTAATCACCAGGTGTCCGCCGAACGCAAACTCGAGCTCAATTAACGTGTGCGTCTGCGGGCGGGGACGCGCATCTGTGCCACACGCAAGTCTGCTGGCCATTGTGAGGGCTCGTGCCCTCGAGCGACGTGCGGATCCATCGGCGCGGTCCTCCTGCTGCTCGTATTACACCTCCCGCAGGACCATAGACACCCCCGATGCTGGAATAATGAGTCAACAGTTCAGATGCAAACGGGTTGTCATGGGGAAGAAGGCACTGTAGAGAAGATGACACAAGAAAGTTATGCAACCCAACTGATCGCCGTCAGTGTGTGTGTGTTTCTCCCACCGGCTGAGATGGCCACATAAACAGCACTGCACTCTAAAATGAGGGAAATCGAATGTCACACGATTGCGTGGCATGTGAACACGTGGTGATGTTCTTGGTGTTTTGGAGTGGAACGTTTTTAAAATTGATTAACTATCCGGAGGGGTTTTAAGATGACTTTGAAATGAAATGATTCCATTTTCACAACTTTGCTAAACACATTGACAATAAATTACCCCCCTGCCCCCCCCATATTGTTTTGTATGCATATTATATGGGAGTGATCATTCCTGTATGTTACATTGGCTACCTATAGATGCAGCAGAACTTAATGTATCGGCACAGTCGATGAAATGAGCCAAGATGTGGGCCTTGTGGATGATCCCCTCGTGGTGAATGATGCCCGACCGATGTATACACTGGTGCATTCGCTTGCACACAAAAAATAAAAATAGTTTCACAGTTCACATTTTGTAGCTTTCGTGGCGGATTCGCAGTCGGATCTGAAATGCAAATGCCACCTTTTGCATTATGTAAAGCTGTGAGCGGTAGGAAAAGCACTTTCTGCCTGGTTTCATCGAGAGACTTCTGGAAATTTCCAGATTAACGACAGCCTCGGACACCCAGCCCTTCATAAATCTCAGACGGTTGTTATTTTAAAGCGTTTTGTTTCTGCAAGATTTGGGCCGAAGCCGCCGATGGTGTGACGTCAGACCTACGGTCACTCAGCAGGCCACCGCGGAGCAAAGCGTGCGAGCGCAGAGATTGACTCTCCGCCTCGTTTGACTACGCAGCGAGTAAACACACCGGCGAACTCCTGACTCTTGGAGGGCGGGTTCGCACCCTACAAGGAAGTCTTTGACCACGCGTGGAATCCGTGCGATTCTCTGATTGTGACTCACTGCGGAGGCGGGGCTGGGGTGGCGTGGCGTGGGGGAGTGGAGGTGGGCGGTGGGGGTTGGGGAGGTTTAGGGCTTAGCCCGTTGACATCCAGCTGAAGGTAATGAAAAGTGTTTTTGTTCCCCTGGCTGCAGAATTAATCTGCTTCCGTGTTTGTCACATGGATTTGCTGATCTTGCTTAAAGGCCTCTGCGTAGTATTGCGTGTTACCCCAGTCATTCAGGCTGCAAGAGTCTCCTTTGCATACCTGAAAGGGCAAAATGTAGTGTCGCTTTGGATGTGGAATGTACAGTGCATCTGAATGCTCATTTTCATTCTGTTGGTTTGATTTATGCTCACTTCTTGTTTTTGTTCTTTTTTGTGGGGAGTTCAGTTGCTGGCCCATACTCATTAAAAATGAGCAAACAAAAGCAAGTTAATGGTAAAATATATTTTGATGATTACATTACATTAAAATAATTTGGCAGACGCTTTTATCCAAAGGGCCTTACAGAAAATACTTTCAGCTCGAGTAAATGAACAACCATTTGATGATACAATGTCTAAGCACATCCTCAAGTAAGCAGCTATAAACAACACTAGTGATAAAAGAAATTACCAACAAGTGCAACAAGTAGTAGGGTTTTCATATATTATATAGCACTATATTATATAGCACATTGGCACTAATGCAAACTTTTTGGTGGAGCCAAACAACACGATAGCCGCTTAGTTTTAGGATATAGCAACTGGCAATGTCTGTCAAATGTATTAAAACTCCATGAGACAGGTACTGATCATATAGATGATTACCTTGCCTGGAAGGAATTAGAAACACATGGGAAAATGCATAGACGGTCATCTTCAAAACGTTGCCTATATTGAAAAATAAGGCTTTCAAATTGATAATTGCTGCGTAATTGTTTTCCGGTGCGTGTGTAGGTGTCCATGCGCTTGTTTTGGTTATTTTGGTTGCATTATGCATATGCCCTGAGAAATAGGTTGTTGCGGCCCTGTGTATGTATATACGTGTAAATATATATATATAGGATGGGTGAGTTCAGGTCCGAGGTGCAGACGAAAGAGGTGTGTTTTCAACCTGCGGCAAAAGATGGGCAGCAAATTCGTCTGGGGAGTTTCCTTTTGAGTTGAACTCAAGTGTTGATCTGAGTGAATGAATTTACTTTACCACAGTTTACTTTTCTTGGTGATACTTGCTTGTATGCTACATGGCACCTGATTATTATACTGAATGTTGTTACTTCATTTTAAGACTCTGCACCACCACCCCACCCACCTCTTATTGTCAGCAGCTGACTCCAGGTGAAAACCGAGAGCAGCTGCGCAGAGTCGACTCCAACAGGAAGTCCCGAAACTTCAACAAACAACCCAGCACTGGGGACTACTACAAGGCCCTGGGCAGCGACACACCCAACTACCGTGGGACTAGGACCATGGCACCTAACGAGGAGGTAAACAAACCACCACCACCCCCCCCCTCCCCTCCAACAAAACCAGCCTGCCCCATCCCCCCCTTCCCCCTCATTCACCACCCTCGATTAGAGCTCATCTCTGCTGTTGGCCCGTAAAAACACAGAGATAAGCTCTGGGAAGAAGCTTTGGAAGTCCTGTTAAAGACCGATAACTATAACAGTGCAACTCAGGTGGAAGGTTTGAATGGTGAGCACCTCACGGTTGTCATATTCCATTCGGTGTGCTATGGTGGGCTATGAAATGGGCAGGTCGAGAGGGGCAATGGGAGAGCGTTTCCCTGTGGTCCATCTGGGCGCACGGCAGGGGGGAGCCAGATCAGTTCGGCCCATATCTCATTCTACCACCTCACACGCCAGACATGGTTCTATCGACCTGGGCAGCCTCTCAGCATCGTTACCGCAGAGCCACGTAGCACTGGCAGGACTTTGCTACATGGAGTGGCATCTTTTAGAAAACCGTTAGAACAGAGGTGGTCCAATCTTGCCTGAAAGGGTCCGGTGTGAAGGCAATTTTTTTGTTCCAGCCCTGCACTTAAACGCCTGATTCAACTAATCAAGGGGGGGAGGGGGGCCTTGACAAGAAGACCACGATTAGTCGATTATCTGAATCAGGTGTCGTAGTGGTGGCTAAAGGTAAAAGCGTGCACCCTCACAGCCCTTTCCTGACACGATTGGACACCCTGAGAATCAGACACCTGCATTAATTTAAAAAATGCCAAGGCATCTTAAAGGAAAGTGTCATTCAATCCAAATTTAAATATATAATTACCTTCCCAGATTACTTTGGCACCCTATTATGACAGTGACCTGGATTTCCTCTCTGGTTGGTTGGGTGGATTGTACTGGATCCAGGGGTCTTTTTCTTGTGCCAGATGAATCAGTAAGGTCTCTTTTATCGATTAGCACTTTTGCTTAAGGTTTTTATTGGAGGTTTTAATCGAATCCAGGGGTTGGTTCAGGCCAGCCCACAGTTCCAGTTTGAGGGGGAAAAAAAGTGCATTTTGACAACAAAACGTACTCCATTAAGACCAGGGTCTAAGTTTTAGATCCAGGTGCTGGCACATTCAGTTAGTCACACAACAGTGACAGAGCTTCTCTGTTTATACACACTCGCTCAGGGAGGGGTTATTGAATAGATCCCCATCTACCAGATATTCCCATCATATACTAGGATTCTGAAGATAAAACTGTGCCTCTCGATTATATTTTAATATTCAATTGTATCACCCTGGTACAAATCACATTTTTACATGAGTGTTTTCCCTTCAGAAAATAAGAGAGAAACAAACCGTGTTATAAATGCATCTTCAGTTATGGTGTATATCAACTGTGGTGTCAAAATATATCTGACCAAACTGGAGTGACATGTCTTGTTACCACCTTCTGCTACAATGTTCAGGTATGGTAGCAGTACAGCAAAAATGTGTAGCAAGAAAAGCTACTTTTGGGCAGCATAATATTAACTCCTAATGATGAGGCGCAAGAAACTGAAAAATGCATTGGTTGCAGCCGAAGGTTCAGAAATCTTTGCACTAATGGATCGCCAGTGACTGAAAATCATCATTCAGCTCTTAGGGCAGCTAAGCTAAGCTAACAAAACAAAACAATAGAGTGAAAACAGAGTACATTAAAAATATCACAGACACTCCTGTGTTTTTGTTCACACACCTTGTGAGCACTCTGTTCCATCAGTCGCCTCCCTGATGGGCTAATTTGGGCTGTAATCGGGGCACAGAACGGTCCCGTTCTGATGTGGTTTTGGCTCACCGCTGGTCTGTGCAGGGCCACCGCCTCCCCATTCCACAGGATTACCGATGCGTTTCCGTTTAGTCCTCAGTATTAACTCAGCAGCTGTTATCCGCTCCAAGTCTCTTTCTAAGAACCCTCATAGTTTGGTGACAGCCCAATTAGACAACAATTCAACATTTAAATCCAGTGTTTTGATGTTTGGTTCAATTCCCCTTGAATGGATGGGCATTACATTAGCACGTCACACCAGGGAACCGCTGCTGTCGTATTAACCCGTTGCTAATTCAACTCGGGTGGGGGTGGGGGGGAGCGTTGATGTTGAGCTATGGGTTTCACCAGTTCAACGTGTGAACTGTAGCTTGGCAATCAGAAGATAATCTCATTGGTATCGGCGCTTCGCATTATAGGCTAATACTGGAAGGAATCTTCATTGAGCCAATCAGGAACTCTGCGGGGTGTCTGCTGGAGCAGATGGTGACTCACGCAAACACTGCAGTGGAAGTGTGCCGTCTGGAAATGCACCATCTGGTGGTCCCCAGAGCTGCTGTTGCCTCATTGTTGGAGGGGTGTGCGCTTTGCTGTAGGGTCAAACATCGCAGCCATCTTGACTTGTAAAACGACTGCATCAGGTCCTTTTTAATGAAGTACAGAGTGTCGTAGGGGACAATGGGTGTTAAAGGCACAGGCTGCATGTGTCCCTGGTTCAGTATGACATCTGTTATGCCAAATGCCTTAACACGAACGCCTGAAACCAGCCATTTAACAATTCCCTTCCTCACTGATAAAGACCAAAAGAGCGGTGTCAGAATATGACCGGGATTCAATCAACATTTGTTCTATAACTTTGACTTGCAATTAAAAGCCAGTGTTTTTGTATTTTCACAAACACAAGTTAGATGAGCTCGGCAGTCGTGTAACTGGCCAAACTGTGTTTAAGACTAAAACGCTTGCGTGTACCTGTAAGGCGAAGTTACGGGGAAATGTTGATCGAACTGGAGCGTATCTAAGTCAGGATTGTATTCTTCAGCATTGCAGTCAAGTAAGCATCTGATTAAAGGTTGATGAGGGAAATGTCACTCTTTATAACCTTTTGTAACTTCAGAAGATTTACAAACCGTGTACGATTACAGCGGCGAATGTCAACATGGCTGAAACGCCAGTGTCGCTGTCCGATTCGGGTCATGCAGCCTGGTAATGGCATGTCAAACGGATGTTTTATGTACACGGGTATTTTTTCTCTGTTAGAAGCTGTGCCTGAGTGACAGTGTTGTTTATGGTCAAGGTTCTGTTGTGTGGGGTCTGGATGACGATGGGTTTTTTCAAATCGTTTTCCCCCAGGGTTCCCTGCAGTCGGAGGAACCGGCGGGGAACGCCCCCAGCCCAGAGAATGGAGCTATGGGCGAGATCCCCCCACCTCCGCCTCCACCTCCTCCTCCTCCTCCACCCCCTCCCCACCACCGGCCCGCCCCCGCCCCCGCCCCCTCCGCTGCCCTCAGACAAGACGATGCCCCAGTACGCCGCCACAACCCAGAGGCGCATGTCCTCCAGCTCTGGAAGTGAGTCATCATTCACACTCTCTCCTTCTCACGTGCACACTCCTTGTCACGTGCACTCTCCTTGTCACACATCCCATGAGCATGTGCACACATGAGCATGTGCACACACACATTACATACATACAGTGAGGTTCTGTGTGGCTCAGTAGGTAGAGCATGGCATTGGCAATGCTTAGGTTGTGGGTTCAATTCCCACTGGGACCACATATACTGAAAAATAATATATGCATTCACTACTGTAAGTTGCTTTGGATAAAAGCGTCTGCTAAATGGCATATATTATACATGCACGCACGCACGCGCACACACGCGCGCACACACACATGCATACATACACACACACACACACACACAGAACAGTGTTCATAGTCCAATATTGTTGCTTAGATCAGGTGTGTGTGCATCCATGGTACTTGGACTCCTCTCTCCTGGTGTGGAATGTGGCGGAATCATCTTTCAGAGTGTGGGCTGGTTAATGTGAGGACGTCTCCTGCTCTTCTGTCTGCCGCCACGAAAAGAACTGCAACTAACTGAGCTTCTGTTTGTTCACTCTAACACACACGTCTCACCTGATAAATGCATCAATTATTTTAATCTTTATTTAGTTGCAGTTTGTGCTTTGCAGTTGTTGGAATTCCTACTCAGTTATGGCAGATGACGTGCTGGGCTTCATATATAGTAATACAGTGTATATATATATAGTTGGCCGGTGTTGGCCAGACGGCTATCAGTTCGGCTGTACATGCAGTTTCTTCCAGTCCTGTCCAAAATGCAAATTAGTTTATTACTTTTCCTATACCCGACAGCCAGCAGAGGACTAAACAGGATTTTTATACGCAATGTGGATTCCCTGGGGTCTTGGGTGTCATTGACTGCACACGTGCAGTTGCACGCACCATCTGATCACGGTATCATTTATGTGAATTGGAAGGGGGTCCACTCCATTAATATCCAGGTGGTTTGTGATGCACACTCCAGGGTGACGCATGTAGACCTACTGCATGACGAACATAAATGAAACAGGCCTAGTTGCAGTTCTGAGTTTTTTTAATTTATTGCTTTCCATTTAACAATTACATTAAGTTAGAAGAAAATAAATGTTGTTTTTTAAGTTGGAAAGCCTACAAATAAGGAAAAAAAGAGATGGTAAAATAAAACACTTTCTTTTAACAATGTAGGTCTCAAAATATAAACTCAAATCATGAAAATAACAAATGAATGTGCGCCTTGTTTTCCCCCTCTGATTTGCGCGCCAACTTTTCCGCACCTCCTTGCTCTCCTCTTTTGAGAAGCGCTCCTGGGGCAGCCGCGTAAAACTGTCATGTCAGGAAATTGCCAATTTGCTATAGCGTTAGTGCACTGGTATTTAAAGGGATAGAAAACAGGTGTTCTGATTGGCCATTATGAAACCAAACCCCCACCACACCCACATGTATTTTTTAAAAGTTAATCCAACCTCTTTTACTACTGTGCCGGAGGTGCGCTATTGTCTTAAGTCACGAAATTACAGAAGTTGCTTTAGACGCCCTAAAGCACCACCGTCTTCGCTTTGCATCTGCGTTACCGACACTGTCCCTTAGTGTAAAACAAGGTGAAATTTGACCTTTGAAGTGACTTGCTATATCAATTATATCAATTTTAGATTTGATCAAGAAGTTGTTCCAAGTGACTAATTGAGTTAAAACCCTTCGCTGCAAAGCCCTTTGAGATAGATGAGACACTATATAAATACAAATAATTATTATTTAATGGAGGGTATTTGCTTTATTATAAATCCTATTTTTCCTTTGGTATTGCATTTTTTCTAGTTCTCTGAACATGGGATTTCCGGGATAAAGTTACTAAGTGTAATAGTCACTGTAAATATTGGTGCATGAATCTGCCACAGACACGAGATTAAGTTGCGTTTCCTTGAGAGCAGAAAGCGGGGCATAAACCATTGTTTCCCTGGATTAACGTGAGGCAAAACTGACTGTCTTTTCTAGAGGACTTATTACTAATTAATGACACTGGGGCTATTGTTACCTTGAAGACTGGTTTAGTGTTCAGTGTTCATTTCCTTAATTGCCCCTTTGCCTAGAGTACGTGAAATGGCCAACCGGCAGTTCACCAAAGAGATGTAAGGGGATGGCTGGCTGGGCCTACACGAGTCAGCATAGTTGGTCCTGGATATAATTTTGGTGGAAAGTTGACTACAAAAAGAAAACGAATATGCTGTTAATATAGTCGCTTTGTCCAAGGTATATTCCATGGCGTAATATACTATATATAAAAAGTAATGACCCGGTTGTGCGATGTGTGAAAAGCTGCCATTTTTCTGTGAAATGACGATCACACATTGATATTAATCAGTTCAGAAATCCAGTGCATAAAGTTCTGGTACATTCTCTCATTTTGCATCGGGGGGCCTATTCCGTTCAGCTAAACTGAAAAAGAAGTGGACAGCTACTCCCTTCAAACTATGTTTCTTTAATTTTGTGTAAAAACCCACCTTTTAAAGATGCCTGTCGCATCAAGATGAGGTAAAGAAATGTAACCGTGTCCTAAGTTGTGGATCAGTGGGGAATTGGCGTCCCCGTCTCAACTTCCTTGCTTGTCAACGGCTAGCTTGGGTACCTTACACTCCTGTTGCTACAGACAGGAAATGATGCGTGATATTGATGGATGATAAAGACTGAGACGAGTGCATGAATGTGCTGTACTACTGCAATGGGGAGGTGAATATCTGTGCAAACGCAGGCTGGATTTGGAATGGATGTGGTGATTTTAATTGGGGAAAAGATTCTCTCCGTTTCCCATGACTATTACTGAATGATGGACCAAAAAATAAATGGGAATTTATAAATAAATCTATCACTTTTTGATTGGATGTTTCAAATAATTCTGTCATCGCCTCATGGAATGGGGTTTTCCACACTTCTTCCAGGAGGTCCTCGGGGGTCTTGTAAGATTTCTTAACTTTTCTGAATGAATTTTTCTTTTTTATGAATACTAATAACTGGTAGCGACTCTGATTTCAAAGTTAAGCGTTGTACCAATATGCTGTCTTTGTCACACACAGCATATTGACATTCCTGGGCCCCCAGGGTGGCTAAACCTCAGTAAAGGCACTTTCCCGGAGTGCAGGTTGCCCACTGCGGCCAGGGTTCGATTCCCCGGCTGCGCCAGTCCGGCTCTTGCTGGGAGTCCCATTCAGTGGCAGCGATTGGCTGTCCGCCCCAGAGGGAGGGGGTAGGGAAGCCGCCGGCATGAGCTCGCCGCATGTACAAATGGGTTCTCTGAACGTATCGCAATCACGGTCGGTGCTCGGGCGAGTGCCGTCTCGAAGGAGGCAGTTTGCCAGTCCCAGCCATCGCCGGTCCCAGAGTAGTGGCTCATCCTGTAGCTACAGCTACTTGTTGAAGGGGCAGACTTGTTGACAGTTGGATCAATAGAGGGTACAACCGGCTACCAAATTGGGAGAAAAAAAATGCAGGGAAAAAATAATATATATATGTATCCACCACTGTTGCTTCGCCACACATTTGAACTTATCTACAGCACCAGTCAAAAGTTTGGACACACCTGCTGGAAACTAGGTTTCTCATAATTGACAATGTTTTACACCGTATACGTTTCTGTAAATACTTGAAAATGACAAAAAACGCAAAAAACAATAAACAAAAGGAACATCAAAGCAATGTTCAAGAAAATTTAATTGAAAATTGAATCTTGGATTCCTCAAAATAGCCACCCTTTGCTGTGATAACAGCCTCACAAACACGGGCCATTCGGCCGCAGTGCTGGCTTTCTGGAGGGCTGGCTGTTTCCTTCTCTCACTCCATCTCCTGCTGTCCTGTCCCACTCTACCCCTCTGTCCACTGACGCACAGAGACAGGGGGGCTCAGGCAGAGGAGTACTGAGTATCTGTGGAGTAAAGCTGTGTCTCTGTCTGTCCCTCCGTGACTCTCCCTCTCTGTCTCTCTGTGACTCTCTCCCTCTCTGTCCCTCTCTGTGACTCTCTCTATCTCTGTCTGTCCCTCTGTGACTCTCTATCTCTGTTTGTCTCTCTGTGACTCTGTCCCTCTGTGACTCTCCCTCTCTGCCTGTCCCTCTGTGACTCTCTCCCTCTCTTTCTGTCTCTCTCTGTGACTCTATCTGTCATCATGACCCCCCACACACATACACTTCCTGTGTGTTTACACAGCTCTGTCACTGTTGGCTGTCCCATTTTCATGCTTTCATCTTGGTGTGCTATATGATTTTTTTGATGATGATGATATTGTTGTTGTTGACGCACGTGAGTAGGACCCTGTTGGATGTCCAGTTGGTAGATCGGACTCGTACAGCGCAGGGCTATGAGGAACATGGCAGGATTCGTTTTTAAAAATGTACACAAACGCTCAGTGTGGATAATGATACTGGATCCCAAGCATTTGTAGGAATATCTTTTCTTATGTTTTTTTGTTGCTTGGTGCATTTAATGAGGTTGTGGTTAGTGTGGTTCTCTGTGACTCAGTTGGTAGAGCGCAGCGTTGGCAACGCTTAGGTTGTGGGTTCAATCCCCACTGGGGCCACATACACTGAAAATGTATACATTCACTACTGTAAGTCGCTTTGGATAAAAGCGTCTGCTAAATGGCGTATATTATTATATTATTATATTAATTAAGTCTCTACAGCACTGGTAAAGGGCACGTCTGTTCATTTAGTCACTCTGTCTTCACTGCAGGACCTCTGACCAAATATAAAAATCTAGTGTGTGGTGTTTGGAATGAATGCTTCCCTACTGCCCGGCAGGGTGATGTATTGAACCTGGAGAGGAGGGGAAAGTGGTGTCTATACATTAAGCAGGTCACCAGCTGCTGCTATTGAAACATGGCCCTTTTTGTGGCTTGTTGCGGATGAGTGGGCCCAGTGCAGCGAGCGCCCCCCTCTGCCACCTGTCACCGCTCCACCCCGCCCCCAGTTTCAGGGACACAATGACTGTCCACGCCCTGGCTGGCTACAGCACGATATTACACCTGCTGAATTGTTAGTTAAGGGCAGGGTACACCTAGAGCACTTTCAGAGACCTGCGTGCATTTCAGAGGCGAAAGCTCTTGAGCTTTGTTAGGCTTGAATTGGGAGTGTGACGCAATGAAGATCTACCAGGACAGAAAAACACAAGGTTGGCTTTTTCTTTCCACTTACCTTTGGGCAATTGCAGTATATTATGCTTAAGAGTTAAATTATTAATACTTTTATGATTTGAATTATTTTTTTAAGGAAGGATGATCTTTAAGGGAGCCATAAATATTAAATGTGTTGTGACATTGCATTCTGCAAATCCAGATGTAAGAATATGAATAGTTAGCTTTTAAAGTAAGGTAATTGTTACGATAGAGGGGACGGGGGGTTTGAGGACAGTTGAGGAACGAATAGTTCCTCAACAGAATTATTAGTAGTTATCAATTGTGAGAAGGTACACTAATTATCAATATTCCACAAGCGAGCTAATATGACTAATGCTCCAGTGTTGAAATGTCAAGGAGAGGGGTTGATCTTATTGTCCCAAAAATGATAATTTGTCATGGTCAAACATCATACCTTTCATTAAATATACCTGTATGCTATAGCTGCAGCCCCCATCCATGTTTGTAGTTTGACACATTCAGCAAAAAAATAAGTTGTTGCTTTGTTCACAAAATACCTCACAAAAGTAGAAACGGCTGCGTTTTGATCTTGGGACATGTCAAAGATTTGGTGGGTGGGGCAGGTCCGTGTTTTCCCACGTGAGGTTTCTCATTGGGCAGTTCGCCCAGTGATTGAGACGTTCTCGGCTAATCCGATACACAAGTGACTGCCGTTTGGTGTGACAGAGGAGGGGGTGCAGGACAAGGGGTGGGGGGCAGGGCGAGGGTGGGCTTAAACCCAGTCCCAGTTTGTTAGTCATTCTGTGTCAGTCCTAATTACAGCTGATCCCTTTGGATTCCCTCGTCCGTGCTAGGCGTCTATTGGGAGCACTTTATTCTTCTGAGAGAGGGAGGGAGAGAGTGAGGGGGGGAGAAAAGGGAGCAAGAGAGGGGTGAAAGAGAGGGAGGCAGAAAAGAGGGAGAGGGAAAGAAAGAGGGCGGTCAGAAGGGGAGCAAGAGGGGGGAAAAGCTTACTCCTGTTCAACCTTTAGCCTTGCCTTAAGTGGGGCTTTTGCATCTCAAGCAGGCATGAAAGAACGATAGCGTTGCATTTTGCTCCAGTTCAGAAGATTTGTTGTATCTAAAAGCAGGTGAAGTATCAATTCTGACATATTTTATTGGTTTGTCAAGTTGCAAAATGTGTAGTTTTAAAGAGAACCAATGCTAAATAAATCAAATGTTTACAGAAGGCAGAATGGTGTAGAGAGTGGTGTAGGGTGGAAGTGAGAATCGTTTTCTTTGGACTCTTCATGTGCTGTTTGACTTGATTTGATGGTCCGTTATTTGGGATTTGTCAGGGGATACATTTTGAATCGCTTCTGATGGCAATTGATTAACCTTGTAAAATGGTCTAAGCCATCGAATGGCTTTTCTAAGACTTGCACATATTTGCTATAGCTGAATTAATTGCAAGAAATAATGTGTATAATGTGTGTAGACACTATTTTCTTCAATTTAAATACTTTATTAATTTTGTTCAATCCTTTTCTAACTGGTTATTTTAAGACCTATTCATTTCAACTTAAATTTCAATTTTGAAAAAGCCTTGAATGTTTGAACAAGAGCTGTTCTGACATTGCATACAGTGGATCACCTGTAAGAAAAGAGTAATGTGTCCTTCTGTCTGAAATGAAGCGCTGCTGTCATTCTGTTCACAGTTCACCAAACACTTTGACAAACACGGCTTTTGTTCCCGCTGTTACAAATAAAAAAAGAGTGGAAAAAGAACCAGATTTTAGGTGGTTATTCAGCATAAGCAGATTAGTCTGTAGTCCAATATCTTAATTAAGATTAGCTTGTTGCAGAATCTGAAAACGCATGGCAAGCACCATGGCCTCTTATCTTGCGATGCTAATCTGTGCATGTTGGGCATATTGAAGTTCAGAATTGTGAACTGAATAAGTGTGTCATGTGTTGACACACTTGCCTGAGTAACCACAGAGCTGAATGGATATTAGTCCTGTTTGACTTCACCTGTTTGTTTTTCTTTTGTGATCCTTTTGTTTATTTATTTTTAAATGGAGCTAAAGTGCTGCTTTGCTTAGCTGTATAACTATATATATATATATATACACTACCGGTCAAAAGTTTTAGAACACCCCGATTTCCCAGTTTTTACTGAAATTTAAGCAGTTCAAGTCCAGTGAATAACCTGAAATGGTACAATGGTAAGTGGTAAACTGCCTTTTTTTTTTTTTAAAAAAAAGGTTTAGGTTACCAAAAACTGAAAAATAATGTAAATTTCAGAGTTATTAAAAAAAGGCCCATTTCAGGGAACAAGTAATGGGTTAACGTGGGTTAACAGTAACTCTGCAAGTCGCCGACTCTGGATCCAGCAAAAGAGCCCCAGACCATCACTCTTCCTCCTCCATGTTTGACAGTTGGTGTCACACACTGAAGAACCATCCTTTCCCCTACTCGACAGCCTACAAAAACCCTGCGTGATGAACCACAGATTTCAAATTTAGATTCATTGGTCCATAAGACATTCTTCCAGTCTTCAGTAGTCCACTGGCAGTGCTTCATGGCCCAGGCAAGCCTCTTTTTCTTATTTTGCCATCTTAGCAATGGCTTTCTTACTGCCACTCAACCTGTCAAACCTGCAGCTCGAAGTCTTCTCTTCACAGTTGAAACTGAGACTTCCTTACTTCGACCAGTGTTAAGCTGAGCTTGAAGCTGTTGTTCTGTGAGCTGCCTATCACGCAAGCTTTTGACTCTCAGAAACTTGTCTTCTGATTTTGTTGTGGCTTTGGGTCTGCCAGATCTCTTCCTGTCAGAGTTTCCTCCAGTTTCCAAGTGCCTTTTGATGGTGTACATTATTTTTCAGGTTTTGTAACCAAAACTTTTTTTTTTTTTTTTTTCTTTTAAACCTTTTGTACCATTTCAGGGCTGGATTTGAACTGCTTAAATTTTTAAAAACTGGAAAATGGGGGTGTTCTAAACTTTTGACCGGTAGTGTATATTTGTACTTTAGCATTCATGACAGCCTTCTGTTATTCATTTGGTCATTCTGGAGTTAGACTGCAGATGCAAATGCTACACTCTCTGTACTTTCTGAGGATGGCTGTTCATACTGCTCCTCGATCTACTCGCGGGTGTATTTAGGAGTGACCTGGAAGCTGTGTGATTCAGCGTTGCGCCTGTTCCCGCTCTTCGTTAACCGATCCCCGCTCTCTCTCTGTCCCGTCCACTCCCTGGTCTGTGTTTCAGGCGCAAAGTCCTTCAACATGATGTCCCCAACCGGTGACAACTCTGAGCTGCTGGCAGAAATTAAAGCTGGGAAAAACCTGAAGCCAACGCCTCACAATAAAGGATACACAACGGTTTTCTCCAACAACGGGGCCCCTGACAGCAATGTAGGTCACGCCGAGCCAGGGGAATTGCGTTACTTGCTCCATAAACTGCATCCTTGTGTCAGTAAAGCACCTGTTTCAAGGCTAGATTTTTTTTGTGTCCTCACTCCAGAATGTTCCGTTCATGTATTTGGCTATTGATGAGTTTTAATTTCGGTGGTTGCTAAGTGGAGTATAATCGTGTACTTGCTGACATTTTGTGGATGATGGATGATGTCATTCTGTAGAGAGGTTGAAGTTTAAGGTTTTGATTGTTATATAATGGGTGTGGTTAAAAAGACTCCATTGTACTGTTTGCATTGGCATTGGCTAAGGACTTGTCTATACCCCATTGTGACTGTTCCAAACAGCACTTCCAATGTGTTACTAGTTACTAGGTGTTACCTTCTAGCAATAAAAATGAAATAATTTGAATATAATGGAGCCATTGAATAGGAATAAAAACGATAATGGTTATTATTATAATTAATATTGTTACAATTACTATGGAGTAGTTGCCACACCAGTGGTAAAGTAATATTTCCACTTAAACATCTGCCATGGAATCTGTTAGCATTTCTATTAACTATGGTAATGAAATACCAGACTTCATTTTTGGTCGGTTTAAAGTCCTCTCGGCATGAATACCCCACATTGTCGATGTTGAGTCCTTTCTGCTGTGGTAAATAATGATATCAATATGACATGTTATACCACATAAGACAGAAACTGAAATAGTCATTTTAAGGCAAACTCTATCATCTTTAATTCAATTCAATTACAACTTTATTGTCCAGCTAAGGCAGGAAAATCATCTTTGGTCTCACCACAAATAACAAAACATCACACCAATGTACATCCCGTCAGTAAAACCGATCACATCACATCAATGCACAACTATCAATGCAACAGTATACAGCATAGATCAGTCACCTATCACAGAGGAGTAGAAGATTAGTGCAGCTTGTTAATAAAGTTAATTGCACTAGGAACAAAAGTTATCTTCTATATCTCTTTGTTTGCCAGGGGTGTTCTATAGCATCGCCCTGAGGGAAGTAACTCAAATTCAGAGTGGAGGGGGTGTTTAGTGTCTTTAATGATAGTTAAAGCTTTCCTGTGTACGGCTGTTTTGTAAAGGTCATCCAGTGAGTTTTGCTGGCGGCCTACTCTTTTCCCTGCCGTTTCGATGATCCTGGCCAGCGTATTTTTACTTTCTATCGTCAGATTTCCATACAAGACAGAGCTATTCAAAACGAGGATGCTCTCTGTCAGGCTCTTTCCAGAACATTATGACTGACCTACTGACTAGTTTCTATTGGTGTGTAGATGCATTTCACAGGAAATGAATGGATGAGCATTTTAAATGTCCTGATAAGTGATTTGATTGATTGATTGTTCTTAGTTCTCACTGTAATAAAATATCTGAGGGTGAATATTTCTTGAATGCATAAGATGGGACACAATGAGAGGTTCCTTCTCCGTCATCGCATGCTGCCTGTAACGTGCTCCTGTTTCTCCCTACTGGGCTCAATGGCCTCTTTGTCGCCAGCCCTAACGTGAGCACTCTGTCATTCCAGGGAGACGGCTCGGCATCACCACCCCCGACAGCAGCGGCCGAGCCGGAGAAGCCCTCCTCCCCGCCTTCGCCCCCCACGCAGCCGGATAAGCCTTCCTTCCCGCCCCCCAGGCAACCCTACGCTCCTCCGACCCATGGCCCAGCCAGAGCGGCGGCGGCGGCCCCCAAGGCCTGGCCGGCCTCACCGCCCCCGGTGGTCAACGGCAACGCGGCGTCGGCACGGTCGCGCAAGTCCAGCCTGGTGGACGCGGAGGCGCTGGTGCCCACCCACGACGAGCAGGGCAGGACCATCCCCGAGTGGAAGAGGCAGGTGATGGTGCGCAAGCTGCAGGTGAAGATGCAGGAGGAGGAGGAGCACAAACGCAAGGTACGTCCAATCGGGAGGGGGGATTTGTGTGTGTGTGTGTGTGCAGTGTGCGCGCTTGCGTGCGTGTGCAGTGTTTATTGCACGACGATATTCGATTTTGTCTTTTTTATTATTTCAACACCAAAATTCAGGTTGTATGCAGCCTGTTCTTCCTCCTTTTTTTATTATTCAGTTTGTCAGAACTCACATGCTGGTTGTTTTTAAGTGTTTTTTTGCTTGTGAGGCAGAATAATAAGTTTGATTACTGTACTGCTTTGCTCCAGATTGACTACAGAATGGGCCACCCATTTAGCAAAAGATGTTGTAACCTATTTAAGTCTTTAGCTTTCAGAACTTTCAGATAAGGGAGAAAGGTTTTGCCATTTACAATCGCTTTACTGATCTCCATGGCAACATTTCCTTTGCATGGGTATTGGCTCTCTATAATTACGATTTTTGCTCTGCTAGTAACCCATTTACCGCAACAAGCTTTTTTCTTTTCAGATTGATTTTACAAAAGGTGCCTGAAATTATATATATCGGTATGGTAATTTTCTCCATTAGAAAGAAAAGGACTGCAAACGGGCCAACTGCCATTTTAATGTCTGAAATTATATAGATTTAGTAGCAATTTCTAGAATTCAGTTCAATGGTTTGAATAGTCATTGCAATGGTAATTTGCATGTAGTTTATTTGCACATTTGACTGGTGTCACATTGTCCTTCGGATGGAGGAGATGCGTATCTGTGTGAGAGGGGGAGAGGATGAGTGTTGCATGGATTTTCTTTGTACCTGTAGAGAAACATGATTCATACTTCCAGTCTCGCGAATCCGCCTTCTAGATCCAATTTACCTCAAAGGTTGTAGTCAAAGTGAAATTGGTCAGACAGGGTTATTTTGAGCTGTCTTCAGTGCGTGTAAGTGTAAGTGTGCTGGACTACAAGGATAATGCCAAATAGAAGAACAAGAACTGTAAAAAATGTCCTTTAAAAAAATATATTTATACTTTTATTTTTTATACTGTCCAACCACGCACTACACCACCAGTTTACCTCCTTGGTCCAGGAGGGGTCCAGGTGGTGTAAGAGCATTTCAAATTAAATGTAGTGTCCTTGGGGTCCTAGAAAGGCATTTCAAATTAAATGTATTATTATTATTATTATTATTAATAAAACCAACAAACCGATCAGGTAGACCTGTAGAAAATGTATTGTGAACAATGGCATTCTTTTTGTCCCTTTCATATGTTTACTGGCACCTTCACATCCATGTCTGTCCGGAAGTATCGTCCTTAGGGAAATGGAGGCCATGTCGGGTAATTGGAGATTGAGTCTGAACAGATTCTTCTCTTCCGTTGGATAAAGTCCAGCTCCATCCAGCTGGTGTCCAAGAGATTTGTCACCTCAGAGATTGGTGTGGTAGAAGGTGTAATTTAGCCTGAACTAAATCCTAAATCTTGTTCCACGTAAATACAGCATTCTGGGAATGTGCTGTTTTCACATGGAAGTTTACTCACACATAAGGCCTGAAACTCGACTCCTGGAATTCCAAGGATGTGTCACACGCTAAATTTAAATGTCAAAGATTTAGGGGATACTTCCTTTGAGATTTTAGGAAGCATTTTTTTAATAAATAGGGCAAATCTGTTAATACTTTATTTTTTGTGTGTGTGTGTGGGCTTGACTCCTGAGATTTCAATGAATGCTTAAAAGTTGCTGTTTCCATGCCAAGACTAGCTTCGGGCCCCTGGTAATGTAATATTGACCCAAATGGGCATTATTATTTTTATTTATTTATTTATAGTTTCAAATTTTTCCCCCATGAGTCCGCCACCTGTCCTCCGGGTAACGGGCCAAATTTTTCGGGCCGGTAGATCCGCCTTCTCCGAGACGGACTCCTGCCGGCTCACCCTCCCCCCTTCCCCTGGGGCGGACAGCCAAATGCCACCCCAATCGGGGCTGATGACCAGGGTCGGTATGGTAGAGACAGGTTTCGAACCACGTCCCTGACAGGCAGCGCACACCATATCGGACCAGCCAAAATACGGTGCGTTAGACTGCTATGCTATCTGCCGCCCTAAATGGCCATTATTTGATGGTTGAATTGAAAAGCTATTGCTTGGTGATGGTGCACTGCAACTTTAAGATGTTACATGTTGATTCAGTGGTGTGATGCAAGACCCATTCACGCTGCAGAGGACGCTGTCCATAAACCCATATGTTTGCTGTATTCAACACTACTTCCCACACATCATTAGACTTTTTTGTGGATTTGTACATTTCACAGCAATTTATTAGCTATTCTATACACCCGAAACATATTTTATACATCCCAATCCACCAATGCCCATTTTAACAAAATGATTTGGAAAACTTCAATAAACCAAAGTTGTAATTTTCCACAAGCCCGGTAAATATGGGCTTGGAGGTAAACCTTTTAAATGAATAAACAAATTTACATTCAGGTCAGGCAAACTAGCTGAAAATCCTGTCAAGATAATGCAACCTCTCTTTCCGGAATCCTCTAGCCTAGTGGTCTCAAACTCGGTGCCATGGAGGGCCGTGTGTATGCAGGTGTCTATTTATTCATTCATCCATTCGTTCATTCAGTGTGTATTCATTCCAACCAGTCACTGCTGCCTTAATTGGTTCAACTACTCATTTAGCCGTATGCATGTACCTCTGTGTATTTTAAGAACAGGATATAGGCAACAACTATTATTTAGATAACAAAAATAACTAATTTCACTTTATATTCAGTATGTGTGAGCCAACAGAATAATTGAGCAAATATTGGAACTAATTATCTAATCAAGAGTGGAGGCTGGAGTGAAAACCAGCGTACACACAGCCCTCCATGGCACTGAGTTTGAGCCCAGTGCTCTAGTCTGTCCTAGAAGGCGATGCCATTGCACCACTAAATCCATGTAAAAGCTGCGTGTTGAGGCCCTGCTTATCATATGCTAAAAGACACAAATCATACAGCTGAGGGAAACCTCTTCCCTCTCTCTCCCCCCCCCCTAATGATTTATTTTTGCTGGCTCGCTGATCACCGTTCTAGTTTGCGGCCAGCGGGTGCTATCAGCCACAGGACTGGCATTACTCCCACGCCCACAATGCGATCCTGGGTCCGTTCGGGGAGCTCATGACCGAGGGTGACCTAGACCGCATCGAGAAGCAGATCGAGAACCTGACGGTGGTGAAGAGGGCGCAGGTCGTGGGGAAGGAGCTGGAGCAGCTGGAGAGAGAGCTCCGGCAGCTGCTGCCCGTATCCGCCGCCCTGAACGGCGAGCACTTCTCGGTCAACCCCATGCAGGTCCACGGGCAGGCCGAGGACCTGCCGGAGTGGTGCAGCAAGATCTCCGCTCTGCTCAAGAGCATGGCCGTCGTGCTGGCCACACTCGGGGGCAAGGAGATCGACATCCTGGGCTTCTTGACACCGGAGAACGCGCAGGTGGAACACAAGACCGCCAAGCCTGGCCTGGCGGGCCCAGCGGTGAGCGCGGGCTCGGTGAATATCGGAAGATCCCAGTCCTTCTCCACCAGAGAGGAGGTGGAGAAGGAGATCCAGCAGTGCGGCGTGTCGGTAAAGAACCTGAAGGCCAATTATGAGCTGCAGGGCAAGTCCAAGCTTGCGGACGACAAACTAGGCAGGGTGTACAAGCGCAAGAGGTCCCTCCCGGTAGGGACTGAGCTGGCAAGTTATCGGTCCGAACCGATTTTGGAGGACAACTACCTTTGGCCCGCAGAGGACATCCGAGAGGTCAACAACAATGCTGCTTTGCCGACAAGCACTTCAGATTTGGAGCTGGTGGATGAGCCCATGATTATTCCATCTTATGCGCCCCTTACTTTCACCCCGTCCGAGAACTTCTCCCAAACGGACCCGGAGCAGTTTGACGAATCCCAGCTCCTGCAATCGGCGTTGGACTGTGCCCACCTGACGCGGAGCCTGGAGGTTCAGACGGACCTGAGCTACGTTCAGGAGTGCATAGACACCAGGAAGGAGAGGATCGTCTTCCTGTTCCTGGAACACTGGAGGAAGTACACCCTCACCGACTCTTTCAGGGCCAGGCACGGCGGCAGCGTCGGGTGTTCAGAAGTCGGTTTCGAGGACCACCGGTCCCAGTACGATCTCGGCGGCGGGGTCGAGGCAGACGACCAGGCGCAGAGCGATGACGACCGGCTCCTCTACTTCATGAAGCAGCGGCAGGTGGTGGGGAACCTCATCGGTCACTGGCGCGCCATCATCAGCCACGTGCCCAACAGGCAGATCCGCCGACTCAGCCGCGCCCAGATGATCTACTGGCCCGAGCACTTCCTGCCGCACGTCAACGGCGCCCCCGTCGACTACGAGAGCTTGACCCTCGACCTCTTCATGCTGGGCTACTTTCAGCTCCTGGAGATGAGCATGTCGCGCGGCGAGCGGCGGTTCCGCCACCTGCTCTGCTACGAGATGTTTGACCGGCTGGGCAGCCACAGCTGGGAGCTGATTCGCCAGTTCCACCGTGAGGTCATGCAGGAGATGGAGCTTGGGAAGAGGGACTGGTCCAACGGCTTTGAGGACATAAAGCAGGTGTACTTCGGGGACACGCTGGACGTGATTGATGTGACTAACGGGCCCCTCGTATGTGTCCCCGCTGAAAAGACTGAATTGCAGGTCGCAGAGGCTACGCCTGAGCCGCAGAACGAACCCGGCCCGTTGCCGAGGCAGGAACCTCAGGAGGACAAGTCGATGCCCGTTCCGGAGCCGGACGCAGACTCGATTCAGCTGATCTACGAGCTAAAACAGTTCAGTAACGAGGAGATCTGCAGGTACATCGACCGCAGCTTCTCCTTCTGGAAGGAAAAGGAAGCAGAACTTTTTGACATTTGACTTTGTCTATACAGGGGGCGATTATTCCAGAAACCTTATGTTTTACATTGAGGAAAAACGCAAACCTGATAAGGACAGAGAAGGGAAGTAAGAAATAAGAAATAAGGAGATTACGCAAACCAGCTTTACCTCAGGCGAGAATTCCTGCTCAAAGTACAGTCTACTCATGGCAACTGCACATGCTTGGAAAGATTGTGACACTTTGCACATAACCAGAGTGTTCCTTACAGGAATAAGTAATTGCAAATTAAAATGAGACGAGCGGTTTACTATTCAATAAATTGGGAAATGCAGTTATCCAATATGCAATTCTAGGGAGTCGGCTGGAATCACATTAATATGAAAATGGAGTACATGATTGGACTTGGAGGTGTTGTATTTTCAGTAAGTCATTAAAAAAAAAAGAAACCATTTTTAGAAATCCTGTTCAATTATAGAACTATCGAGATTCATGACCATCAAATGCGATTTTATGTAAAATGGTGGTGATAAACCAATGCATAGCTAGATCTCATGTGTTTCTATAAATAAGTCCATCTAGACGGTGCTTTAATTGTAAAGAGTTTGTGGCAGTGTTTGTGGTCAGTAGATTTAGTATGTTTGTAGTATGCAGAATGATCAAGAGAGCTTTTTCCAGTGCACTCTTGTGGAAGTACAAGTACTCACATTTTTGAACGAAGTCCATGGTTGACTAATCAACCCTTTGCTTATGAAAGAATAATACAAGGGAATGGATTATTAAGTAATATGGCTCTATTTTGGACATTTATTTTGTTATATGATAGCTTGTACTTGAATAAATAACTGTAATGTGAGTTTTGGGTTAAATGATGATCATAGTTGAACAGTTTTCCACCCAACCAACAAGCTAGCTAATAATTTATAGAAAACCAGTTATCCGTTAATAATGGCTCCCCCTTCCTGTCTCTGCTCCCCCTTAATGGCGTAAAACAAACACTCTTGTCAGTCACAATGGTTGGACCTGATGGTAGGTTGTATTATATAAACATCAATGGCTCTTTATAAACGTGTTTTGTGCAGTGAACCTATGGTTGGCAGCAAACCGTTTTCACACCTCGGTGTCATTTTCCATAATTAAATATAACCAAACCAGATATTACTATCCCAACAATACCTTTCGTACCATTACTATTTGACAAGGAACAGTATTGTAATTGATTAGTAAAATATGAGGTTTGGGGATGGTAAAAGAAGCATTCTGTTACACGAGGTAACAGAACAAATAACTTCTGTACAACTAGAGGCTCAGTAAAGGCACAGACCCTGGCTATTTAATGAACCGACTGTGACTGGGAGTGTTGGGACACAGTTGGCTTTGTCCTGCCAAGGGTAGGGTGGGTCAAAGCCGGCCAGGGTTCCTCCGGGTAAAGACGCATTGGTTCCTTCCAGCAGCGCACCAGGTGCCCACTGGCCATCAGTTGTTGTCATTGAGAGAATGCCTCTCCTCAAATTGTTGCTAGCTCTCCTGTCGTACTGTGTGGCCTGTGGTGTGGTAAAGTCCCTAGCTCCTGTGCAGGCAAGCGGTCTTTGGATACAAAGAAAGCCTCAGAGTAATCTGAAGAGGTGCTGTACATCCGGAAGAGAAATGTTTAATTTGCTGTGTTCTGAGAGTTTGTAAACCAATTTCTACTCATTTTGGTTTTTTATATTATTAGATTTTTGTTTTTTTAGTAGTTTTTTAGTATTGATGTCTTTGTGTCCCAGCCAGTATTCACAGAATACAGTCAAGTACAAGCTCACTGGCTAGTAGCGAGGACTAAGATGAAGATAAGTTTCTTTGTTTTTGAATATAATTGTGTTTGATACATTTCCTGGCTAATAGCTTTGGCTTTTCATACAAAATGTGACCTTATCCAAACAATGTCGATTATTATTTTTTTTTTTATTAGCCTTTGAACAATCTCCCCATTATTAGCTTGGCGGCAATGGTACTGCTCATCCAGCTAACTGTGCCAGCTCAAACGCATGGCAGACTTGGATCAAATATGTATTCAATTTTTCTTTTAACCCTGTAGGCACTAGTAAAACATTCTGTTGTATTGACAATGTTGATGTATTTTCACCAATATTCCTAGCAAAATTGTTCTTTCGTATATGTGTTGGTAAGTAACATATTCTCCACTGTGCATCTGATGTGTAGTGAGTTTTTACTGGCGCACTGTGGCTGCCGTTGTGTTAACCCAGGTGGGTGCTGCACATTGGTGGTGGTTGAGGTGAGTTGCCCCTATCGTTGTAAAGTTCCTTGGTAAAACAGTGCTATATAAATCCAATGTTCGTTCATTCATTCATATTTCTGCCCGCCAGGCCCTGAAAATACTCAGGACCTGCAAGAGTGTGTTTATGTTTTACTGGTATCTACAGAGTTCAAGTATTTAACTACATATTTGACCCAGGCCAGGTTGACAAATGGTCATTGCTTTTAAAGGGGAAATTTTCATTGTTCATTTTTGGTCTTCAATCTGGGGGGTAACTGATTTAAAAATAGTTTAAAAAAACTGGCCAGATTGGCTAATCGCTCAAAACCTTTTGATTTAATCTGATTTAATGGCAGGTTTGTTTTTGGTTTAGTCTGGTCCTTGGTTTGGGAAGTTGGTCACTGATCCATGTACCTTTTAAACAAGGTAAATCTTTAACATATGTATGTTTGCTTCTAGTGTGTTTTTAAAATTGTAACCATGTTGGAATCAATAAAGTTTACTAATAATTGGATGAAATGAGTCATTTAAATTCAGTTACTGTTCAGCCCTAGCTGTCAAAATGTGGGTTAAAACACATAGCCTAATTATTATTGAATATGGCTAATTATTTAGAGTCAAAGGTACTATTAACTGTATTACTATGGTAAGTCGTTCCTAAACCTTTGTTCAACTTTCTTTGACAATTGTACACTTAAAGTGGCAGTGTGTGGCTATACACCTTGCAGCAACGGATGTGATTTGCAAAAAACTTTAAATCGAGGCCAAACAACCACTGTTGCAAAATCAATTGGTAATGCCGATGCTGGTGAATGCTGACACTCAAATACATAGGCTACGCTTGGCCATCAACTTGCATGACAATCGAGAAGGTAGTATAGCTTTGATGGGATTATGTCAGGGGTACTGATAAAACAATAGTCTGACTCAATTTTTCACTGTTGATATGCAATATGCAATACGTCTAACTTTTTCAATGTAGTTGCCTGCCGTGATTGATATAGTTCCCCAGCTCGGCAAATCAGTGAAATTGGTAATTTAGTCAAGTTTCCTAGCTAAAATTGCTCACAAAATTTCAAAAGAAATTAAGAGCCATATCTGTTATGACTGAAGTGCACACTGACTGTTATGAATGCAACCAGTTTGGCTGTATCAACTAATAATTGAACTATTTTGCAAATTACAAAATGATCATTGCCAGACAGGCAAACAAAATGTCTATAGACATGGAGATATTTCACTGCCTTCGTGAAATTGACCTTAAATACATTTGTTGTAGTCTGCCAGATGAAAGGATGAATCCTTCAAACTGCCACATTTACGATGCGGAATTGGAGGCCATAAACCATAAATGGTTGAGAGTGCTGAATTTCTCATGCCAGCTCTTTCTCTGATTCAGCATGTCTGTTTTGCAATATTTTAATGAAAAAATGTTGCCTACTGCAGCTTCAGCTGGAAAATGGCAGTTTCAGCCATTTTCAAAATACCTCCTGAAAATTTCATATTCAGGGGGTATTTTGGAATTCTGAACTTAAATAGGGTTTGAAAATTGTCAGTCTTAGTTGGAGTAAAAACATTTTTTTAAAAGCTTAAGAATGCTTTTACGG
Source organism: Aldrovandia affinis (assembly GCA_029706075.1). Classification (NCBI taxonomy): domain Eukaryota; kingdom Metazoa; phylum Chordata; class Actinopteri; order Notacanthiformes; family Halosauridae; genus Aldrovandia; species Aldrovandia affinis. Next base: position 336,743 of record JAINUG010000188.1, read on the forward strand.
TAATAATACCTGATTTTTGTAAATTATTACAGATCAATGCAATCACCTGGCCATGTCTGGTCTTAAGCAGTGTTTTCCTCTGTCTCTGGAAACACTAAGGCTATATTTCCATAAACCGCTGGTTAGTAAACCAATGGTGAGTGGTGATTTGGACAGGCGGAGGGGGAGGTTTTATCTACAGAGCCATGTAATGTAATGTCACCGCCGGCACTGGGAGCTATGAACTTCTGCAGCATCACTGCCTTGTTGTTCGGTAAATCTCCCGACCGCGGAGGTAACCCTCTTAGTGTCACCTTCTGTAACCGTGGCTTACTCCCTGACCATAAGGAGGTCGCTCCAGAGGACAACCTCTGATCTTTTCTCATCCAATCAGTCGCGGTGGTGAAAGGGATTCCACCATTTAACCGCAGAAACCGTTCTATACTTAGAGCGGAGACCAGGGTCATCCCAGGGCTGCAGACTGGGAAGGGAAGGGAAGGGGAGGGGTTCCAAGACCTAATATCTAAGAAGCATGCCTTGGGATCCAGTGTAAAAGCTCTTCTGTCTTGCATAATGCATCTGTCTTCGTGGACTGAGATCACCCTAGTTTTGGTTCATCTCCACAACATGTGTGATGACTACAGTAACGAGTCAGACTGTACAGACAGGCTTTTACTTAAATGGCTTGTGGTATTTTTCAGCTTTGCAATCCTTTGAAGCAGGCACTGTTTTGTCTGACAATATATATATTTTTTTGTCATCATCGTTGCGGAGGATTGCATTTTTTGGGGGTTTCAGATTTTTTATCCCATTTTCTCCCAATTTGGTAGCCGATTAGACCCGCTATTTTATGTAAATCCCCCCTAGTAATGTGAGTTCGCTGCCATAGTCCTGCAACCGGTAGTGACGAAGGCGAAGTAACGCCTCCTCCGAGACGGCACTCGCCAAGCCGTCGACCATAACCCGGTACTACAGGGTCACTCTTATGCGTAGCGAACGTCATGTCGGCTTCCTCCCCTCAATCTCCGCCCCCGGTGGTGCTCCCGGCCAGAGCCGACTCTGGCGAGACGGGGAATCGAACCCCGGTCTCCGTGGCCAGCGTCGGACGTTGTAACCACTGGACCATACGGGAGGCCCCGGATTGCATTTTTCTATTGAAAAATCGTCAAGTTGGCAAGTGCGAAGAAACCGCAAATTAGAAAGGGCTGGTGTGTAGCTCCGCTGCAATTGGTGTCCGACTGTAAAACTAGAAAGTATGATTCGCTTCATTTGTAACCGTAACCTTCCCTGACTCACTTTCCTCACCTGTCTGTCAAATGGTGTCTTGATTTCGTTTTTTTTTTTTTTCTCATTCTATAATTCCCAGGGGAATAATGAAAAATTAACACAGCAGATTATCTTACCTGGGTAATGGGGGCTCGGCCAGTTGACATGGCTCGTTGGGAGGAATGTGAGTGTAATCCACCTGCAGAGAGGGGAAGATGAGAAGACGGTGATGGCCGGCTCCCTTGGCAGGCCTCTAATTACGACCTGAAAGGGTGGAGAGAGGATTGACTTTCAAGCAGTGAGAATACACTTAGCCGCTTGTCGGTGGGATAAAAGTGGGGTAAAGGCCACTCTTGACTGCCTCCACGTTCAGGTGAAACTGAACATTTTGTGTGCATGGCATGTGGATAATTCCTACAGCGGCTGAAAAGGAATCGGTCTTGGTCTCATTGACACTGTGGAAACCGTTGGTTAACAGCTCTCGCTTAACCCTTAATATTATGGTCAATGGCTCAGTGCTTTTTAATGTTAATTCAGCGGGCGTAATCATAGTGGATTCACTTGAGTGCTCGATTGGTTTGTATCAAATGGAGCAGACATTAAGAAGCTTTTGAAGAGGGGAAACGATCTGTGATTGGATGATTGCAGGCAGAAGGCTGGATGTCAGAACTGCGGAAGCGTGTGCGTGTGCATGTGTATCGGTGTCTCCGTGTGGCACTCTTTTAATACTCTTGGATTGTCTCTCCGTGCCATGCTTGGCAGGCAGAGGAAGAGGCCGCGTGCCTGGCTATGATCTCGGACAGAAGGATGGATGTCGGACTCTGTGTGGCACTCTTTTAGGCAGGCAGTGTGGTATAACGGTTAGGGAACTGGCCTTGTAACGTTAAGGTTGCAGGTTCAATCCCCAGGTGGGACACTGCCATTGCACCCTTGAGCAAGGTACTTGACCTGAATTGCTTCAGTAGAACATCCAGCTGTATGAATGGATTGTATGTAAAGAAATGTAAACTGTGTAAGTCGCTCTGGATAAGAGCATCTGCTAAATGCCTGTAATGTAATGTAATGTTTTGACGCTCTTGGGTTGTGTCCCCTCGCTGTGTTCGGCAGGCAGAGGAAGAGGCCGCACGCCTGGCTTCCATGCCGGCCTGGAGGAGGGATATCATGAAGAAGAAACTCGATGATGAGAGAAGTGAGTGGGAGGGCCGGCACCGTCTCCCAACGGCACCATCACCCTCTGTCTCTCTCCGTCTGTCCGTCTCCCACACAAACATGAGCAAATGCTAAAATATATACAGATCAGTTCAAATCTTTACATCTGTGTCTCTCCCTCTCCCGTGCCTCTTCATTCTCTCTCTCTCTCTCTCTCTCTCATGTTGACATGACGATTTGTCCGGGGAGGTCCGATCACAGGTGCCTCCCCTCTCCCCTCTCTTTTACCAGCCTCTCCGGCCCCTGCTCTCTCCCACACACGTATTTAATTGTCCTTACTTGTCCATCCCTCTCCTCTGCCTTGTAATTGACTTCTCTTTCTCCCATTGAAGTCTAATCAGTGTTATCGCTGAACGTCAGCGACTATCAGAGTCCAAGAACCTAAAGTGTGTTGTTAGTAATTGCGCCTACTGTCACTGTCATATTAGTAAAAAGGTTATTTGAGCCATCAACACGTGGTCATCAGCGCAAGCTAAAACAACACCTGCTATCAATGTAGGCATTCTTGGCATTCTTATTCCATAACTGCTCAATTACAAGCCCTTCTGAAGAAAAGCATTAAATTAATCAGATGCTTTCGATTTTATCATAAAAAAATTATACTGCGTAGTTGAAATGTAAAGTTATGACTTTTGGGGTTTACAGTAAGGTATATATAATGGAGCATGCAATGTGATGCTTTGAACACAGTCGTTCAACTGTACATGTTTGTGTTTATGTGAATGAAAGAGAATTGAATGGCTCGGTCCATTGTGCTTCATGATAAAATTCCTCTTTTTTTGTGCTTTCCTCCTTGGCGTTTTCCTCCAGGGAGCAAAAAAGGTAAGACTTTTGCTTCTTGTACCTTTTACACATGGGAATCCATTTTGAAAGTTGCATTAAGTCATGGGGAGCCTTTCATAGATATGAAACCTTGACAAAGTCAAACTGCAAATACTGTATGAAGTTGTTTGTCATGTGAAATAATCCAATTGTTAAGTAAGATTCATAACATTAATTCATAACAAGAGCACAAGACAGTTGGGAGAGCAGAAAATAACCCTATTGTAAAAAAAAAAAAAATGTAGCAGCAGACCTGGGCCAAAAATAGCTGTATTTGTATTTTATTTGTGAATACTATATATACTCTTCCAAATAGTTGAATATATTGAATTAATTAAATATATTCAGTGGTTCCCCAACAGTTAAAAGGTAAGTTAACCCCACAAAAATCCAATTCTCATATTTATTTTCCATCAACCCATGAGATGAGTGTATATATAATTTATATACAGTGCTGTGAAAAAGTGCACCCTCTGCCAATTTTTTGTTTTGGGCAAACTTTTAATCCAAGGGATATCTGACCATCACATAAGTCATAATAAAAGGTGATGTGATGTTGCAAAAACAAAAAACGTTACAACTTTTCCATTATCTAACAAAAAGCCATCAGTCATTATTGAATACCTCTGTGGGGAAAAAGTAAGTGCACCCCTAGCTTCAGTAGCTGGTAAAGGCTCTTTTAGCAGCAATTACTTCAGGTAAAATATCCTGTTAAGTATTGATGTCTCACATTGCCTAGGTGGAATACTAGACTACTCTTCCTTCCAGAGTTGTTTAAACTCTGGCTTAACTGCATGTAGAGCTTACGTCAGGTTCTGTCAGTGGTGTGGCGTGCACTTTTCTGGCATGGTGTTTGTCTGCTCAACCCCTTAGAGGTTAAAGGTAAATGGCAATAAAGATGAAGCGATCACCTTCATCCTGTGGCGAAGCATTTCTATCCTGATGGGTGTGGCATCTTCCAGGATGACACAGTACACGAGTGGTCACTGAATGGTTTGATGAGCATGTAGACTATATGCCATGGCCATCTCAGTCACCAGATCTCAACCCAATTGAACACTTATGTGAGATTCTGGAGCGACGCCTGAGACCGCTTTTTCCACCACCATCAACAAAACACCAAATGGAATTTGTCATGGAAGAATGGTGTTGCATTCCAAGTTCCAGACGCTTCTAGAATCTATGCCAAGGTGCACTGAAGCTGTTCTGGCGGCTCATGGTGGCCCAATTTCATATTAAGATGCTATGTTGGTGTCCATTATTTTGGCAGTTACTTGTACACACATTCAAAATCTCTTTACTTACTTGAAGGGAAGTGATGATGCATTTCTTCTTTAAACCAGGCACTTAAAGATGTATTATTTAATATTTTTAAAAATATATTTAAAATATTTTATGTATATAGAAATAAATGATTGAATAATAAATGTAATCATTTATTTATTATATGAATAATATGAATAATTTATTTGTATACACAAGGCTGACATAAATCCATTATTTTCTTCCCCACTGCCTCATTTTCCCATATTGCAATGTGTGATTTTCACATGATCAGGAGCATGACAAAGAAATTAATTATATGAGATTTCAGTATGAGTAGTTTTTCAGTAAACTGAACAGGACCAGAGAATAATGTATTTTCTTTATTTTAGATTGAATAAAGCTTGGAAACACCAGAAGGAGTTTGAGAGATTAAGACATCTACTCCACACTCTGTGTTCCAAAACTTCACATAAAAGTACAATGATGTTTAGATCTAGTGTTTGGGGAGGCCATGGAAGGTGTTTGACTTCATCCTGGGGTTCATGAAACCACTCTTGAATCCATTTAGCAGTGTGTGTGTGGGGTGTTATCGTCTTGGAATATGGGAACATCGTATGGAAACTGTTTGCACCTTAGGGTGCACCTGGTTGCCTAAAATGGCTTTGTGTTCCTTGGCCTCCCATGCAGAGTAATAATCTGACCCACAAAAGAGCTGCCCATATGATAACAGATTGACCACCACGTTTAATATTTAGGAACAGGCAATGTGGGTTGAAGGCTTCCTTTGGCTTTCTCCAAACACAAACCCATCCAGATGTAGTAAAAACAGTAGAAGACAACTCATCAGATGATATTACTTTCTTCCACTGCTCAGAAGTCAGAGGTGTTGTGCTCATTACACCAGGTTATGCATTGTTGCACATTGCCCTTGGTTACAAGTGGTTTCTGAATGGCATAAATATCAGCTTTGAAGCTCACAAAGTTTTTTGTTGAGACTGTCACAGAAGTGTAGATTCAGTTCTGTGGTCATTTTTGAGGCCGTTGTTTTGTGATTTTTACCAACTATCCTGTTAAGTCTGTCTATCCCTGTCGGTGAGGTTCGACTTGTGACCACTGGTCCTCTTTCCTGATGCAGCTTTTCTTTGTTTGGCGTACGCCGTCATGATTTTGGACACCGTTCCCCTTGACACATTAAATTTAGCCATTTCTGTGACTGACACACCTTTAATTCGGGCACCAACTATTTGACCTCTTTCAAAATCTTTTAGATCTCTCATATTGTTTTAGAAACTCTCATATTAAAGTATTGATTTTAACATGTAGATTCCTTTTAAATTGTGATTTAATTGCTCCAATGGTCCGAAGTCCTTTTTAATTTGGTGTTTCCATTATTTTGTGTATCTCCTGTGTATACCGTTTTATTTGTAATACAATCAACTTTTAAAATTATATGGGTAAAATTCTCCTTTTGAGTCTTGCAATTACCACAATGTGGTTGCGACCACAATTGTGGTAATTGCGGTGGATTCCAATACGAGGAGCAGTACTAACTTTGAACCTTAAATCAGAGAATAAATGTTACATTAAATATGAAAATGTGTCGAATACAAGAGTGGCTGTATACACAAAAGTATGACCCCCGTTGTGTTTACATTCCCCCAAAAATGTTTCACATTGTAAAATACTATCACTAGGCATATTGTTCTTAATATAGTAAAAAAGAGATTCAAATATGATATATGCATTTATTTATTTTAAATGGTAATCATATTTGAAACTATTTATCCCAGGTCTGTTTATGAATCAGACAGTATAGGCTGTGTAAGGTTTAAGGTCAGGCACATTTTTCAAAAGCTGGTTTAACGTGAACAATATCACCACCTAGAGGACAAAGTGAATACCACGGGCACAGGACCATCTCAGTCGATTGAGGCATTGTTTGGCTTGGTTTGTTATCATTCCAGACGGCAAATGTATATTTCCAGTAACAAGTGCACTCTGTACTCTCATTTGGTGCGAACAGAAAAGAGGAAGAACGGATGAAAGTGGAGAAGGAGAACGAGGAGAAGACCGAGCTGGAAAGGCTACGAACCTTGGGCTACGACGAGACCAAGCTGGCACCATGGCAACGGCAGATAATCCTCAAGAAAGGGGATATAGCAAAACAGTAAAGCTCTCTCCGCTCGGGTCTCCCAGCGCCTTCACAAAACGCCCCCCTCCAGCCAGAGGATTGCCCTCTCCTCTCCCTGGGGGAGGGGTGGTGCAACCACGTGAATACCCAGCGCGTCCATAGCTCGACCACCTAAACTGGGCTGCTCTTCAGACGCCACACACAAAATACCACCCTAGCGTACAGTAGCACTGTCTCGTCTCGTTCACATTACTGGTTCAGCATTTCAATAGACAGTCGTCGTCGCCCCCCCCCCCCCACGGTCCATTTGGTACAGTCTGTGGTAAACTGTGTAGGAACTGTTTTGTATTATTAAAAACACCTTTTGTAGGTTTAACCCTCCTACTAATGTTGTTTTACTTTTACTAAAGCTGTTCACCCAGCTTGTTAGGAGCTTCATGTCTCTTGCATCCGGCGCATTATCTCACAATATTGATGTTTCATCACAATGTGCAGCTGTGTCATTTACTGTGTGGGTCTGATGATGAGCATTGTGTACAGAACCTCCAGGTGTCAGAGTGAACCATGTAAATATATATATATATTTGTGATGAAATACTGGGTAGATTTGTAAATGCATGGTTGCGATAATGTAGCCTTGGCCCACCTGTTCTAATTCTAAAAAAATATCAAATATATAATTTATAATTATATATATATATATATCAGACACTGTTCTGTGAGTTCATCCTCAATGCTGTCCTTAAAGGTCTAAAAATGGAAGTGGGCTGTGGACAATTCAGTCTTAGAACAGTTGCATCTCTGTACCATCGCGTTGTTTAATAATATATGTATATATAATCCAGTTAATAGAACCAATGAGTCTGAATGGGCAGTGTGGAACTCTTTAGGTCAGTGGTCTCATACTCGGGCGGTGTAGTGGTAGGAGCATCCGACTGGGCATCAAGTTGCCCACTGCAGCCGTTCGGAACCCGGCCTGACCGGGAGTGCCACTAGAGGGAGGGAGGGAGGGAGAGCCAGCACAGCTCGCCTAGGAGCGGTAAGGCAACCTGGTAAACATAGTTGGGCGAGACCAGTCTCGGAGCAGGTGGACCATTGCCTTGAGGTGTTGGCTTGTCCCGTGGGGGGCGGCGAGCTCGTGGGTGAGGGTAAATTGAAAGAAATAGAGGGTATAATTTGCCACTAAATTGGGAGAAAAATGGGGAAGAAATCTGACACAAATTTATGGCACAGAGTTTGAGGCCACTGCTTTAGGTGGTACATTTGTACAATTACTGAATGTCTCCTGGTGGTAACTAAGTGTGTAGGTCAAGTAGAATTTTTTTATTCCTCATAAATGACAGGCCTTCACTTCACCATGTTCATCCAAAGGATGGTGGTAATATTATCAGTACTTCTTAATTCAAAGAAAATCAAATGCATATTAAGCATAAAAATATCAAAGTAGGTTGAACTTTGAAGTTCAGCTTTCCATACCTCAAAGTAATCGATCGTGTGCTGGTAACACACTGTCTGAATCGCCTGTAGGCATTGCAGCAATTCACTTCTGAAATGCTGAACTGCTAATAATAAACATGATTATGCAAACTGAATTAATTTGGGAAAAGATCAAGAAAACATCTCATGAATCAGCTGATATCACTTTTTTTGGATGGCAAATGTAACCCATTAAAAAAAACGGCCAAAACTCATCATTGGTACTTTTCATTATGTTTTCTCTGGCCAAGTAATCCGCATATACATTGGCAACAGGAATTACAATGGTGATGGTGGCATTGGAATAAAATGGGGTTTCCCAGAGCCTTTGGGGGAGGGGGCCTGATAAGTTCCCTCTGATTTACCCCCTTGGGATTGAGTTTACAGCAGTAAATCCCCCTGTACATTAAGGGGGGGTCTGGATTATAAAACAGAGGGTTTTATCGCTTAGGTCTGGAAATCGCAGTGTTGTGGTGGATTCCTGCAGTTGCCATGGGGATGGCCGTCTATTCTCAGCCCCAGACCACATTCTGTATGGCTGTCAACATTTGTTCGGTGGGACTGATATAGAGGGCGAAACTGAGCGCATTCATTCACGTTAGTAACACTGTCCCAAAGAGTGAACAACCGGAAGAGTGGTTCTCAAGCAAGACGCTTGTTTTTTTTCCCCTTTTTTGCCCAGTACACACCAAACTTGGATTTTTTTGATGCCTTGGTTTCATACCAGTTGTGGGTTAAATGATACTGTGTGTATGGTGAATATCTGTGGCCCGTGTGAGGTACAGGGTTATCACGCTGTTGGTTCCAGAATGAGGTCTCTTAGTAGATCTTTAGTGTTCATTTTAAGTTGCTTTTAGGATAACCGTCTTAACTGTTTTTTATTCTGTAGTGTGATAGGATGTACACGTATAATCTGTAGATGGATGTATGTACACACGTACGTATGAACCTCAGTAATGTGCCGGATGTGTCTCTGAATGTGTAAGGGCTGTTTCCTGTGTAACAATACACCTGCAGTAGGTTAACGTAACATGCTTTGGATGTACATTTTTGCAAATAAAAATATTCTATATGAAAATCTATTTTAAAAAAGTATAAATGCATGGTCCTAATTCACAAGTCATTTGGGAACATTTGATTCATTTCATTGGATGCCATATTGATGTTGAAATTGAAAATGTGTAAACGTCATTGCCATTAGCAGATTTTTCTATACATACATATATATATAAATATTGTGAGATTCAAACCCTAAATTCTTTGTTCCATTATTTTACCACTCTCCACCTTGCTTACGTAGTACATTTGTTTTATTTGTGTAAAAAACAATATTTTCAAACTTTCAATTTAAATAAATCTTGAATCACTGAATTTGTGCCAATACTTTGTCCTCTTACATAGAAAACTATTCAAATGTATTGGTTCTTTGCTTGGTCTGTGAGACCCAAGAGACATCTACATCTGCCAATGTAATCAGTTCCCTTGCATTCATTGTTTGTATTGCAGTTTGGTTCAAATAACATGGACTCCTGCCCCACCCCCTCTTTTGAAACACATTTTAAATATGACAAACGTTTTGTTAAATATGGTCAATGGGTGATGGTATTTAGAATTGCCTGTCAAAATCGGCTCCAATGATCATTCATAGATCCAACTGCAGGTGCAAAAGCAAAAAAAAAAAAGTGTTTTCTCTGAAAACTGTAAAAGTCTGATTTAAAAAGTATGAGAAGTGTGACACACATTAGTTACATGGGGTGACTGGTGACAAGACTGATTTTTTTTCCCAAAAGTGCTTCTGTCCACAAATATAAGATGGCACGCATCTGATTTGTCTTTCAAACATTCCTTATTTACCACGCTTCATTTTGTAATAAGTATTTTTTCACATGGTATGATGAAAATATTATATTTTGAGTATGGCATATGAAAAATTTAGGCTACTCCTTGTGTAAAGAAGAATTACTCACCTCAGAGTTGGGCTATATGCTAGTCATGGGAAATTTGACAATGACACCATGCATGATCCTATACAAACAACTCATTATTAGTTTGATATCTGGTATATTAGCTTAATGATGGCTTCCTTGGTGTGTTGCTGAAGGAGACCAGGGGGTGGTCTGGCAAAACCTTGCCGTGTTTACAACAGTCCAGGGCTCTCAATGGAGAGGTCCCCTTTAATCACCTGACTTGGTTGCAATTTAATCACCGTGATCACAATGGGATTTAGGTCAGCTGACAGCCAGCTTATAACTTTCAATTCCCTCTTCCACATAGCACACCCTCAAAACTCTCACCATTACTGACCAGTGGCAATACCCTGTCATGATGCCCAAGTCCTCTGTACCTACACCGATCTCAGGACATTTTTCAAATCATCTACAGTTAAGTTCTGAATTGACCATTGTGTAAACTTGTACATTTTTGACTGCCAGTGCATTAAGGCTACGTTTCTATAATTATTCGAAATACATGTGAATTACATTAAATTAATCACTTAATTTCATATAATTGCAAATAAATAAATATTATTGTGCAGAAAAGTCCTTTAATATTGTCAAATTATGTGTGCTGATGTTAAATTCAGCCAAATAAATAAACGTGGTCCTCAAATAATGTCGCATTAGGTGGAAGCACACACAAAAACTCGCTAATAGGCCTAGCTAACGTAGTCTGCTTTTCTATTTTAATTAAACTCGCGGTAAGCCTACCACGTAAACGTATTATCAAGTGTTATTGCCACTATCGTTCAATGTGATCCACCAAACAGATTTTCTTTTTTCTTTTTAAATCTCAGACGTGTTACTTTTCACAAATTACACCCTGACAAACTTGTAAAAGACAAGTTAAAGACATGGTCAAAGAGAAATGCAGGTTGACTCGCTCACCTGCCGTGACGTAATGCGGCAGATTGCAGTCGGGGAGGAAGTCGGGACAGCGCAAAACAACGCATCGCTTCAGTCGCCGCCCTGAAAACTGCCCCGGACCAGAAGATTTGAAAAAGTTTGAAAACTTTGACCTGTGGAATTGATTCTGGTATACAACAGTTACTCGAATATATGTGTTATTGTTATTGCAATTTCAATTTAAAAATTTGAGGTAGCCTATATATTTCATATTTTCTCTTTATTTTTCCACTTCGGTCGGATCTTTCTGATATGTGCGCTGTCGGTTGTGCGTGCTTGTTAAAATGCCGTAACACTCAAAGTTTCATTAACATAACACGTTTTCTTAAACTGATTGAAACGATTGGGCTTGCCTGCATGTTACGACGTTTTTTCGTGGAGGATAAGACCGTTTTCCCGGTAACGATGGTTCAAGTGCTGTCGTAGTTTACACCAGGCAACTAGCTTAGCTACCTAGCCAGCATAATGCGACTCACGAAGTGAACGGTCAAAGTTGTATAACAAGTCCTGTATTGTTATTAAGTGACACACCGCTTTAAAAGTACATTCGGGAAATGTATTGTTTATATTGGAATATTTATTACAAGGTGGTTTATGCATTCGTGTGTTTGTGTTTTGTTCTATCGTTACGTAGGCTATCTTATATATTGCAAATTAAATAACATTGCCGGTCTATGGGTCTGCTCTTTTGTAACAGTTGAGTTTTGTGATAGGTTTGCGGATTGTGGACGTGTTGGACGGTTTGTATATTTCATGTACAGTTGTGAGCGAGTGCTTGGCGAGTGAGTTCGACCGCCCAGTGTCACAGGAGGTGGTCACAAGGTGGATATTGAGAATTAAGAACAAGAAAAACTCTGAAATTCAAAGGACCATGATTAAAAGTAAAAACATTTACCCAAACAAATTTCTTAGAGAACAATTAATTGCACGATGAATGGATGGAAAATTCAGTTCTGTTAAAGCTTTTGAGAAAACACGCTTTTATTATTCAACCAATTCGAGTTATTCAGTCAATAGATCTGTGTTCTGTGGTTCTGTGTGGCTCAGTTGGTAGAGCACAGCGTTGGCAACGCTTAGGTTGTGGGTTCAATCCCCACTGGGGACACATATACTGAAAATGTATGCATTCACTACTGTAAGTCGCTTTGGATAAAAGCGTCTGCTAAATGGCATATATATTATTATTATTATATTAGATCAATAAATTTTTGTATTTGTTATAGAAATATCAGTGTTGTCATTAAGCTTTGAAACTACTTTTTAAATGAAAAAGGTGACTGTATACCCTTTTTGACTGTGTGTAAAACATTATTATCTTATTATCTTATCCCAACAACAGAGGAGTCCCCCTGCCTTTGCCCCAACAGGCAGAACAATGGCACTTTGGTAGCCTTGGGGCTGATGGTGAAGATCTGAAATCAGGGGACAGGAGCACCGTGTTCCATGTCTAACATGCAGCCAGACGCCGCTGCGGGGGACCAGGCGCCCTTGTTACTGGAGACGCACTTTTCCACCGACCTCCGGCTCGACTGCCACTCGAGGCCCAAGGCCGACACCTTCCACCAATCACAGGGGCCGGTTCCAAGGGCGGAGCCGTCGGCGGCGCCGCCCCCGTATGTTGAGGGAGCCGAGGGAGGTGGTGCTCAGCACCCAAAGTCAGGCTGCCCTGAAACTGGGCACCCAGCAACTGATCCCCAGGAACCTGGCGGCGGTCAGTCGGACCAAGACGCGCCATCACACCACCGTGGGCACCGTGCCCATGGCCTGGGCGCCCGGCGAGGACGGCTGTGCGGCCAAGGGTCCGGAGGTGTCCTGGGAGGACTACGACAGTGACGGAGAGGGGGTTTCGATCCGCAGAAACCGCCGGAACAAGTCGTACCGCTCTGCCGTCACGAGCCTCGACATGCCCGCCAGCAAAGTGACGACCACGCTCGCGGCCGTGAGCGAGGAGGACGCGACGAGCCCTCAGCCCGCGGCCCCTTCTCGGCCGGTGGCCAGTGCGGGACCCGGCAAGGCAAGTACCGGCCCTCTCAGCCGTGGCGATGCTCACGAGTAAACGGAATTTCATACACTTCATATTGAGGGTTATTCAGATGTTTTCTCCCGGCAGCCCGCTGTCTGGATTCTGTGTCTGGAGGAGTCGCTCCGTTGGCCTCACCGGGCTATAGTCCACACCAAGGCCAAGCTTAGTGCTTATCAATCAGAGGACGGGAGGAGTGGGAGAGAGGGACACATTTAGGCCGAGGGTCATTGAAAAGCAACGTGGGAATCATCTTTAAAGCAGTTCTACATGCATATCGTATTCCTGTATAACCTGTATAAAGATAAACTTAGAAAGCATGAAGTTTGGCTCGTTAATCATGACTTGGAAAAAGTTGTATCTGGGGGGGCTTCTGGGTGGAATTTCAGCTTGAGAACTGTTCCCAGTTCAGTGAAGTGCTCCGTGGTACAGAAATGAGCCAGACTGCATCATGGCTGGGAGTCTCACAGACAGACAAACATTGCCCATTACGTTCCTCAGGGAGAGAGGGTTTCATTTGGCACGGCATTCACCTCCTCACCTCACAATGTTGACTGTCCGGTCGGACGCTTGAGTCCGCTGTGTTAGATGTGGAGTCCAGTGGGGCAGTGGCTGCATGGCTCAACTAGTGGAATGCAGAGTGTGAACAAGTGAGGGCCTGACCGCTTGCATTTTGGAGGACATACCTGCTGGCCTGCGCTCTCCCAAATTAACAGAGGGGTCTCCCCCCCCCGCCCCAGAACTGAAGGAGGGTGTTGCTGCAGTGGTGCGTGATTACCGTTTGCAATAATGCATTTCAAATTTGGGGAATAAAGAAAGGGGATAAAAATATATTTTAAAAACTGTAGGTTTTAAACGGTGAATGCCTAGGTCAGTGTATTAAAGGGAAATGTTAGCTGTTGAAGTTGTGCATGTGGCTACAGGTGGGAAACGTGGCCCCACGCAGCCTTGTGGTCCTGACTCGTGGTCGCCGTGAGCAGGCTGTGAAAGCTCAGAGTTTCAGATCGATAACCTGGCAGCGCCGTCTTGTCTCCAGGACTGTTTTTCCTCCCTCTGTCACAGACTCAATGTCCTCACTGTGCCGGTCATGTCAGGGGACTGATCTTTGAAAACCGCCGTGGTGGGGGAGAGAGAGAGGAGAGCTATGTGGGATGTCGCTCTGACCGTAGAGCCTCCAGGAATTCCTCACTGATAAGCTTACGCTGCTGCTGTTGTCTCTGTGTTTTTCAGAGAACTACGGGAAGGAGGAAGAACCAGAAAGCCCGGGGATCTTTTAAAGATGGTATGGATTACTTCCCTGTGGTGTGCTGCCCTTTCAGATGTGGTCTATGCGCCTGTGTTTTTAACCTTCGGTCTAAAATCCGAGTGCAATCCACCGTTGAAGGTGAATCTTCCTTTTTGGATGTGCTGCCAGGGGTTGGGAACTTGTTAAAGTGCCTGCTGATAATGGAGGCCCTGTTTGGTTCCCTTTTAAGTTAAGAGGTGAACTTGTGTTGAGGTATATAAAGATTGACAATAGAATAAAACCATGATACTGATGAAGACGGTGGGCCAAAGATGTTTGAACCTTTGGGCTCTTCTTCATTAATAAAAAAAATGTTGGGCATGGATCTTTTACGAAAGTTTGCCCTTTCAGATGAATCGCCTGCTGCAATGATATGCGATGATCACTTTTTAATACTTTCATAGCAATTGGCTACGGTTTGCACTGCCACTCATAGGGTTGGTCTAAAACTGACACGAAGTACAATTCTTGTTTAATGGCACGTGGATCATAAACCTGAGAAATCACCTCTAATTGATCCAAAAAAAAACCAATACAGGGTTAAACATTATTTGACTAATTTGGGGATGAAAAATCCAATCTATCCCAAAAAAAGTGGCTATATTTTCATGGGGGGGCCATCTGATTGCCTATGTTCGTTAGTGCGCTGTAATTAACTTGAACGGGGTCACTGGCGGTGAGGTTCTGACGGGGTGTGATTTAGGCGGCGGAAAGTTCCCGGCATGCTGATGTCACATCCTGGTTAATTTAAAAGAGGAGGTGTCAGATGCAGCAGTTGAGTGCCACTTCAGTGCGAGGAGAGAGAGAGAGAGGGAGAGAGAGAGAGAGAGAGAGAGAGGGGGAGAGAGAGAGAGAGAGAGAGAGAGAGGGGGAGAGAGAGAGAGAGAGAGAGAGGGAGAGGGGGAGAGAGAGAGAGAGAGAGAGAGAGAGAGAGAGGGAGAGGGAGAGGGGGAGAGAGAGAGAGAGAGAGAGAGGGAGAGGGAGAGGGGATAGAAAGAGGGGGATAGAGAGAGAGAGAGAGAGAGAGAGAGAAATCTGGCTGATGGAACCAGCATGCTGCCGTCTCTCTCTGGAGGGCCGCTCTGCTGTGTGGGCTCAGAGGGTGGGCAGGGGGGGGAGGGGGAGACTCTGCCTGGGACCCTGAGCACGCTCCTCACAAGGCCCCTCTCCGCAGACCCCCGGCTCTACCAGGAGATCATGAAGGAGCGGGGCCTGAACTCCAGCGTCCAGGACACGGACAACGAGCCGCTGGACGGGACTGCCGCCGCGGAGCATCGCATCGTCGTTCAGAACTTCCGGCCCATGCAGATCACCTGGAGCCAGCTGCCGCAGGTAAGAGAGAGGAGGACCCTGGACTAGGGTCAGCTACGATACACAGGCAAAGGGCTGCTCACGCTACGGGAAAATGTGTAAATAAGGTGACAGTGTGTGTCTCATCGTTGAAATGGACTTGACTTTTTGCGAACTGCTACATGGTCGGTCCATGGGAAATGGAGTTATTCATGCCATTCGTTGCCTTTGTGCATTGTGTGAAAAGAGGGACCGTATCACATTAAATTGTCAGTAGGCCTTACATTGTGCCTCTTCGTCAGATTTACCTTCAATCTGATACCTTAATCGAGGTATAAGACTTGTTGCTTCAGCGTGTAAATGATGAAAAGGATCTGTCCTCCGATTGCTTCAAGTAAATAAAACAACCATATTTGTGCACGACACTGTTTCATGCCTTATTTCATTACATTGCATTACAGGCATTTAGCAGACGCTCTTATCCAGAGCGACTTACACAGTTTACATTTCTTACATTTCTTTACAATCCATTTATACAGCTGGATATTTAACTGAAGCAATTCAGGTTAAGCACCTTGCCCAAGGGTACAACGGCAGTGTCCCACCTGGGGATTGAACCTGCAACCTTAACGTTACAAGCCCAGTTTCCTAACCATTATACCACACTGCCTGCCTACCTGCCTGCACTGCCTTTCAAACCAATAATGACTATGCTGAATGTGTCTTACTGCCTGTAGAAGTTGTTAAATATGTTATGTTGTTGCAGTTTTAAATACGACTGGTGTGAGTATCCATGGGAAGTATAGAATACACAGTAAGTGTCTTTGTCACGTGTGTCTTGCAACCAACCCACCAGTGGGTTCTGGCCCACAGTTTTGGGGACCGCTGGTCTAAAGCGCTAACGCGGGGGGCGCTGTCTTTCAGGTGCAGGAAATGGGCATTCTTCCGAGTATCTCGGCGGAGGAGAGGAAGCGACAGGAGGTGAGTGTGTCCTGCGTCTGAGGTGCCGAGTGTCAGCCGCCGCCCCTGCGCCTTCGCGGTGTAGTGTGAGCCTCTGGGGCGTGGTGTTTTTGTATTCGCTCCAAATGGGCCACCGGGCGGAACGGGGCCGAGCTTTCCGAGAACCGCAGCCTCAGGCTGTTTGGATTGCACTCGGTGCAAAGTCTCATTCCCGTGTACACAGGCCCCACCCTGTTTACCCTGAATGCAGCCTCTCCCCTGTCTCTGGTTTTTCAGAGTCGTGTACCTGCTGGCACCGTCTGCACGACTGCGGCTCCGGGTCCCGTGCCTGCTAGGCATGTTTTCGTTCACTCGTGACGCATGATTTTTTCCTTCACTCTGTGAATCCCCCACTCATTGACTCAGTTGATTGAAGCACAACAAGTTCTGTAATACGCAAACAGCCGGGGCTTTCCTGCTCTGTTTGTGAGGTCTTTAACCTTGGCTGAACACGATTTCTCGTAAGCAGATCAAAAAAAGGAGAGCAGCCACGTATGCCATCATTTATTTATATATATATATTACTGTGTGTCCTGGTTTTTGTTACAGCCAATCTCTTGATCAATTAAGGCTGCTGAAAACAAGTTTGACCATCTACCACTTTTGATGGTGTAGAAAACTACTCACTGCCATAAAATGTACATTATTTTTTTAAGTCTGCCAGACCTTTTCAGTTTCCAAGTGCCTTTTGATGGTGTGTGAAACTACTCACTTAAAAAAATAATAATAGTTTTTAACCTAAACCTTTTTAAATTTTTTACCACTTACCTTTGTACCATTTCAGGTTATTCACTGGACTTGAACTGCTTAAATGTCAGTAAAAACTGGAAAATGGGGGTGTTCTAAAACTTTTGACCAGTAGTGTAGGTGTAGAGATCTCTCACATTATAAAAAGGTTGACTGCTTGTATTATAACCAGATTAATGCTATTTATCTCCAGAGATCATCTATTGATAGCTACTTTGTGTGTAGTCATTAGCCAAATGTAGCTGTCTCTGTCTAGCTGACTGTTACACAAACCACTTTTTAGTAATACTTTACAGTGATGTTGGGCTAATTTAGGCACAAACCTAGCTACATTTTAGTGTGCATGTTAATGACCTCTGTAAATCTTGACTGCTGGATACAGCCCTGCTCATTGCCATTTGCTTTCATTGAACTCATTTCACACAAATGGTTTAGTTTCAGTGACCAGGTGTCCACACTTTCAACAGTTAGGACCCCACTGATTTCACCTGCCAGTCTATAATTGAATCAATTAAAAAAGGTAACCTCTTTCAAAAGGAATCATGTGACATACAGCACATTACAGAAAATGAGAGCATTAGTTGATCTGACTGATTAAAAGTCCTGGGAAATTGGGACATTTATTGTCCGTGGCATGCATAGATATTTCTGACACAATATGGCCTTAAGAGAGAAAATCATGCCTTAATAGAAGTGTCTAATTAAGGACAATTAACAACTATTTACAATTTAGAGGTTGTAATTATGGCTGTAACGAAAACCAGCATACCCAGTGGGTCCCTAGGATCGAGTTTGAGAACCATTGTATTAGAGTTAATTTGTGGTGCATACTCACCGAGGTTAGAACAAACAATGAAAACCTACTCAAAAGAACTGACAGAGCCTAGTTTAAATAGCTATGACTTTATGTGCACAAGCAAAGAGCGTCGTCTTCAGGCAGGGCCAAAATGAAGCGTTAAGTTGTGTGCTTTGTTTGTGCTCATATAGCCATAATCTATATGTCTTGGCTCTTGTCAGGTTTTTTTTTTTATTTTTTCTGATTTTTATCCAATTTTTTTTCCCTCCCAATTTGGTAACCAATTAGACCCGCTATTTTTTATGTCAATCCCCCCCTAGTAATGTGAGTTTGCTGCCATAGTCCTGCGACCGGTAGTGACGAAGGCGAAGTAACGCCTCTTCCGAGACAGCACTCGCCAAGCCGTCGACCGTAACCCGGTACTACAGGGCCACTCTTATGCGCAGCGAACGTCATGTCAGCTTCCCTCCCCCCTCCCTGGGGCGGACAGTCAATCGCCGGGAAAATTCGGCCAGAGCCGACTCTGGCGAGAGCTCTTGTCAGTTTTTGATTATTTTTTTCATTTGTTCTAATCTCATTGACGTTTTGTTGGCATGTATAGTCACTCTCCTTGATTGAATGCCCTCGTATTGGTTGCTTTTTTCCACGGACCTTCTCATCATAAGCACACTAGCCACCTCTCTCAGGGGACCTTATTGTGCCGGTGCTCGTGGCTCTGTACAGATTTGAGCTGCTCCATCCACAGTGGCGTGCTGCTGTTCATTTACGATAGTAAGGAGACGACTCGTGGTGTGTATGCATGTGGCCGTGTGTTGATGTGTAAACGAGGGGCCGTGTCTCTCTGTGTGTAAACGGAGGCGCTGGTGTCCCGTCCCTTAGGCCATGTTTGAGCTCATCACGTCCGAGTACTCATACCAGCACAGCCTGGGCATCCTGACTCATGGTGTGTATGCATGTGGCCGTGTGTTGATGTGTAAACGAGGGGCCGTGTCTCTCTCTGTGTAAATGGAGGCACGCTGTCCCGTCCCGTCCCATAGGCCATGTTTGAGCTCATCACGTCCGAGTACTCTTACCAGCACAGCCTGGGCATCCTGGTGCGGCAGTTCAAGGGCAGCGAGGAGCTGCGACACACCATGACGGTCATCGAGCACCACCACCTGTTCTCCAACATCGCCGACATCCAGGCCGTGAGCCAGAGGTGAGAGTCCGCCAGAGCGCCCGTCAGATTCGGTGATGGAGCTCTGTGCCGTCGATGGCGGTGCGGAGGTTTGATAAACACTTTGATAAACACTCTGTATCAAAACCGTGCGAAGAGGGGACACAGGAGGTCCTTTTCTAGGTTACGGTTACGGTCAAGAGTCTGGTTGCGCCACGGTGACGATGTAAGCTGACCGTGGTGTGAGCTCAGTCTTCACTCAGTCATCCCCGACAGGTCCCAGTGAACGATCCTTGCTCGCTGCCCAGGTGTGGTAGGCTCACTCCTCGCCACGCTTAAGGATGAGGTTGTAAAGCAGGATCTGCAGAGTTTCAGCCATTATATATACACGTACATGCCATTTAGCAGACGCTTTTAGCCAAAGCGTCTTACAGTAGTGAATGCATACATTTTTCAGTACCCACAACCTAAGCGCTGTTAGCGCCATGCTCTACCCACTGAGCCGCACAGAACCTCTTATGGAGTAAATTGGTTGTTGTTCTGGCAGAGCACTCAAGGTGGATGCCATTTTCTCTTTCCCTCAGATAAAAGCTGAAATGTTAGCTGAAATGTTAGCTCCCACAGCTGAAATGTTTCAAATGGGGTTTTAAATGTATCCTGTCTAACTGGTTCTGTAGCCAGGGGGGCCTGGTTTGAGTGAGTCATTTGTGTGTTGCTGTGGCCGTTTACTCTTACTCTTAACTTGAGAGCGGAATGCATAGCGTGGAGCTGATCTCTCTGAATTCTCTCGGCTGAACGTATAGAATTGTACTTAAATCTTTTTTCCTACAGCACTCCATGCTAATAAGTAAATGGTCCAACACATTTCTCCTATTGATGCACTTTGCATTGCGTTTGCCTTGTTGAACTGTGAGTTTGCATGGCTTGAGCAAAAGTGTTGAGAGAGATGGGTTGTCAAATTGACTGTGGGTCAAAGGTGAGGCTTACTCTTATTGAAGTCACAGATATGTTGCAGCTGTTGCCAGGGATAGGTGTGTGACAGAGACAGAGACAGAGACAGAGACAGAGACAGAGACAGAGACAGAGACAGAGACAGGGGCTTCTGTAGACAGAGACAGAGACAGAGACAGCCACCATGGGGCTTCTGTTGACCGTTGACCCTGCCCTCACCTCACCCGAAAACCTGCTTGGCCCCTCTAGGTTTTTTGAGGATCTGGACAGGCGTCACCAGGACAACCCTTTGATCAAAGACATCAGTGACATCGTGCAGACCCACGCCAGCAGCCACTTTCAGGCCTACATCACCTACTGCTCCAACGAGACCTTCCAACAGAGGACCTTACAGAAGCTGCTGTGAGTTCTGCAGGCTGGAACAGTGATGGCTGAATATCTCTATATTAGTGACAGGGTAAAGCTCAGCTCATCAGATTTATTCATTCCTGCGATTGCTGCCTTCGGGGAAACCGGAGTACTTGTGTGAAATTCGTCACCTGCACAAGCAGGCTCTACCAGTGATGGTGCATTATTGTCTCAGTTCTATTCTCACAGGGCAAAACACCTGAAAGTACATTTAATTACGTGAAAACAGTAAATGGGCTCAGTATTCTTTCTTATGGCAACAGTTAAACAAATATGCAGCCATCCCAATCTGGTTCTGATCTGTGTGCGTCTGTGTGTCTGTGGGACAGTGCGGGTAACGTTGCGTTCAGGGACGTGCTGAAGCGGATTGAGAACAGTGCTGAGTGCGGAAAACTTCCGGTCATCTCCTTCCTCATCCTGCCCATGCAGAGAGTGACCCGTCTGCCCTTGCTCATGGATGTGAGTGCGCCCACACACTCTGTCTACTCACACACTCTCACTGCTCGCTCACACACACACTCACTGCACCCACGCACTCTACTCACACTCTCACTCACTGCTCACACACGCTCACTGCTCACACACACACACACTGCACCACACTCTCACCGCTCACACACACACACACAGACACACACACACACACACACACACACACACACACACACTCACTAGGCTGCAAGGCACTTCCCATCATGCGGTGTATTTTTTTGCACGTAGAGAATTTGGAATTTTCTACTTCCACCTAGAAGAACTGGTTTGGCTTTTGGCTCAGGCAGTTTTTTTTTTCCTTTATCAAAAAACACTGAATGAAACTACTGCTTTTTATGTGGTGTACAATAAACATCTAGGAAAAGTCCAAAACATGCAACAGCATGTTTCTCCACAGCGCCACAGTAATTTCAGTCGTAGAAGTGAACGTTGTTAAAATGACGGCAATGGCAGGTCTAAAACTTTAACTTTAACGTGGACAGGGTAGCATTTGAATTGCGCCTGTGGAAAGAGTAAAAATTGCCCCACATGCTTTTTACCCCTCTCCTCCTACAGACCATCTGCCAGAAGACCCACGAAGAGACAGTAGAGTACATCGGTGCGTTGCGGGCACTGAAGGCCATCAGCAAGGTAATGTACTTCACTATACTGTTCCATATACCTATACCGTCCTCTGCTCACGCAGGCAGTACAGTACACTGTCCTCTACAGAGTGTAGTCTGTGCAAATGTAGGTCCCCTACAGACCTTTTTAGTCTGGTTCCTCCCAAGGTTTCTCCCTACCAAGGGAGTTTTTCCTTGCCACTGTTGCCTTTAGGCTTGCTTTTGGGGGGGGTCTAGGCCTGGGTTCCCCCTCTGTTAAGCGTTTTGTGACAGTTCTATTGTGAAAAGTGCTATACAAATACATTTGATTTGATTTGTATAGTTGCTCAGAGGGTGTACTCCACTGTGATGTCCTCTACTGAGTCTGTACTTCACTACACTGTCTACTAGCCAATGTAATAGTGTACTCCACTAAATGGCCCTCTTCTGAGTCATCACTAACCAAGGTGCTAATATGCTCTGCATACATTCTCCTATATTGTCTCTTATTAAATACTCAGTGGATGACAGTAGATTATGACAAATAATTCACTGGTACATTTTCTTAGTCAGATAGCACGCAGGTAGTGCCGTACACTGCCAAAGTCATCTGCACTAACCTGCATGGCCGTGAGGATATCGCTGGTTCCCTCGGACAAGCTCTTCATTAAAGTAATTTCATTCCGTTTCGGCGGTGTCCTCCATTTTCACCTGTGATTTAAGGCGGTTGAAACACTGAAGTACAATAACTCGGCACACCAGAAGGGGGCTCAGAAGATTCCAGACAGTCCGTTTCCAATTTAACTGCTTTTAATTCACCGTGGTCATGTAAACATTTTTGTGAACGTTTCTCTTAAAAGTTGTTTATTTAAAATGTGCACCTGGTGCGTGCGCTGCCTGTGATGCGGCGGTGCACGTTTTCAGTTTGTCAGCAAAGTTATATTTGCCTCATTAGATCAGATTGACAGCAATGCAAACCACATTCTGAGTATTTGTGTGAAAGGTTATCCGTATCCGTGGGCTAACGTGATTTTACAAACGGTTAGCGATCAGACAACTGCAGATACCTCTATAAGCATTGAACAAAAGCAGTGACAGTATGTTTTGCACATTGCTTTATCTCATCGGTGTCAAGGAAAGCAACATGACTTCTTTATGTTAAATGTATTATTATAATAATCTAAATAAAGTGTGTTTCGTGTCATTGAACAGTATGACATTTCAAGAGAAAGCCTTAGACCTGTATTGTAATTTCTGGAATTGTGTTACCCGTATTGAAAGAACGAGTAAAAACACCGCATTGCTTTCTCATGAATGCCAGCGTGTCTCTGGTCGACTGTGTGCTCCCTCAGCTGGTGAAAAAGTGCGATGACGGTGCGAGGACCATGGAGAGGACGGAGCAGATGTACACCATCCAGAAGCAGATGGATTTTGGCAAGATCAAGGTAATCCGCCCTGTCCCAGAGGGGACGGGCCTCGCGACCTGGAGCCGCGGTGGTGCTGAGGGACGCGTCAGGCGCCGCGTGCAGCTGTGTGTGTAGCGATGTGTCTCTGTCGTCCTCCTCAGCCCTTCCCGCTGGTGTCCTCCTCCCGCTGGCTGCAGAAGCGCGGGGAGCTGGCCGTCTGCACCGACGAGCTCTTCTGGAAGGCCTTCAGCCACAAGAGCTACTACCTGTTCCTGTTCAATGACGTGCTCATCGTCACCAGGAGGAAGAGGTGGGGCCCAGCCTTCGCAAGTTGAGAGGGTTCTTTATGAGCAATCATTCCCCCAATCTAACTTGAGCCTATTGAGTTACCGCCATGCTATGCCCCACAACCCAACCCCCAGGAGCACTACAACTGAAATGTGTGCAGTCCTCTGGACTCATCTGCAAGATGGCAACTATTTAACACCCTACAGGCCTCGCAGAGCAGCAGGAGGCCAATCGGAGGACAGCCGTATAGGGGGACAGCCAATCAGAGGACAGCTGTATAGGGGGACAGCCAATCAGAGGGCGGCTAGTAGCCTGCGGGTGCCTAGCATGTCATCGGTAGTACTGCAGCAGTAATCTGAGGGACTGGCCAATTTAAACCTGCCCCTACCCCTGGTCAGACTAGGCCCATTGTGTCCCACCACAGCAGAGCCCCAGTAATGGCTGAATAGCAAACCTGTAACTGTAGGGCCACTCCAGTACCCCAAGCTACAAAATAGAGATGATTCTAATCGCTAGAGCCTCAGCTATTTTATTTATGGCAACACTGGAAATAAAATACAGGAGGGGAGGATCATGCCCAGTGCCCATTACAAGCAAATGCTCCTCCTCTGCTGGATTCTTAATGCCTATTTTTATCCTTTCTAATGCTCTCACATTTATAACCATAGATGGTCCAGATTCGAGTCTGTTTACACTTATCTCCTTGCCGTTTTTACTGTTTTGAACTGTGCTTGACAATTGAACCTGTAACTATTTCAACAACGTGAAATCGTTTATTTGTCAGACTATAGCCCTGAAAGATATTCCCCACAGACACACACCCCACAGACACACACTTGCTGTAGATATACTGGCCCAATTCAATGCGATCCAGTATTGTGCCAGGCACCCTATGCAAAGATATGTGCACGTTTTATCAATGGGAGTTTGACTGTCAATTACTAGAAGTATTATTCTGTCTGTCACACTATTTGTAGACTGGTAATCCTTAATGTTATGAAGACAGAATGTATATAAATATATAGGTATGATACGCAGACGCCTGCAATGATGTCTATTGCTGTATTCCTGCACTGATCTTGTGCGCTATGATTGTTCTTACCTTGTATTAATGCACATCTTGTAAGCCACTCTGGATAAGAGCGTCTGCTAAATGCTTAAAATGTCAAATGTAGAATTTTTTTTCAAATTGTGTGCGTTGTAAATTGTGTCTGTGCTGTGAAACAGGCTTTACACCCCATTCTAATTCTGACTGTGTGCGTGTGCAGTGAGGAGAGCTACGTGGTGATGGACTACGCCACGCTGGAGAACGTGGAGGTGGAGTTGCAGCACTCGGACGGAAAGGTGTCCCCTTCCATCAAGCAGAGCGGCTCCTCCCCCTACGGCCTGAAGCTGTCGCTGAAGCGGAACAGCGAGGGGCGGCCCGAGCAGATCGCCCTGGCTGCTGAATCTCCGTCAGTACCCCCAAGCCGTCGTTATCTCCCGCCCGCTACGCTGCCGTGCCGTTACACCAGGGGTGTCAAACTCATTCCATCGAGGGCCAGAGTGTGTGCAGGTTTCTGTTGTAACCAATGCATTACACCAGGTGATTTCAATTAGGTTCCCTCCTTGGTTGAAGAAGTGGGCTAATTAGTGAAGTCACCTGGTGTAGTGCATTGGTTGCAACAAAAACCTGCATACACTCGGCCCTCGATGGAATGAGTTTGACACCTGTGCGTTACACATTGTGGCTCTGAGTGACAACACTTCTCCATTTACTCCCCCTAGTGGTGGCTTTGCCAATAGACAATAGCAGCACAAAAGACTTCCAAATGGTTTCATAGAACAAACCGTTTTACCCATTTGATGTTGTTTTGACTGTTGGAAGTTATGTTGGCTCTGTTCTAAAACTGTTTCAGTTTCCTTAGGCGATCTATAACAGTTAAGGTTGTTGTAAACCGTGTCATTTCTCAGCCTCGAGCGAGCTCGCTGGGTGACGGCTTTGCGGAGACACAAGGAAGCCGACAGCGCCTGCAATAAGGAAGGTAGGCCTTCGGTCACACATTCATTCCCGCAGTACGTAGCACATTTCTGCTATAAAGCTGCAACGTTTTTCATTCACTCCGTTATAAGCAGCAAAAGTCATTGGCCTAAAATGTTGTTAGCCCTTTACGTCCACATTTTCAGAGGCTAGTCATTGCTTGCTGAATGCGTTACACGTTTGCCTGCCTTCGTGTGTAGTCGATGGTAACGGAAACACCCAGGAAATCGTGGCGCATCTACCGGCTTTGCTGGACCTGCGGAGTGTTTGAGGCTTGTGTGTGTCACTTTTCAGATCTGCCGCAGTGCGAGGTGACCAAAGCCTACATGCCCAAGAGGCCGGACGAGCTGGGCTTGCAGCAGGCCGAAGTGGTCATCATCCTGCAGAGAGAGGAGGGTGAGACGGCGCAAAAACACCTCGCCGTGAACTACGCCCCTCGCTCAAACCCAGCGTGCGCAGGGCGGCACGTTTATCTCACGGGTCTCTGCGGATTAAACCCAGCTGACGATATGTAGAGCCTCCAACCCTCTGCTGAGTTTGTCGTTCTTGAAAATACTAGAAACAAAATGGTTTTCAATACCCTTCTCTTTTTTGAAATGTCTTCACCCCCCGTGCACTGTGTTTCAGGGTGGTGCCACGGGGAGAGGATGCGAGACGGAGAGAGGGGCTGGTTCCCCGCGGGATACGCTGCTGAAATCACCAACCGCGTGGCGGTGAAAGCGCAACGTGCGGCGCATGGAGCGAATGCGCAAGGAGACGGACGTCTGACAGAGCTCGCCGGGACACCCGCGTACTCGCGTCTGTGTGACATTCACGAGGAACAGGTCTATTTCCATCAGTGTACATGTCGGCCAATCCACATCCTAAGGGTGGTGTTCATACGGCATGTAGTGTTTTTAATGCAATGTTCATAGATCGTGGAAATTCTTTAAGGACAGGTCATTAACTATTTATGTGTAAGGCTATCTGTGAAGCACTCTGACATTGCATTACGAGTTAAATATCAAGTCTAAATTCAGTGACTGCTTGGGGGTGGGGTAGGAATCCAGCTCATGTTCCACCTTTGATTCAAGCCCCAGACGGATTTAACCTGAGGTGGCATCATGGCCCGAATTACCCTTTCCCACACCCAACACACACCCTTTTAGGAAGAATGGCCTAATTATCACTAAACCATAGAATACTGGGTGGAGGTTTCTCCCCCCCAACAACTCATTTTCTTGCATTCAATAGTAAAACAAAAAGAAAAGACTCAGTACAGTTGTTTTGACTTTTATTTGCGCTTGCCTTTTAAAATTCATGTTGTATACATAAAAAGTTTCATTTAAAAATGTCAAATTGACCAGATATCAAATTACTTTTCTTTTAAAAACCTTTTGGTGTAAAAACTTAAGACCGATTTAGAAAAAACGTCTGCGGTTTCAAAAGAAAAAAAAAAGATTTCATTTCTCAGCTGTCACGTAAAAAGAATGGAAAAGAAGAGCTGCATAGATCCTGCAGGCAATCGGTGGTAATCTGGTCAAACGCGCGGTGCAAGCTTTCAAGATCGTCAAGTCAAATCTGTTCCTTATTGCTCAGATCTTTTGATGTTTCTTCATGTTGACATAACTGAAAGAGAGAACAGACCAGGGTGGGGCGGGTTAAACAAGTAAACAAGTAAGTGGAGTCCTAATCTCAAAAAAACATCTATTGATCAGCTGCCGGTTTCTTATCTGCACTGCTAGCATGTGAGACGCAGTCAGCTTCACCCTGACTGCGGCGGTCTGAGCGAGTGTTGTACAGCCCGTGTGGCTCGGTAGGTAAAGCATGGCGCTGACAACGCTTAGGTTGTGGGTTCAATTCCCACCTGGGATCACATATACGGAAAAATGTATGCATTCGCTACCGTAAGTCGCTTTGGATAAAAGCGTCTGCTAAATGGCGTATATTATATTATCCAGGCTTCCAAAGCCTGCTTCATCAAATCCACCACGTTGCCTCATTTCTTTTCACCAATGTGTTAGATGATCCCATTAAGCGTTTATGAAAAGTGCTTTAAATTATTTCAGTATAAACTAGCCTGGCCAGTATACCAAGATGGATTCTGCCAGCTTTATGGAATTCACCACACCACTGCCATTTCCCATGCCTTTGCAGCTGACCACTGCAGTGTAAAGTAATGTGTATCAGTAGCACTGCCTTAGGAACACACACACACACACACACAAAAGGAAAAGTAACCAGGGGAAGGAGCTCCTCAAAGGTTGCTTATTACTACGGCGTCGGGAGAGTCAAGCGAAAAGACAACTGGTGCACTTCCTCGGATTTTGTCCCAGACGCATGTTCGCACTCGCTTGATTTTCACGTTTGCGTTACAAAATCAACACCGTTTATTCTGCGAGTCGTCAGGTGCTGCATATACTAAAGCGCGCTTGGCGCACAAAAGCTGCAGCAATGGGATGGGGCCTACAAATGTGACTGGGCATCCCAAATTGGGAGAAAAGTGTGAAAATAGGGCTGTGTGCAGCGGGCGAAGGCTGGGCGGGAGCGACGTACCCGGACGATGGTAGGGATGGTAAGCCGGTCTTTACTCGGCCTCGGGAGCGGGCGTTTTCTAGTCGGCAGGCGTCTCGGCTGCCTTGCCCTCTTTGCCGTCCTGGGGCTTGGTGGTTTGTGGGCGTCTGCGGCGGTAGTTGAAGTTGCGGCGGTACCGGCGCTGGCGGGGCTCCTGGTTCTGGCCGCCCTCGCCCTGGTTCTCCTTGTCCTCCTCGCCATCCCGAGGTGGCCTAGGACGTGGGGGACCCCTGCTTTAAACGGGAGGATGGACGCACACACGTGAACCTCAGAAGCCACGGTCTGGCCAGCTCGCGGCTTATCGCTTTCATTGTATTTGTTTTAAGTGATAGACTTGTGACAAAACCAAATCAGATTAAATACCTCCCCACCCTTAACAAACATTTGGCAAATTGTAGGTTATCTTGCCAACCTGAAGAGAAATAAAACAAACTAACTTGTCAAAGTCACAGGAAAATCCTGGCCTCCATGCACATACAATTCTAACAGAGCCTTTTATTTCATATTGAAATGCCCGATCACTTTCCAGGAACTAATCAGGCCAACGCACACTGGCAAATTGGTACATTACAGCGGTGGAGCCCACAACCCACTTAATGACCAAATACAATTTCTGTGACCAACCACTTCCAAAAATGTGGCCTGATACATGGTCAACTTTGGAATTATGTTCTTTAGCTACTACAAGTACACTAATTTGAAATGTGAACAACTTTAGCCAGAACATTTTATTTGAACCATGAATAACCAAATAAGGGCACAGGGAAGTTCACAGAAATAACCAATTAAAACAAGGAGTTCCCACAGAAAGTCATGCAATTAAATAACAGACAGTTTAGGAAAGCAGTTGCAATTCAATGTAGGGCTGAAAAAATGAGAATATTCTGCAAATAATTAACAAAATAGTTGTGTTAATTGTGGCACTAACATTGTAGTCCAGAATTCAATTAAATTCAAATCATTTCAATTTCAGTTGACAGAGGTGTTTTACATGGCGAATTGAAGTCAATTCAGTTAAGTCCCGCTCACAGTATTAAGTGGGGGTGGGGGGCTAAGAGGCTCTGGGCCGACTCCTCCCACCAGCTTCATTGTTGCAGCCCTGGTCAGTGAACACAACATGCAAACCTGGATCTGAAGCCTCTGTAGTAGTTTTGCCTCATTGGTTTGTTGCTCTGGTCTGAACCGCCTTGGATCTCCTCTCCTTCACCACCCTGAAGCACAAAAGGACACGAACCATGAAATGCGTGACTCATCGGGAATATCCAGCTTTTAAAGCTTAACTGCACGTGAAAAACTTTACAAAAATTACAAAGTGTATATATCGTCAGCTGGGGTATATGGCGACTGCATGACTCTACAGATGACTAATCAGATTAGGAAAGAATAATAAGGGCTTTGGCGAGCTGACGATGTGCCAGACGGGTCGTTACCTCGGTCATCTCTCCGCGTTGAGCGTTCGTGTAGGGGGGCCGGCGGCCGTAGCGCCTGCGGACCAGGTAGGGGGGGTAGCGGCGGCGGCCGGGGAAGGACGGCCTGCTTTGCTGTGGCTGCATCTCTCCCTCGGGGGCGCTCTCCGCCCCCTCCCTCTTCTCACGAACCTCGCCCTCCCCGTCGCTCTGGTAGTTCTCCTGGTAGTCCCGGGGTGGGCCTCTGCGCCGGGGGTACCGCCTGTAGCGGTTCCGGTCCGCTGCGTACTTGCTCCCCTGGACAGGGACACCCCCTGGGCCGGTGACGTTGGCTGCCTCTGCACCCTGGGGAGGGAGGGAGGGAGGGCAGGGGACGACGACTTTAAAATGATGCTGTTCAAACGACCGCTCACCATGACCCTGAATATCACTAGATTGCCTGACGAGGGTTCCCTGCAGTTCACACCCTGTCCAGTTTTACCGGTACTGCTCAAAGAAACCCTAAAGGGCTGAAATAGTGCATGGCAACAGGCTTGGCATTAAAGCTTCATTCAATATAATATAACAGGCATATCAATGACACCTCTACAAAACAACGCCATGGAATTTCTTCCTGGGAGACTTCAATCGGGGGGAAACAAGTCCACAGGAGACAATCTCCACCTATGTATGTTAATATAATACTGCTCTTATATTAAAAGCAGCAAGCAACCAGGAGTAATGAGAGTAAAGCAGGAGAAAGGGCACCAATATAATACCGACAAGTTGATCAAATGTGGGGAGATTTTTGAATTTTTTAATACTAGTGTAGACCAATGTACTACACAACTCATTTAAACCAATACAATTTCCCCTCAATATTCCTCTTTCAAACAAACCTTGGGTAGAAAAGGAGAAGAATAAAAGGGACTTAAGGAGAATAATTTCATGATTACCTTTTCCCCTTCGACCACATCAAACTCCACGGTCTCTCCATCTCCAACACTGCGGAGGTATTTCCTAGGGTTGTTTTTCTTTATGGCAGTCTTAAGGTAGTAAAAAAAACAATAATTAAAAAGTTTTCTACCATGACTAAGATAAGATACTATAAGAAATAAGATCTTATAAGAAATAAGATACATGCCTGGTGAACAAAGACGTCTTCTTTTGTGTCATCCCTGAAAAAAAGACATGAACAGAGCTTAGTCCACTAAAGACATCCCATGTTAAAATGAGACTTCCTTTCAGTCATACAAGTTATAAATTAATTGAGGCCAATGTGAACCACCTGGCTTATGAATCAATTCAACACTACGAATGAACAAGAGGAAGTCCGCTGCACAGCTGAACAAACAAATAAATGCTCAAAGAGGATTGAGTATCTCTCTTAGCCTAAAGGTCATATTAGTGTGCTTAAAACATCAACCTTTATTTACCTGTTGATGAAACCATAGCCATTCCTTACGTTGAACCATTTCACTGTTCCCAAGACCTTTGTTGCTGAAAAACAGAAATAAGACCAATTAAGTGGAGCAAGGTTTGCAAATCTATATAATGATATACAGTGGTTTCTTTTTTGCTGTGATTTAGTATTAGTGTTTGTTGAGCTTCCTCAGTGTTTTAGGTTTACACCAAAGTAAAGCACACTCATTAGACCACTCTTTTGCAACTGAACATACCATAATCAACAATAGATCATAATTATAATAATCATATATATATATATATATATATATATATATAGAATGAGTATAATACTGTTAAAACTAGTCAAACTAGTATAGGTGGGCCCATTTACCAAGTATGAAAGGGTATGGTGCAACAGGCAAGTCACACTATGTATAAAAAGGGAACGGTGACGACTATAAAAACAAGAATACGAAATAAACATGGTCCAAATCCAATAAAAATACATCAGAAACGGGCTTGAGGCTGCTCTGAGGACTAAGTGTCACATTACCGGCATGCAGCTAAAAACGTGGCTGTGCACTGAAGTTTATCCTGCTGGCCAATGCTGGCCACATACTAACGGGCTAACCCAGCTAGCGATGATTCACCAAAACGAAACAAGGAAGTGATTGGAATGTTACACGTGGTCCACAACCTGTGTGGTAAAACTGGACAAACAGTGTCAAAGTAAAACTGGCTGGCTGGATGGCTTGCGAATGTTACCTAACTAAGGCGTAGTAGGTCTAACATAGCATTACGAGGCGTTTCAATTTGCTAGCCAACTTTAACTTTGTTCGACACGGTCACTAATAATCACACAAAATCCGAATTACTGGTAGACCAGTATTTTTACTAGCTACAATTTTGTAAGTAGCTAGCAAGCCACCTAGCCCATATTCGTTTAGACATGTGGCTGGAAAAGAGCCAGTAGTACAAAGCTAACAAGCAAGCTATCACCAGAACGCATTCGGCACGAAACAGCCATTCGGACGAAAGTAAATCAAGTAAAGTAATACGAAAACACGATTGGGTTATAGTGAATTGTGTCTGCTAACATTGCGGATGGTGTTGTTGCGTTGGATTTTAATCACGTTCTCTAGACAAAAGAAATCCCTCTCGTGTCCAAAGAACCACGGCGGACATTTTGGATTCCTACCTCGGCCAAGTTTCCAACTACGTTAGCTGCCGCTTCACTTTGTTAGCTAGCTGGCCTAAATCGACGGAGGGGGCAACAATGCCCACTCTCCCAAAAGCCCAGTCACACTGCCAAGTATCCAGCCAATTAAATGTTCATACAATAGCCTGCTAGTGAATGTTAGCGGCCATTCTATACATACTAATCAGCTAGCCAACGACGCTCGCGGAGAGCATACCTTCATAACGTCGTGTTAAACCGCTGCGTGAAACGAGCTCTGCCCTGCGGATTTCCAACAAAGGGCTGCGATAGTAAGCGAAGTTGGGCAGTATCGCGACAATGCGAGTTAGCCAACGACAACCTTACGACTATCCATTCGTACTGGCAGAGAACAAATAAGCTAGCCGACTAATGAACAGGCGAGCTGGCTTGTTAGCCAGCCCAGCCACATCCATCGACGACATAACTCGACATCGAGGTGAAATAAACGGACTCTGGTCTGCCTAGCGAACTAAATCAATTTTGACCGCCTGACAGACGTAGCTAGCGGCGGGACAGGGTCACGATCAAGGCCAAGCTCCTTCACACGCGGGTAACGCAAACATTGTCATCCCTTAACACCATGTGCTAATCCGCAAACCCCCTTCTGACAATCGTGCCACTCGGCCCAAAATGTGATCCCATCCCCCGTGGTCGGATATTTTCCGAACCTCATCCACAGTAAACGAGCTCGTTAGCAGAGCGTGGACTTCGCAGCCAGGTAACGTTTAAGTTAACCACCAGTTATCACCAAGGAGACGGGGCGGTTATCAAGCGAGCCGAAGACTTCGCTAGCTATGAACACTGATATTTATCTAATATAGCCATAATGTTCTAACGTTAGCTGGATTAATTTCCTGCGATCTTCCAGACTTCGGTTTACACTGAAAGAAAATGTACACCTTCGCTGGGTTTTGTGGGAATTGATAGGTAGCGAACGTTCGCGGTTACCTAAACGAGTACTTGCTTCTGTTAGCAGCTACGTTCGTGGCAGCTAGCTATCCAACGTTGGTTAGTCAGCTAACCTTTATCTAGATGCTAATTACCCAGTTGGCGATGTCGGCGACTGGTCGTTAGTTTGGGGTGTAGCGGGGAAGCGAAGATAATGTTACCCCACGGTTGGTTTTATAGCTAATGCTAGCCGGCTAACTAGTAACTCACCGATGACCTTCTTATCCCCCGCGGTAGCTGCGGCTGCCGGGCTGGATGGACTTTCCGCTTCGGCTTCAGGCTGCGGCGGCTGTGGTTGTGTCTCGGCCTCACTGCTCATGGTAGTTTCTGGTTGGTAACTTAAGACTTGTGCCGGCGGTTGCTTTCTAGTATGTTTCCCGGTGCTAGATGGTAACCTGGGCCGGCGGTGGTGGGGGCTGCTGCCTTCGGGCTCTTTCCTTTCTCCGCTCCCGTTGCCGATCGAACTGGACGGATTGAGATCCGATACCGGGCAATATTCTAAGACGCCTTCCCTCCCATCCTGTATTTCAATTGGTCTAAAGCCCTGTTCATCAACATATTTTGCCAGTGTTCTTCATTCTGATTGGCCCTAATAAATGTCGGTTGCATAGAAATATGGCTTCGTTGACAACGATTGGTACACTTACCAGCAGGGCACAACGATACACACCTATCAGGATGCAATGAACGTAGCTGAACCTACGTGCGTATTATCTAGGTACAGTTGAATACAATACACGGGAACAATCAATCAATTTCCATGTTCTGCGCGGAAGCTAGTCATTGGATGATTAGAAAATAGGACAGACTGGTGTAATTAGCAAGAGCGATAACGACTTCTGTAATGTTATAGGGATAAGATACACAATTGTAACGTAGGGATGCTACATAAATGTATATGTGCATTTAAACATATACATTATATGTATGTGTATAAATATGATTATTTAAGAATATTTAGGAACGGGAATCCTTATAACCTTAATAAAGAAACAGCACTGATGTAAGTTACATATTATAGTTATAATGTAACTATCTGTATACTGAAGCTGCCTACGTGGGCATGTAGCCTAATAAAAGTTTGTTTTTAATTAAGTCAGTGTGTGGTTTCAACATAAATTAAAAGCTAATGAACGAATGTTTGATCGCCAAGCGAATTGAGACGTGCACTTACTGAGACGTAATCACAGTATCTCCAATATCACCATTATTTATTTCTGACCATTTGTGTTTGACAATGACTGATTGACTAACTGCACATAGAGTTCTCTATGGAGGGGGGCTTACAATCTTTTAGCATCTTAAATCAAATGATTAAATGTTGGTAATGTATTTAAAGTCGCAGGGCTTATTGGAGTTGCCTTCCAAAATCGTGTAACGTTTTCTTCAGAAGCCAGAGTCCAGAAGCTTAAAAACAAAGGAAACGTTTTTGTAGTAAATTAGTTCCCGATTAGACGAGTCTGGCACACTGTTCTCTAAAATAAAATAAAATAAACAAAATCAAGACGACAACATTTCGATAGCTGTATATGTATGAGCAAGGAGAGTTCTTTTAAAAGCTCTTAAAAGCTCTTGCATTAAAATAAAAATCTCTGCACAATGGCCATGAAATACCTCATAACATAACAATGTAAAGCATTCTTAACTGCTCCCTAAGGCCAATGTCTGAAGAAAATACCATCCTTTCTCAGAAGTTACTATGAAAATGTGTGGCCACTTAGGCCTGCTGCACAAACGGGGTGTTATATAGAGTACATTAATGTTACATTAAATTAAGTTCGTTAATTAAATGAACTTCATTT
Organism: Aldrovandia affinis; assembly: GCA_029706075.1. Lineage (NCBI taxonomy): Eukaryota > Metazoa > Chordata > Actinopteri > Notacanthiformes > Halosauridae > Aldrovandia > Aldrovandia affinis. Next base: position 371,548 of record JAINUG010000188.1, read on the forward strand.
AAATAGTAGGCTACATATGAACAGACCGCGAATATAACGTGATGTAGCAAGAGTTCATTGTGCGCTCTTAAATCAGCCAATATAAACAAAACATCGTGACTTGCTTTTTCCCCTCTCAAGGAGTCCCGCCTTGACTTGAACCTCAAAATTAAAAGGACATCTTCACAGAATCACATACCAGACACCACTTGCTTTATCTCAAAACAACCCAACACCCTATGTCATGCTAATTCCACTTCAGCATAGTGTGAGAGGACTGGTTGTTGTACACAAAGGGTCGTTTAGACACCAGCCTCGATAGTCTCCTACCTATCCCAAAACCCTTCCTGTTTTGTGTGATGTTTCCAACGGCCCTGCCCATTGTGGCCATACCATTATAATCCATCGCCCTTTCAAACCCGCCAAACATCTTTTTAAAGCATCTTAAGTATTAAGTGCTGACGTACTTTTTACGAGATTTAGGAAAATCGACGAAAACGTTTTAGTTAACGTTTAGGAAACGTCGATTGACTCAATGACAAAAATTAGTTAAATAGTTGATTATTGGTTTAACCACCATTCTTATGCTATAACTTTTCCTTTTATCGCCTAACTAATTGTAGGGCAAAACCAACATTGGTGTTGGGGTTCATATATTAAGTTAATACCTGGCACGTCTGGCAATGAGAACACACCATCTGACAGTGTGGTTGAACAAAAAAAAAAAGGAAGCAACCTTGAGCTTGCTGTGAGATGCCACCAGCCTACAACACATAATATAGTACTCTGATGGTAAGATGACAGAACATACTAAAACACTGGCTTGTATACATACAGCACACTCAGAAAGCCATTGCATCCCGGTGGTGCATTTTATTGATTAAAAACGTGCAAGACTGAGTTTACTATTGTATTTATTTTTCCCATAGTTTTTACTCTTTTTTTGGCTTTCTAGATTTTATGATACGTGAGGATGGTTTTGACAGGTATGTTTCTCATTAAAAAAATTAAAAAGATTTCCTCGCTTTCCTGCTATTCTGGGCAACGCCATTTGTTGTATTGTGGTCAAGGGGCTTCCAACATATCAGCTCGATCAGAAGATGTGGTCTGTGCTCCTACACCCACCCTCCTACACTCTCTGTATGGTGCTACATTCATGCTTCTCAATAACAGAGGCTGCGTTTGAACTCAACCCGTACAAAGCTTTTAATTTGACTAGTTCTATGAATGGAAGAGTTGGCTCTCAAATGATTTTAAGGGGCAACACAAACTAGTTGACAAATAAGTGATGGGGGAAAAAGGTGATTCAGCGGTCAGGACTGCGGAATCACCTGCGATCTTCCGCAAGAGACTCAAAACCCACCTTTTCACACTCCACTACCACTGAATCCTGTACATCTACCCAATTGTCATCACCACTGCCTACTTGCTCAACACTTCTGGTATATGTATCCCTGCCTACTCATTTAAAAAAATTAAATGAGTCCTTCCCAGTGTTACAGGTATGGTATGCAGCTGCCTACAACAATGTCTATCGCTGTATTACTGCACTGATCTTGTGCACAAACTATGATTGTTCCTACCATGTATTAATGCACATCTTGTAAGTCGTTCTGGATAAGATGCTAAATGCTTAAAATGTAAAATGTAAAAAATGTGAAAGCAAAGACCCTTCTGGTCATAATCTCCCTCATTGAAATATACATAACAATATGAAGCTTTTAACCTGCAATGGAGGCTTCATAAACACAAAATGTGCCCCCACTCATCAACGCCTCACTGATTTTAACTATACTCTTTTGCTATGGACAGCCATGTATTTTAAGTGGTTCAAATGAGTCAGTGAATGACAGTTGTTATTCCCCAATTGACATTGTAGTTCCACCTGTTAAGAGTTCACAAAGCTTCACTTTCCCTACTTATAACTTCATTGTGGGCCCTTTCAACGATGGTAACTCTGAAAACGGCTCCATTTAAGAGCAACCAACACTATGCACATGTGTAAAATACTGGCAGACAATAAAATGAAAAGACAAGCAATGCAAAATACATTGCCTTCACTGTCAATGCAGGGTGGTACACATTTTCTGCATCCTGGACTCTTACCTGACGTGAACTCTTAATTCTCAGGTATGGCCTAAACTTTCATGAACATCAATGTAAAAAAAAAAAATAAAAAATAATAATAATAATAATAAAAATCAAGGGAAGACATTTCTTTATCAAAAAAACTTATTTACTTGGGTCATACACAACATTGATGCAAGGTAACAGGCCCTTGTTACTGAGGTCAGGTGGTGAAGGAGTAAAACATCTTCAGTTCCAATTCTATAAACTGCATCCACATTTTTAAATGTTTCAATTGTCCTTTGTCTAATCATTTGGCCCAATTAAAAAAATATATTTGCAAATTATTATACGCTAATCAAAAGAAAAGCACTAAGGAACTGGCAGATTGAAATCCTTGGTTATTTTGGTTGCCTCAGTTGCAAATAGGGCATTTGACATCTTCAGCGTTTGACATGAATTCCTTCATACTGATTAGACTGAATGCCAGGGGGCCAAGTTCCATCCCTTATCAGTTTCGTGCAACGTTAAACTTTGAAGCAGCTTTCACCAAGAAAGAGCCTTGAATGACATTTCCACAATGGACATATTCTATGCATTTTCTGTCTCTTGGATGGCCCCTAGACATTTCTAAAACTGTGCTATTTCTTTCTTAAGCCTGCATACCCATTTTATTTAAAAAAAATACATTCCAGGTTAGATGATTCTGAATTATTCGTGTTGGGAAGGACTGAAAAGCAAAGGAGTTCGATCAAAACGACCCCACCCACCAAAAACAGAAGATCTTTATGGAGATTCTGCAGAGGAGGCAGTATATTTTATGTACACGTGAGCTGTCCATGCGGGTGGAGTCACATCTCCCCACACTGGGCGATCACAATGGGCAGTTTTGGCTTGTTGTTCGGTCCCGTGGGCACATTCTGGAGAGGAAAGAGATGGACAGAAAGCCTCCGTCACCAGTGGCATCTACTGGAACACTAGCATTACAAAACTCCACGTGGCGCCGACTTCACCAAACCACCCATTTCATTTCCCCGGTTACAACCGTAAAATCCACAGCTGCAACATCTGTAAATTCAGGAGTGCGCAGACTAGCATGTGCGTTCCACGTACAGTCATCCAATCCGGCAGCTGAACTCTCACAGCTATTGTGCTGGGAGACTGTGCAGCCGACCCTGGCAGACCGTCGGGATTCCGTCGACCAGAGGACTCATCACTGCGGCACGCAGGGGTGCACTAGCTGGGAGCCCCGACACAGCCCATCTTTGACTTCACCCTCACGTATTCAAGAGTTAATCGGTTCCTCTACTCAGTTCTTAATGGCAGTAGCTCATTAACTACATTTTCCTGATTCCAAACAGACCATTATATAAACCCAATACTTAAATTATTTTCATCCTCTTTAGCATTTTTTTACATTGCTTATTTGTTTAGCAGACTGATTTACAAAACTTACCTCATTAAAAACATATTATCCATTAATATAGCTGGGTATTTTTTTTTCTTGACGATCAAGAGGAAGTGACTGGAGTTATTTTTTATCAATACAATCTATGGAGGGATGCCGATGCTGTCAGGAATTACAAAGGCATTTTGATATCATTTTGTGGGGCGGGGGACTGCACACTCTTTACTCTCACCGATATCCAGGGCCAGTCAAGCTTCACGTACAATATAGTCCCACGGATGTCAGAATGCAATTTAAGATCCGAGACGTCATTTTACACCTCTCGCATTTCTCAATAATTCAATACTGCAGAACTAGACTCAAACAGAAATGAATAAACCAATATTCAGGGGGCTGGCGGATGGCGTAGCGGTCTAACGCATCACACTTGGGTGTGATGTGCGCTGCCTGTCAGGGACGCGGATCGAAACCCGCATCTCTACCAGACCGGCCCTAGTCGTCAGCCCGATTGGAGGCGGCATTTGGCTGTCCGCCTCCGGGGGAAGGGGGAGGGAGAGCCAGCACGAGTCCGTCGAGGAGAAGGTTAAGGCGTCCGTGGAAGAGTTTCCGTCTCGGAAGAGGCGGGGAACAATCGACGAGGAATGCGTGTCTCGCTCCCGGAGAACAGGCGGTGGACTCGTGGGGGTGGGAAATTGAAATAAATAGAGGGTATAATTGGCAACCAAATTGGGAGAAAAACGGGGAAAAAATTCGAAATAAATGTATTTAAAAAAACAAACAAAAAAAAATATTCTGTGTCAAATTCAAATCATAAAAAAAAACTACTAAAACGTACAACCAGCTGTTGGCATGATACCACAATTTGCGCGCACATTTTCTCTATTGTACAGTGAAACAAGAGTGCTGTCGTCGTCGAGAGAAAAATCACACGTCTGTCTGTAACTTACCTCAATCTTTCTCATGACAAGCAAACCGTCCACCACTTTCCCTAAAATGATATAAAAACACAAACAACATTTAGAAAAATGTGTGACACCTTTCAAGTGACAAAAATTCTAAGCTGTCAATCAATCAATCAATCAATCCCTGACAGTATGTGCTGTCAGGATGTAATACATGTCATCTATCAGGCGATGACCACCCAGCTGTTCAAACTGTACCCCATCCCAGGGTACCACTCACCAAACACCACGTGCTTCCCATCCAGCCAATCACATTTGGTGCAAGTGATGAAAAACTGGCAGCCGTTTGTCCCAGGGCCACTGTTTGCCTGAAGAAACAGAGTATTCATAGTGACCGTCTCAGATGAGGGGTATTGCACTCTTGACCTACTGAGCCTAAACACACAAACGGTTCACTTTGTCCTGGCTTTGTTACCATTGTAAATGATGTTTGTTACAGACCTGAGAGTCGCAGACAGTGGATTCTCATTACATTATACATGCCATTTTTGCAGACACTTTTATCCAGTGACTTACAGTACAGATTTTTCACTGTATGTGGTCCCAATGGGAATCGAACCCACAACCTAAGCGTCGTCAGCACCATGCTCTACCTCCTGAGCCATGCAGAACCACAGTGACCACATTACTGTGGCTTCTGGAGATGGTGGTGTGCAGACATGACGTGGACACTCCGTGATCACTTTCTGAATTGCACGAGGGGGCCTTACCATTGACAACAGGCCTGGTGTAAAGTGCTTCATTTTGAAGTTTTCGTCTGCGAATGGACCCCTGTAGATACTGCAAATGCCAGTGCCATCACCCTGAAGCGAAAATACCCACAAACACAATCAACTTAGAAACATGAATTTTTTTTTTTTTTTTACATAGATAGATAAACAGACCGATAAACACTTTATTAATCCCTACAGGGAAATTGGTTTGTCAAATATGAGTGAAGAGAAAACAATACAACAGCAAACAATAGACAACAAGAAACAACACAATAGACAATGGACTACAGTAATACACAGAAACAAAATACCATAATCAACATAAGTACTTGCGCCAAATCATACACATTGTCTAGACTCATCAATTGGGAGGAAAAAAAAGGTCACACTACATGCCATTGCACAAAAGGACCACAAGAGGGGGTGAGAGATGTTGATACAAACAAAGTTGTACTTGGGAGAGTTTTAACTGATGTGTTTTTGGCTTGGCACTCTTAGATCCAAAGAATTCTCCCTGACACGGGATTCCAAATTCAAAATAACTTCTAGATAAAAAAATAAACTGGTGAACCCACGTATTAGTACACCAGTACATCAAACTGGTGTTATGGATACCTTCCCTCTCAGGATCCAAAGGCTACAAATACATTTTTTGCAGCATGACCACAACAGGAGGTCATAGATGGGTGGCATTTCTTGAAAAAGGGGATTTACATTTTTGAGTTTAATGCGCACACCTCACACAAAGCTACAGCATCACTTTATGCGTCAGATTTATTCCTTCAACCTTTCCTACAACCTGGCAGCTGTAAACCTGTGGCAGCATTGGTTTGAAAATGAGCTCTTTGCAGGGCCGTTGGATAGCATGTCCGGCTAAACAGTCATTCTCAGCTGTGTCGCTCCCCACGGTCTGGAGACACAAATACTGATCATGCCAGTGCCCACCCTGGCTTGCAGCCCCAGCAGAGTGCGATGGCGATGGAGATGCAAGCACCCAGGGAGGGAGGGTTCCAGTGGGCAGGAAACAACCTGCCTCATCGTGCAGGAGTGTGATCGGGCGCCTGCCGCCCACCCATGTCAACTGTCGCAAGTAGTGCAGAGCGTTGGTGCGCGTCACAGCTCAGTAAGAAAAAGAGAAAGACAGACAAGCGGCGGTGGTTTCCCACACGCATTACTGCGCTCCCCCAGAGACTAGTGCAGCTGTGGGATGGGCTTACAAATACAAATCGGCCGTTCAAAATTTGTGAGAAAAAACAAAAGGGGATAAACTGAAGCCTATAAAGAAAACCAGCACTTTATTACCTCTATCAACCTCAACATGAATTACTAAAACCCCCAGAGACCATGCCACAATCCCACATTAAGGAGTCAGTCAGTGTCCTTCTTAGAGGTGACACCTATTTTACTTTAAAATTTTGTTTCAGATTTTCCCCCCATTTTCTCCCAATTTGGTGGCCAATTGTACCCTGTATTTCTTTCGATTCACCATGTTGATGACCCGCCACCCCCGACTCCACAGGACAAGCTAATACCCCGAGGCAATGATCCACCTCCTCCGAGACGGAACTCGCCCAACCGTCTTTACAGGGATGCCCTTCCGCTCCTTTGCGAGCTTGTGCCGGCTCTACCTCCCCCTGGAGCGGACAACCAATCGCTGCGCACAATCGGGACCCCCCGGCCAGAACTGGGCTGGCGCAGCCGTGGGCAACTTGCATTCCGGGCAAAATACTCCTCTCTACATTGGCTCCCCATCACAGCTCGCATCAGATTCAAATCACAGGTGCTTGCCTTTCAGGCGGCTAGAGGAACTGCTCCCCCTTACCTTCAGACACTCATCACACCCTACACCCCAGCCAGACCCCTCCGTTCAGCCTCCTCTGGCAAACTGACTGTCCCATCCCCGAGCGCCCGGCAGCCACTCTTCGCGGTCTCGCCTCTTCTCTGTCCTGACCCCTCGGTGGTGGAACGACCTTCCGCTATCGGTCAGGACCGCGGAATCACTTGCGATCTTCCGCAAGAGACTCAAAACCCACCTTTTCAGACTCCACTACCTATGAATTCTGTACATCTAGCCAATTGTCATCACCACTGCCAACCTGCTCAACACTTCTTGCATATGTATCCATGCCTTCTCATTCAATAATAAAAATAAATAAATAAAACATTACTAACCTTTTCCTTCTCAGTGTTATAGGTATGGTATGCAGCTGCCTACAACAATGTCTATTGCTGTATTACTGCACTGATCTCGTGCGCAAACTATGATTGTTCCTACCATGTATTAATGCACATCTTGTAAGTCCCTCTGGATAAGAGCGTCTGCTAAATGCAAAAAATGTACCAAGGCCCGACATGAAACCTATTTGAAAAAATTCAGACGATCTACAAGAGATGGAGTCCCCTGGGGTGAGGAGGAGGAAGAAAAGAAGAAGTGATCTACAATACTTTTACTTTTGAAAGTGATCTCCATGCATCTCATGAAAACATTGTCAAGCATACCTATTGTTGCTTTGTTCAAATAAGGAAGATTAAACTAGGGTTTCTTACAGCTCATTTTACTGTGGCCGAGCGGTAAATATTCGCCTTTAGGATAAATTTGCTTGCCAATGGCACACCAAGATCCGGTTGTGATGTAGTGCAGCAACAGACAAATTTATCTTGGACAATAAACAGCTATTATTCTGAGACCAGGTACAGAACAGTCAGTCAAAGGGTTCCTTCAATACAGCAATTACTAGTGGATTTATATCCAAGTGTGCAGGATATCTCAAATATTAGCTTAGCTATTAATAAAAACTGGGGCTGCTCATGTTACAGGTCTGACCCTTATGCAAAGTGAACAGGTGTTCTATACATAATGATATCTCTTTGCGAAAAGCCAAACCCTCTGTGTGTGTAAATAAATAATTTGGACTTTGAACGTTCCTACACAAAGACGTCGAGGGGTCGCCAGAGTGTCTCTAAACCTAAATGAGAATTGATCGACTACATATTAATTTAATATGTGATATTGTGGCTTGATAATATTTTTATGAATGACTATTTTAAACCAGTGGCCTCTTAACATTGTGTTGGAATTGCAAGAAAGCCCAGTTCAGTAAGTCTTCATTGTTCCCAGAGGGCAATTCATGTGCAGCATAAAAAAAAAAAAAAGACACACAATAGAAGCAACTGGAAGAAAAAGAAAAAGAAAAAAAGAAAAAGAAAATCACACAGCAACTAAGTTTGCTATAAACTGGACGAGTACTATTATTGAGCACCCTCTACATTAAGATGAGTTTAGGGCCATTGGCATTCCTTTGGGTTTTTCAGATGCCACTTATCGAGAACAGAACAAATAACCAGTCAGAGGGCGGTCCCTGTCAACCCGCGTACACTTACGTTCACAAAGTCCCCTCCTTGGATCATGAAGTCCTTGATCACCCTGAGAGGAATCCACAGAAAAAAGTTTATGCACACCAAAAGAACAATGCACAAAGCTTATGCGATATACATTTTTGACAGCCTTCGCCCCAAAACCTTGCAGCAAAGAGTGGCCACATTCTTTATGCCCCCCCCCCCCTCTTTCAAAGTGGGTTTGAAAAGCCAGGAGAAAGTCTTACTTTCTGAGTGCAAGAATGCCCATGCAGTTGGAATTTTTCATGTACAGCATTAACCCATTATTAACCCATTTTTAACCCCTTCGTCTCCTTTGAATGGCTCTGCATATACACCTCTTATTCTGTTTCTCAGTCTCTGAGCCCTGCCCTTGTTCTGGCATTTTGATTTGCACGCGTGTGACCTTGATGTCACCGCTCTCCAGCCACAACCACGTCTTTATTGGGTGCAGACGCCTGACCACCATCGGCAAAGGAAGGTCATATAGCGTCGCTGGTGATAAGAGGAATGTTTCAGAACATCCAGTCCCATCGTATCGCCAGCTGACCATCTCGACCTCGGTGACAAATCGTGTAGCCTGCCACACTAGCAGTGGGACACGTCTTCAGCACACTGAAGTGTTCTGGCCTATTTTGAGCCTGATGTAACTGGAAACAGGGGGGTCTACAGGGGGTCCCAGCCAGGACTTAGTCAAATGGAAGCAAGGCTCAATTAACCAGGCTCAATATTCTCAGATGTTTTTCATTTCCCCCACTCAGCCAACTGTTTTAAGGCATTATTGCCGGTATATTCAGTAAAGAAATATTAATTTACTGGGGCACTAAGAAAGTACTACGGAGGACATGACAGGTGACCAAATGATGCAAGTAGCCTGCCATACCTGTGGAATGTGCAGCCTTTGAATCCGATGGGAACGCCATCTTTCCTGTTGAGAAAGATTGGCATAATATGAAATGATTTGCATTATTGATGGGCTAAACTTTCAGAACAAGACCATTTCTACTTCACAAATGGGGATAAGGGTCTGACTGGGATGAGAGCATATGGAAATGTATTACAGCATTATAAACAAACAAACAAGCCAATGCATCATAGAGCTTTTTGAAAAAGGAAGGACACAAGCCAGGCCAACAGAAATGCGTAGACGTGGCATGTGTGCAGTCTTCTGCCAAAGACAACATTTACATTTACATTTACATTTACATTACAACGAGACTCCATGTTTCACTCACCTAAACTCTCCGGTGCAGAACTGCCTGCAAAAACAACAAAGTGGGCAAAGAATGAGCCGAGGGTCAAGAGTGGCATTAACAGCATATCAAAACATCTTCCACTGACGCCTTCTCGTTCCTTGTCTCTACCACACCCCTTCCATGTTCCGCAGCCCATACCAGGGGAGGGCAATACATTATAATTATTAGTAGTAGTATTATCGTTCATGCGTGTGGCTCACATTTTTCTTCACCCCACACTAAACGGATCTGCCAATGCCCACCGACTTTATCCATTATTGCTGGAGAACAGAAAGATGTGCCTGGGCTACTCCTGGCACCAGAGTGTTTAGCACTGGCGCTAACACGTGTCACCATTCAGCAAGGAACGTTTTTTTGTTTGTTTTTAGTTTTTTTGTTCACCCACCCAAGACAAACTTGTGACTACGTTGAAAGGAAGATACAGCCACTGTAGCAGTAATTACACGTCGGGTCACATGACAGTTTTATTTAAATAATGTTATTTTCTTTCAAAAAGATACTGTATGAAGGCCTAAGCCAGAGAAGGGTTTAGATGCTCATAGTGTGCGCAGTGCTCTTACCTGAAATTCTCTGCGGTTTTGGGAACAACATCGGCAAAGAGTTCGACCTTCATTCGTCCAACTTCCTGGAAAAAAAACACAAGAAAAACACTCAAAAATGTTTTACAGTTTACCATACTTGGACGGCACTTTTGAGATTGTGTGAAGATTCTTTTAACCATGTCGATTTCCTACTGTGTATAAGACCATGCAGTCGGGTTTCGAACCGCTACCGTGATAGGCAGCTCACACTCGTAAAGGACCAGCCAATAGAGGTGCACTAGACCGCTACGCTATCGGAGGCACCTGACGGTTTGCCATTTCTGACAGCTGTCTTAAAGTGTGTCTTCCTTGTCAATGGCTTGTACTGAACAAGGTAAAAGGGATATTTCAAATAAACTCAACCAATAAAGGGCAGACCTCACTACATACATTTACCTTTAGTTGTGCCAAGCCTGCTATTTAAGATGCAAAGGCATACCACAAGGAAGAGGCTTCTTCGGCTACTTCTACACACATCGGGGAAACACCTACTTTGAGCCTGTCTAACAAGATTTAAGCTTGCATAAAATTATAGGCATACATTTCCTACCATTTCTCTTTCGCTCCTTCAATTAAAATAAATAAAACAAATGTGTCTATTGACTATAAGTGGAGCAACCTGCCTAACAAGGAAATAGAATCTGTTGCCTCCGTTTGCCAAAAGTTAGTGTACATCATCAGGTGCCAATTCAATCATAAAGAATGTTGTTTCGTAGCAGTAGCCTGAATGCCAAACTGCTCGGCTACTGTAAAAGCGGAAATCCTCGCGTGTTCACCGTGTGGATTCGGTGCAGTCCGGCTTCGTGCTGGTTACATGACTGAGACAGTACCGAAATGTATCGCGGAAAACAAAACATAAAAAATCTGTGAACATAATTTGGGGGCACTGGGGGTGGGGCCGAGGGGGACCAGGCGGGTGCTAGTGAGGCTCTGTACACAATGGCATCTGTAATGCACCCAGAGTCAATGACTGTTTGTAAGTGGGTCATATTTCCGCCCCGCAGCCCACCCGGAGTCAGGGCAGAAGGAAGAATGGGCCGTACAAGCCTCGAGCTGCCACCGCACTGCGTGGGACAGGCGGGGGGCGGTCGTTCAGCCCCACTGAAAAGAGCCATTTGTCCCCCTGCATCAATGCAGCGACACAGTGGTGGAAACCGTGCAGCAGATTCCCCCAGACAGACTCAGGCCAGTGGGCTGGCCTTAGGGCCTCCATTCTGGGGGGAGGGAAAAGGGTTGGCCCCGGGTGTGGGGGGTGGGTGAAAAATGTGTCTCAGTTCAGCCCAGGAGGGACTCCTTCTTGAGGGACTCGACTGAGGGGTCGACACAACAGCGCACAGTTCCGCAGTGAACGTACACTTACACAAGATGACAGGTAAGACAAGGTTTTTTGGGGAATTTTTTAAAACAATTTTAATTACATTAAAATACTTGTTTGTTTGTTTTTTACTACTTTTTGGTATTCTGAAACAAGAGTCCCAGTGACAGACCAGGTCCTATGAAAAAGTTACAACCTTTAAATACCACTTGCTGTGGTTCCAATAACTAGCGTGTCCATAAGAATTTGGCAAAGCTAATGCAAACACCAGACACACTAGACTATTGTAACATTAAGTGGTGCATATGTGTGTGTGTTAATGCATATTTGCATATGTGTTTGTGTGTGTGTGTGTGTGTGTGTGTGTGTGTGTCCGTGCCAGGTGAGTCATTTTTTTCAAGTTCCTCATACCTTTCACAACAAACCAGGGGAAGACTGGAAAGCATTTTAATTTTAATATGACTCAAGGGACTCAAGGCTTCAAGCACTTCTTTTTACTTTACACACACGCAAAAAGCAGCCATACACACAGAATCCAATCTCAAAATAACTTTTTGAATTTATACTCTCCAGGTAACCCGAACACCAATTGCAATAGAAACTAAGATCTGGGTGAGATGTGACCCAGGGTCTGTGTATGACCAGGGTTTTGACCAGGGGCACACACAGCCCCTGTGATTCCCCCGCATTGCCATGTCTCTTGTGTGGTTCTCTGTGGCTCAGTTGGTAGAGCACAGCGTTGGCAACGCTTAGGTTGTGGGTTCAATCCCCACTGGGGCCACATATACAGAAAACGTATGCATTCACTACTGTAAGTCGCTTTGGATAAAAGCGTCTGCTAAATGGCGTATATTATTGTGCGTTAAAACCAAAAAAAGACGAGCAGCCTACATGTCAGACGACTCAAAAGGGGTGCACAAGAACTTCAGTTACCCCAGCGACAAGATGAGTCTCACATCTACCACACCTGCCACACCTGCCACTTCTTCCTCAGCTCCGTGAACGCGAGCGCTCACGCGAACCAACGTCGTCTCAGACCGCCGTGCCGTAGCGGCCTCCCACTCGAGGAGACGCGGGGAGGGCGTGTCCCAGGCGCGGCGACAGCCGGTAAACCGAGAACGTCAAGAGGTGTCACCGAGTCTGGGTATCAGACTCCCGACGGCAGCTTCGCCTCCAGGTGCCACACTCTGCCACAGCGCACCTGAACAGGACAAACCTGCGCGCACAGCTACTGCAACGCTGACAGTGAAAAGGTACAGAATGAAACCGTTCTTTTTTCCCCATATTTTTTTAATGTTCTTTCACTTCTTTATTGCCCGTAAACATTGTGATTATGATTAGCATTGTTGTTGGTGCAGTTATTCGCACGGACAGGACAATGAATCTCTGTACAGGAAAAGTGATTTTGAACACATAATAGCTATGCCCATTGCTGTACTAACTGTGGCTGATCATTTAAAACAAGGACTGACTGACTTGTATCGTATGCAGAATGTAGTCATGCTAGGCAAAACATACTAGAGAGCATTTTTGGTTAAGTAATATTTGGTTAAAAGAAACCGGTGTTGGTCCACCACAAAAATGTCCAAAAATAATGACTCGATTTGATGCATCCAAAAACCTTTTTTCATACAAAAATGTGAAATCTGGCTCACATGACGGCTCCATCAGGTTTATTTTATTTATCTATCCTTTATTTAACCAGGGGAGTCACATCGAGATTGGGAACACTTTTTTAAGTGAGCCCTGGCCAAGAAGGCAGCATACAAAAAGTTTCACTTAAAACAACATTGCACAGAAAGCCATAAATAAAAGCAAGATTGTAAAAACACACAATAATTAAGATTGAGTTCATTAAGAACATGAGCACTTCATGGCAAGTAATTGTCCATTTTTTTCTTTAAAATGATCAATTCCAGTAAGAGTTCAGCTTCAAATCTTTCTGCAATATGTTCCAAGAGAATGGAGCAGCATAGCTGAAAGCATGCTTCCCAAACTCAGTTCTTGTGATGGGAACATAATATAGGATATGATTCTGTGATCTTAGATTGTAATGTCCACTTTTTGGTAGAGTGGGTAAAGTGCTTAAGTAAGTTGGTAGCTGCGCCAAAATGACTATATATGAACAAATACCAATGTGACTGTCTTCTTATGGCCAGGCATGACAGTCCTGTCAATTCATACAATATACAATGATGCATAAGATCAACCCTCCATTTGGTGCTACAAAGGGGGTTAAAACAAACTTTACAGCAATTTCTTATTATTTGTCTCTTTTAATGCATTTTGATGTCAGATCACCATATCAATACAATTTCACTAAATATTAGTTAATATAACTTAGTTATGGGCAGTCTTGAGCGGTTCTTGAAGCTTCGCATGCTTGTTTATCCTTCGTTAAGCTTTGTGAGCACGGCAGTAATGGCAGAAATTCTTTCAGTCTTGTTCAAAGTTAAATATCATGCGTTTTACTACTTAAAAACAGCTACAAATTCAGGCAACAGTAGCCCAGTACAAGCACAACAGGCTGCTGTGATTTCGGTAGGGCAAAATGTACTTTCTGATAACAAGACGGTGAGTCCGTACATAATTTGGTAGTCTTGAGGGAATAAAATGTGTTGTTTTCTTTAAAACGCTCTCGCTTCGGGAATATTACATATTTTGTTAAATTAACGTGGACAGTAAATCATAACAAGCCCATTAGCTTGGGCTGTGTCTTGATTCAAATGTTAGAAAACAGCGTTTACATTGAGGGGAAACGGCACAAGCGGTGGCTAACAATATAGCGAGCGTTACATCAAGTATGCAGAACCTGTCTGTATTATTTCTACCACGTAGAATAAAGAAGTGATTCTGAAATTCAGCCAGTATAATGATATGTATTTAATTGAAGTAGTCCTGCAGTTTCGTGGTCTAATGTTAAAATATTCACAGCACAAAACTAAATGTGATTGTAACATAACATGTTTTCATGTTACGCGTCACATGCATAGCCAATTAGTCGGTTTTATGGGAAAGTTATTTTTTCTGGATGTAATCTTGAGCTAAATATAATTTTGTTTATTTCAGTAGAAAGAAAAACTATTTGTAGGCTGTGTGTACAAATGTCAAAGGATTCCGTTGGGAGATATTAAATAAATAACCGTCTATGTTAGATTATGGACCGGTGATCGTGCTACTGATCATAAAGGATGAGCTATTTGAAACAAACCGTAAAGCAGCATGATACAATATGTCCAATATGACCATAATCTAGTAAAGGTAAAAATGTAGCAGCCACAAGCCGCTTTTTAGCTTGTAAACCAAAACAGGCCTTATATCGAAAACAAAATCTCAGTTTAAGTTTAAGCTTTTTTGCAAGTTGTTCAATATGGAGCTTAAAAGACAATGATTCCTCCAGATGAAAGCCCAGGTACCCGTATGATAACACAATTTCTATTGGTTTGTTTTGCATTGTAATTATGTGAGGCAGCATGCAGTACTGAATTTTGGATTTTGAAAAAAAGAATACAAAATAAAACATTAACTTTGTTCTCTCTGCATTAAGAACAAGCTTGATGAAGTTGTTTTGAATGATATTAAAGGTATTTTTTAATTTGAGTAGAGCCACGGATATGGTGGGGGTCGAGCAATAGATTATGGTGTCATCTGCATATAAATGTGCTTTTTCATCAATGTGTTTACATATTTACATAAAAAGGTAAAAAGCAATGGTCCCAAAATGGAACCTTGCGCCACTCCTGTAATTGAAGTTAATCTCTCAGAGGTTATTCCATCCATGTGAACGCATTGTGATCTGAAACTAAGATAATTGTGAAACTAATCAACAGCATTTGAGGACAAACCTACACTACTGGTCAAAAGTTTCATTTCCAGTTTTTACTGAAATGTAAGCAGGTCAAGACCAGTGAATAACCTGAAATGGTACAAAGGTACGCGGTAAACTGCCAGAGGTACAAAAGAAAAAGAAAAAATAGTTTACCAAAAACTGAAAAATAATGTAAATTTCAGAGATATTAAAAAAAGGCCCTTTTCAGGGAACAAGTAATGGGTTAACGTGGATTAACAGTCACTCTGTCCAAGTCGCCGACTCTGGAGACCCAGACCATCACGCTTCCTCCTCCAAGTTTGACAGTTGGTGTCACACATTGAGGAACTGTCCTTTCACCTACTCAACCTACGCAAGCTGTTGACTCTCAGAAACTTGTCTTCTGATTTTGTTGTGGCTTTGGGTCTGCCAGACCTCTTCCTGTCAGAATTTCCTCCAGTTTCCAAGTGCCTTTTGATGGTGTAGGAAACTACTCACTGCCAAAAATGTACATTACTTTTCAGTTTTTGGTAACAAACCTTTTTTTTTTTTAAACCTCTGGCAGTTTACCGCTTACCTTTGTACTGCTTAAATTTCAGTAAAACTTCCCAATTACAATGGTAAAAGTTGTGCAAAAAGAAATCTGCTCATCAAACCTCTTATAATCTCACTTTGTAATAAAACGTGGATTTATCTTTTGTATTTTGCAGTTTCGTACCCCAGCCACAGCGGTCACTAATATCATTTGCGAAAACATCAATGTCAAAAAATCTATGAGGGACATTTGTTAATATAAGATCAATCAAGGTTGATTTTTCATGATTTTCATGAGGGTTTGGATGGGTAGATGCATTTAGAATTTGTCAACTTTACAGAATTCTTAGGTAGTAAGAATTACAGTAATTCTTTAGGTCATCAGCAGCAGGTGACAGCCAATTCCAATTAAGATCACCAATTAAAATAATTTATTTGAGTAAAGAATTTCTATCAACAGGACCTGGGTTTGGTTGGATGTTACCAGCCAACATCAGCAACAACATTCCAACACATTTCTTCAAAAACACAGCTTTACATTTTTTAAAAAAAAAAAAAGGAAAAAAAAAAAAAAAAAAAAAAGAGAAGTGACCCCTTTAAAGTCAGTGTGTTTTACAGAATTAAGACAAATAACCTGAGGAATTGTAAAGCAGTCATACAGGACTAGCAAGTACTGCAACTGTACGTTGTTACAAAATTAATTTGTTGGCAAGACAGGCACAGATTGAGAGTGCAATGTTATTGGGAAAGCAGAAGTTGATTTTGTTTGCGTGTGTGCAATTGCAGGGTTATAAAGGAAAGTGGAATTGTCCAAGGTGGAATTGTCCAAGGTCCAGGTCCAGTTGAGGAATTAGTAGTCTCCATCTTCATCCTCATGTGTACAAATCTTGCTGTAGCAGGATTGTTGAGCAATAACAAAAGCCAGTGAATTGTTGTAAGCATTCCTTTGGGGTGGATAGAGTGCCAGGTGATTCCAGAAGAGATTCCCAGGTGAATCCAGTTAGGCCAGTGATTAGCATTGGGCTTCCATGTGCTACCACTGAGACACCATTACCTTTTTGGGCACTTTCGTGCAAGAAAGAAAATGTTGTTCATAACCAAGTAACCAAGTGAAATGCCCATAAAAAACATCAAATGACAAACACTGATCAGAGACAATAGAAAAGTTTGCTGCCACCACCGTGGAGTACATCTGTCTTGGAGAGTCTGAGTATATCATGTGCAGTGTTTAGCACAATCAGAGCTAAGACAAACTGCTGTTGTTCGGGTACATTACAAATCCCAACCGCAGAGTAAAATATGATAGCTACTCAAAAGCAGGTGGCCTCACTCGACTCCACCACAGGCAACTGCCTAAATAAAGGAAACACTTGAGTAAATGAAGGGTTCTGGAGGCTCTGTTATAGTGTGGTACATACCCCTTAAAGGGCAAGGTAAATGCCAATAAATACAAAGCAATTCTGAGTGATCACCTTTATCATACTTGTGAAGTATTTCTATCCTTATTCGAGTGGGCTCTTCCAGGATGACAATGCCCCCATCCACAGGGAACTGGACGGTTTGATAAGCATGACAATGATGCAAGTCATATGCCATGGCCGTCCCAGTCACCAGATCTCTGCCCAATTGAACACATATGGGAGATTCTGGAGTAGACAGCGTTTTCCACCACCATCAACAAAACATCAAATGATGGAATTTCTCGTGGAAGAAAGGTGTTGTATCCCCTTCAATAGTTGTAGAATCTATGCCAAGATGCACTGAAGCTGTTCTGGTGCTACATGGTGGCCCAACGACCTATTGAAGCGCAATCTGCCTACTGGGCTGCCGCAGCTTCTGCACCACAGGGCTGCCGATCCAGCTGCGCGCAGGCAGACTGCAGGCGCTCAATCGATAAGAGCTGACGCTGGTGAGTGATGATGCAGGGGTTGCCCCGCTGACCGAAAACCCCTTCTCCCTGGGTGCTGTGATGGCCAATGACAGTACAGTAAAAGAGAATCTCTCTACAGGTGAGGCTTTGAGGCTTTAAAAAAGAATTAAAGGAGTGTTCAACAAAAATGCACTTTATCCTGTATGGCTACATCCACCAGTACTGCTGCTAGACCCAAACTGTTCTGTATCCTACCGATGCCTCTCTTTTTACAGACCGAATCCCACTACATGGAGCGACTGACCAGGGCCTGAAGATCGCCAACCCGAGAACGCAAAATGTACCCCACAAACAGCAGTGGCTGGATGATGGTGGCCGTCTTGAAAAGCCAGGCGGGAGATGGAGGCGGCTTCCAGGACAACACCCTGCTTTTCCCGGCCATCATGTTGATCAAGCTTTGGCTGAATGCGTTTGTCCTGAAGTTCTCATCCCGGAGCCTGTGGCGGACCTTCATGGGGATCGGCGGGGTCTCTCTGTGCCTGGCCGACACCCTGCTGGTGTGCGCCATGATGGGCGCCTGGCTCCTCAGACGCCACTTCGGCACGCACGTCTCCCTGTGCTTCGCCATGTCCCACGCCTCCGCCGTCTACAGCCTGCTGCCGCTGCCCCTCCTGCTGCTGGGAACCCTGGACTGCGCCAGCAGCCTGAGCCCCAGGGCCCGCGCCACGGCCCGCCGCGGGGCTCTCTTCTCGCGCTGCACGCTGGTCCTGTCCATCTGGGCGCTCGCCGGCCTCTACTCCCACTGTCACACCTACAGCCGGGCCATCGAAGTAGGAAGCACCGAAAGCGACGACACCGCGGTCCTCTGCCTGGTCCACAGATCCTCGGTGGTCCCTTACTTCTGCGTGGGACTCTGCCTGGCCATTGCCTGTGTGCTGCTGTTCTATTGCCAGAGAGGACCTGGGTGCTGGACCGCCGCCGTGGCGTCGTCCTGGCGATGGGCCGCGGCCCCGTCCGTGCCGCACGGCGGCCTGCCCTCCAGCCGCGTGGAGCCACAGAAACTCCAGGCGGCAGAGCCGGAATGGCGGCCGGCGGCTCCCCTCCTCCTGCGTCTCACCCTGGGATTCGCCTTCACCTGGGCGCCGTACCTGCTGCTGAACGTAGGCTGCATGATCGTAGGCACAGTCGCCACGTCCTACATGACGGTCAACCTTGTGTGGCTGCTGTGCGCCAACAGCCTCCTAGTCGGAGCCACGTTCTGGCTCAAGGGCGGCGAGCCAGGGCCTGGCGGTGAGCTCCTCGATGACATCTGCACGTGGAGCTTCTACTGGCAGCAAGCCGACGAAGAAGAGGGACTTGGATCCCAGGAAAAGATTTCCGACGGCACCCTATCCAGCTGTGACAAGAGGGACTCCCCTGACTCAAGCCCACCGGCAAGATCATCCACGTATTTGGATGTGTGGTTCTCTGTGGCTCAGTTGGTAGAGCACGGCGTTGGCAACGCTTAGGTTGTGGGTTCAATCCCCACTGGGGCCACATATACTGAAAATGTATGCATTCACTACTGTAAGTCGCTTTGGATAAAAGCGTCTGCTAAAAGACATATATTATATTATATTATTTGTGGCGAATGTTTTTTATTTGATTTTTTACTTTTAAACTTATAAACTGTTTCTAGGTTTCAGCGATGAAAACAGATGGGTTTTGGGGCTTGATTTTTCAAAATGTAAGGTTCTAAAATATTTGATTAAATTGGATCACGGACGGTTGTTTGACAGTCTCTTCTGTCATTGAGTGGCAATGCTTGCTGAAAACTTGCCCATATGAAAAGACATATCTTGCATCAACAGAATTGGTTACAACTGTTACTGTTAAGTATTGTTTTGACTTCTATGTAAAAATGTCAATGACATGTTTTTTCAACTCTATCCCAGAATTCCCCTGTGATATTGCAGTGCCGTTTTCTTGTGCGAATAATTTGTAATTGCCCAGCTTGGATCTACAATTCTCGTCAAAACCTGGAATGGAGTGTAGTGGGAGGGTTGTCACACTGAGGCTGCAAACTTGAAAATCCTCAAACATCCGGACAGCATTTGTGAGCCAGTTGAAAGAAACATGGTTTATTTTTTAGTTGATGATGGTTGTAGTTGTCAGTTTATTTGAAACTTTGTTGAATGGTTTGATGCATTGGTGGTCTGTTGTTGGGTCGGTGCTGTGCCAGTGTTCTGTATTCATTACATTACATTACATTACAGGCATTTGGCAGACGCTCTTATCCAGAGCGACGTACAACAAAGTGTTATGTGTACAAAGTGTATTCATTTCAAGGTGTTCAGTTTTACTGTAGCTTTTGTGGATTCTGATGTCACAACTGATGTCAAACTACCGGATCATGTTAACCAGATTATTGCTATATTGAGGGATTAACGTGAACTGTATCTCCAAACTTTCATTCTTCAACAAAGCCTAGAGTTCTACTGCCCATCCCCGGGTCAACAAAATTAAGGGAAACCGAAGTACTTTGAATGGTACAATAAAGCGGAATACTAACTGCCCTATCTTGTTTTGCATGACTCAAGGGAGCTCTCGATAGGGTGGAACCTTGCTCTGTAATTGCGTTCATCGCATTCTCCATGCAGTGCATTTTCCGGCTTGGGCAATGTTTAATCGGTGTTGATCTCAGACCTTCCTTAATGTCTGTTTGTTATAAATCTCAGGTCTATTGTCCTTTTTTGTGGGTTTATTGTTAAATTGCAAGGTTGTGCATAATAAATCATATCGATCCGTGTGCAGTGTACCAGGCGGATACCGTTGCACTCATTTGCGATATGCTTTTCGTATTTGACTGTCCATCCGTGCTTATCTTTGCCTTCTTTCACCCTCATCGTATTAGGCAAACTCATTGCTTGTACAATGGTCACAATTAGCCACTAATTGCATAATTAGTCATATTATGGTACCGACTGAGTGCCTACAGGGACACCAAGGAGGACACCGATTGAAATACAAGTTTAAACATTAGGTTGAGGCCAAATGTAATTAAATAACCATCCACCCAAAGGTGCAGAACCTTCGCACGTATGACCACAGTATTACATGACTCATTTTCTTTTCTTTTTTTTGTGAACAATTATTTTATTTTGTTATTTTCATTGTCCAAACCCCATTTCCCTGAGCCTGGAGACAATTCATACAATTCAACATTCCTGTGCTTGCAAGTTAGCAATTTCATCTGCAGCCACATCCCAAGCTGTGATTGTGTTACAGGAAGCACTATGAAGTCGAGCTGTAGTGTCCTCAAGGAGAATACTATCAAATAAGTAACCCCCTCATACCGCTCTATAATCATTCAGAGGTTCCATCCAACCCTTCAGTATAGTTTCCTTTGCAGCAGTTAATCCTGCAAGCAGAATGTTCCTGGATTGTAAAGGTAAATTCCATTTAGAGTCGTCCGTCAGCAGAAGCACCTCAGGAGTGGGGAATATTTGCCCCCAACACTTTACTTAATGGGGCCACAACTTAACTCCAAAGCATATCAATTGCAGGACACTCCCAAATTAATTAAATGCAATCTCCTGAATGGACATGACTCATTTTCGAAACAGATGAAAACTCGGTGGTCAACCAGGGCGCTTAACACCATTTCACATTATTCTTATAATGCATATTTACTGAGCAAGACGCCAGAGGACACTGAAACGTCAGTCTCCATAGTGCCTGAGGACAAGTCATCAACTCCTGTATACATGTATGCTTGCTAAATATTTAAAAAAGTTAAGGTGGAATAACAGTAGCTACCTTGGCTGGATGGTTGGATGGCTGGCTAAATCTTACAGGGAAGACAAGCAAGTTTGCCAAGCAAGTTTGCCAACTTTTGATTCATATAAAATACATACAAATCCTGGTCGCTGTTGGCAACCACCTGAGCCAATGTGGAAGTATGCCAAAACGCCTTAATGTGTAAAGCCAATAAAGTTATCTTAGGTCAAAAGGATTAATAATGCCATAATGCTAACTAAACTGCAGGCCATACTAATTAACTAACCATAGGCCAATAGGAGTGAAATAAGACAAAACTGCCAAATGAATCATATTTTCTGTCAGTAATTATGAAAGCCATCTCTCACGAGATGGGCGAGGCAGAGGAACTTGGTGAATGTTAAGTTTTGTTTCTGAAGAAATTAGCTCACTGCCAGAGAAGAAAACCAGAGACATACATAAGAAATAACCAATGAGAAGTACAGAGAGGAAATCAGATATTAAGGATTGAACCAATCATGTTCATTATATCATTACAATGATATATCTTCCCCACTGGGGCCACATATACTGAAAATGTATGCATTCACTACTGTAAGTCGCTTTGGATAAAAGCGTCTGCTAAATGGCATATGTTAGAAATGCAGGAATGTGTTACACTTCCTAGAGTTACAGGTATGGGACACAGCTGCCTGCAATGATGTCTATCGCTGTATCACTGCACTGATCTCTTGCGCGTACCATGATTGTTCCTACCATGTATTTATGCACATCTTGTAAGTCACTCTGGATAAGAGCGTCTGCTAAATGCTTAAAATGTCAATGTAAAAATGGAATGTATAAGAGCATTAATCCAATGTTGCTCGATAAGACTTCTACCAGGTTTGTTTTTTTACTTTTAAGAACTCTCCTGTAGGCCTAAACTAACTTGTATCTTAAATATAGAGTTGGTTGAAGTTATTTATCTGAAGGACATATAATCACTCAGCGAGAAGCGAACAGACGAAGGGGGACCAGAGAAAAAGGCACAAAAGCCTTTCCTCCACACCAATCAGCAAGCAGGACAATGCAACGTGAGGATCATTTGGCCTTCTGCATGAAGCAAACACCCGCAGCGTTCCACGATGCACACTTGCATTCCACCGAGAACGCAAACCGGTACAAGTTTGCGGCCGCCACATCAAATACCGTTCCAAAGCTCAAAGCCAGTATGCGCTTCCCCAGACTGAACATCATAGTGCGTGACGGAGTGTACAGTAGGTAAATCACCCAGACTCGTCATTCCCAGAGGTCCTGGCTCTTTTACAATACTAATTCTAATTCAGAAATGAGAAGGGTACAATGGATGGTTCGATAATGAAAATAAAGGTATGTTTGATTAAGGTCAGAGCCAGGAATGTTTTGTTAATCATCACTTTTGCATACTTTTTTTCCCCCACTTTTTTTGCCACTACGTAGTATGCAAGTATGTGTTTTTGAACAGGGTCACGGTAAGGTAAAGGTACATATGGGGCCTCACCCAAAATGACCCAAAATAAATGGAAGAGGTGAAATATCCTAGATATCCATGCAAGTATACTTGTCAGGCTTATACACAGACCCCAAAATACAAATATGAGCATATGGATTGTTTCATTCATTTTAAAAAAGATTCTTATTTTCCCAAGTGTGTGCATTACTTGGGAAACTTAATAGGTTTTTCCTTCTGGTGATTCGTTAATCATTTGTCTGTATTTGTTCTGTGCCTATGATCATATCCTTACTGCTCTTCTAGCATGCACTATATACAATCTTGCCAGGATGAGCTTGTAAATCACATGTGTTGGCTACATAATTGGATACATAATATGACCCTTCAATGATCGGTGCTGGGTTGGCTGCTGCCAAGCAGGGCATAGCTGCCAAAATAAAGGAAACACGAGTAAATGAGGGACACAAAGTATACTGAAAGCAGGGGCTTCCACACAGGTGTGGTTCCTAAGTTAATTAAGCAATTAACATCCCTCCATATTTAGGGTCATGTGTAAAAATGCACAACTGGCCCAGCTGCCAAATATTTTGGCTACCATGACTAGAAGAATAAATCTCAGTGACTTTGAAAGAGAGGTGATTACTGGAGCACATTTGGTAGGATCTACAGTGATGAAGACTTGCTAATGTTTCACGAGGAACAGTCCCTAAGGTGATGTTGGCATGTCAATCTGAAGGAAAGTCAAGGGCAACTGTAGTCGAAAGCGCTTACTCCTTGACTGTGATGTCTGTGCATTGGCTTGAGATGCAAGGCAAAACAGATGAGTAACTTAGTCAGTTGACTGCAAATCATTTAATAAAAGGGGTTATTAATGTTGGAATACACATGAGAGTTTGCACTCCATCTAACCCCCCTTTTTGCGTGTGTTACACGCAGGGTTCGCACAAGCGGAACACATAATCCTGTTAATGGAGCCATCACGTATGCATATGAGGATCAGCAGGCTGAACGCGATCTCACTCTGTCAGAACTGGCCACACTACAACAGCAACTACCGAAAAGGGATGGGGTTGATGATCCGACTGCAGTTGTGGATAAGGTGGAAGCACTACAGCGAATGCACTCATTAACGGACAGGGATTGTTGTAAACGATTACAGTCTGTGCTTCCTACATCAGTAACAATTCCTTTAGAATTCGTGCAGGGCCATGGAAATCCCGTTGTTTTCCCCAACCATGACATCAGGTTAAGGCTAATGAGTGAGGCGGTAGGGTATCGCGTTATGGCAGATATGAATAAGATTCTTGAATCCATGCCTAATGAAGGGCAGCACCCTACCGATTTCCTCAGAACGTTTATAGGAGTGTATAATAGAAACAGAGGTGGAGGGACCAGGGTACTATTGACAGGTGACGATCCTATGTTCTGGAGTTTGGTCGTTAGTAAATACAAAGATCGCGTCTCTCCAACCTGCCAACATTTACTGCTACAACTGAATAGGGAATTGAGCGCACAGCCCATCAGACAACACATAGGGAGAGAGATTCAGGAATGTTTAACAGCATGGAATGAGTCTGAACTAAATTCTTCCCCCAAGCAGAGCTCTAAGAAAAGGATTGCTCTGTTAGCATCTAACGAGGGACAGGTTGCATTTGAGTGTTTTAATTGTGGAAAGCCAGGACACATTCAGAGTGAGTGTAGGAACCCCCGTGTGTGTGCCAACTGCAAGCGTGTTGGACACTCCAAGCGACGATGTTGGTCGAAAGGAGGGGGGATGGAAGGGAAAGGACCAAAACAGTCAGTTGCACAGCAGCCTCAGACAGTACAGGCACAGACTGAAAGCACTCAGAATGTATCTACATATACAGAGTTAATGTCTATGCTTAGGGCTATCTCACATGGTGACCAGAGCACCCACAAAGGCTCTAGCAATTCCTTTCACAGTCCAACCTCACAATGAAGGTGTCAAGCCTCTGTTTCAGCGGTGAGTGATTTGAAAATAGATCAGGAAGGCCGCCCCTGTGTTAAGGTTTTGGTTGGAGGCTATCAAGACACATTTTTGATTGACACAGGAGCAGCTTGCACATTAACTCACCGAACTAATTTCCCCCAGAGTGGTAAAACTGTTCAATTAATGGGAGTAGGAGGTAATGCCTTACCAGCTAAAATTTCAACTCCACAGACATTACAGATAGGCGATATATCTTTTGATGTACCATTGTGTATGGTAAAAACACACGAAGGGAGTATTCTGGGTTCAGATGCAATAGCAAAAGCACACTTAGTTATTGATTTAGCTAACAATGTTCTTTGGCAAGGTACAATAGATCCACAGGGGTCCATGGTACCTATGGTCATCGCTGATACGCATTCTGTTCATACAGTTAAAAACCCTATCAGTTATGATGTAGTCCAGTTACTGCAAACGCCAGACTCAGCACTTGCTGATATCATAGACAAACACAAAGGGCTGTGGGCTACACATAAGCATGACTGTGGGCGAGTCTCTAACATGCAGGTTGCCGTCAGAGGGATGGACCCGCCCCCACAGAAACAGTACCCCTATCCCAAGGAGGCAGAGACAGCTGTGCAAGTAACAATAAAATATCTTCTTGAACAAGGCGTCATACGACCATGTCTCTCACCTACAATGGCACCCATATGGCCAGTTCGGAAACCAGATAATTCTTGGAGATTGTGTATTGACTACAGAGAATTTAACAAATGCACCCCCACCAGTGCTCCAGTAGTAGCTTCCACTCCTGATGTTCTAGCCTCATTGATACCAGAAGCAAACTACTACTCTGCTTTAGACATTTCAATGGTTTTTGGTCCATCCCATTACATCCTGATTGTCAGTACAAATTTGCATTTAAATTCAAGAACACACAATACACATGGAATGTGCTACCCCAGGGGTTTGCAAATTCTCCAACCTTATTCCATCAGTGCTTAGCCAATGTGATATCTGCTTTTTCAAAACCAGAATGTCTCATTCAATATGTTGATGATCTGCTTCTACAGACCGCTACTAGAGAGGAACACATAACACTGTTAGCCGAATTGCTTAACTTGCTTGAGAGTTAGGCAGGGGATTAGGCACCCTGAACCTAGCTCTCAACAGGCGGTGGCGGAATTGCAAAGTTCCGAGGGCACGTTAAAATGTTATATAGTGCAGGGGAGAAGACTGAAGGCCCCCGTGTCTGATTAAGTATGAATGGACATACTGCCGTGGTACCGTCTAGTCGGCATAGCTGTCGCATGGAGTTATGCAGGCAGTACGTGGTACGTGGATGACAGTCCACACCTAGCAGAGGGGCGTAAGAGACGACCTCTGTGAACAGGTAAGGCTGGTGAAAACGGTCATAGTTTCTATACCCATAGTGAAGTGGGATAGGGATCAGACCGTCGGTTCCTAACCGGGTGGTTAACAGCTACTACGGGGTCTGGGGATCGCTATCGGCTGGGTCACCGGCCGGTCGGATCACAGATGGCATTAAGACCATAAGAGATGGCCGCCGCGTCCGGCTCAATGTACAATCAGGCCACTATAAGCTGAAACCGAATGCGTTAGTAAGCGAGTAGTGCTTTCTGTGATCAGTATTTTTAAAGAAAATACTGGGAAGCAGAGAGGCTGAGGGAAGGAACTCAGCGGAAAGGGATTCAGCCTGGAGCTGCGCCCTAGAGAGAGGGAGGCTCGAAGGATCTAAGTGGCAGGATTGAAACTGAACCCCAAAAAGGCACAACTCCTTAAAGAAGAAGTAACCTATTTGGGTCTTAAGATAAGCAGAGGAGGGTGCACTCCTGATCCACACAAGGTAGAAATTATTCAAAGACTTCCAGTTCCTGTATCTGTTACAGCGTTAAGATCCTTTTTAGGAATTGTGGGATTTTGTCTGTAATTTATTGAAGGTTTTGCTGACATTGCTAAACCACTGAACGCATTGCTCATGGGTAAGAAAAAAAGAAAGGACTCCTTGGATTGGGGTCCGGAGCATCAGAAAGCATTTGAAAAGTTGAAGGAAGCTTTAATTCAAGCTCCTGCACTGAGAAATCCAGATCGTTCGCAACCATTTGTTTTACAGACTGCTGCAACAGAGGAAGCTCTATGAGTTGTATTACTCCAAGAAGTCCAGAACGCCCTGCGACCCATTGCATATGCCTCACGTGTTCTCTCTCCTGTGGAAAAGGCATATGACTCTTGTACACGGCACCTTTTAGCAGTTCATTGGGCCATGTCCCACTTTGAATACATATATGGCTTTAATGAAGTTGTGCTTCACACCCCTCACACCCCTACAGCTATTGCTAAACGGTAAAGTGAAAGGTGTATCAAACGCCCGGCATGCTAGACGGACGTTAGATTTAGGCTCCAAAAACCTAAAAACTGTGTACAGGCCAAATTCAATGATGCCACGCACACTCTTGTAAACCATATATTTTTTTAAAGCAAAATCCCAGATACAGGGATTTATTTACTATATAAAAAGTACCAGTTCTGGTAATGATGCAAGAATGTCCAGAGCAGTGGCCAGCACCACCATCCGGAGTGATTACCAGGCCACACCCAGGGGTCCTGATAAACAACATCCAGTGGGTCCATGTGCCAGTCCTGATCAACATGGTCTCCAGATCTGGACGAGAACTGCAAAGGGGAGAGTGTGACAGGGATGTACAAGGACCTCCTGACGACTGCGTTCCTGAGATATCGCGACACGGTGGCTACATATTATCACACTGACAGCCCAAAACCTGCGTCAACAGGCCGAAAGCTATTGGGCTTCCTGGAAGGTGTTCTGGGAGCCGCTGGAACAGGTTTGGGTGTGTCAAATTGGATTGATGCACAACAATTGAAAACGAATGAACTGAAACTGAAGGAGATGATCGCTACCCAGATTCTCAAGACAGATGCTTTCTTACAGGAAGGAGTGTATTTGTATGTTTAATTCTTGTCTTGGTTCATTGTGTTCTTATTTATTGTATGTGTTCCATTCTGAAACGGAAAAACATCTCATTTACAAACGACCTTGTCAAACTGGTACCTTGGTTTAGGGGGTCCTCACTCTCTCCTGGTCCCAATCCCTAGTGGGTAGATTGATTGAACAAAAGAGCACCCCATTGTAATTGTGATAAGATCAGTCAGAGCCGGACAGTATCCAGCATGATGCCAGTGTAAAGATGTTGATCCAAAGACGGATGGAGATACAGACATTTCCACAAAGGAAAGTTTGGAGGACTTTGATGCAAGAGAGAGTGTGGCAAACTGGTTCACCCAAGGACAAAGGGCAAGAAGGCCACACTACATGTGTTGGCTGTCTGAGGGGCATGGGCCAGCTGAGGGGGATATTCTGTAAGGACCCGGAGCAGCACACACTTTTATTTGAGTTATTTGTGTTTGATTTAATATTAGTTTGTCAAGCACTTTAAACATCAGCACTTTTTAAGTTTATTTTTTAAACAATTTAAGTTATTGTGATTTCTTGTTGAGTGTGCTGTGATTTAAATAAAGAAAAACATTTATCTGCACCTTATTCCTGTTTACAATCATTTACATAATGTGTTAAGAAATTACCAGTGTACAGGAACTGACAAAAAAAAGGCGATGTCCAAAGGCGCCGGAAAAATGTTGAGTGCACCTAAATGATGTGCTGGTGCACCTAAATGAAAAAGTTGGGCGCACCAGTGCCACCAATGTAAAAAGTTAGTCTGGAGCCCTGGTATATCTTGAACAGGCACCAAAAACCAACACTGAGAACTATGCGGAACTGGAACCTTGGCCAATGGAAAAGTACCAAAGTTATTTTTTTGTAGTGGAAAAGGGCCCTTAGATATTTCTTGAAGGCTTGTGTTATTGACAGCCTATTTCCTTTCAACAACAAACCAACGGCCCAAGAAAAAAGGCCCTCACCCAGAACAACCAGAACAGACATTGCTGTCAGAGCCCCGGGAGAAAAGGAGAGGCTCCAAAGACTAAAGCCCTGAATGGAGCTGCTACCTATAGGTGTACGTTTCAAAGTGAGTGGAAAGCAAAATGGCCATCCATAACGAAGGGGACCCTCAGCACCCATTACTGGCGCTCCATATGTAGGATTGAAAATGCTTGCTGTCACCAGGGGATAACAGATGTAGTGAGGCATATCAAGAGCAAGGGCCACCATTTAAAGCAACGGGCACTACAATCCACTAGTGGAATAGACCGTTTTTCAGTGTCAGTTCTCTCTGTTGGGGGGATGACTGCCCAAGGGGCTACGGTAAGCTACATTTGTGCACTATAGGGCCAACCATAAATGGATGGGCTATAATGTGACATATTTTGTTTTTTATACTTTATATCTACTTTTACGATCTACTAATAACCTTTTCTTGCAGACGAGGAGGGCAGAATTGAAAATGGCATTAACACTAGTTCAGCACAATGTGCCGATAGCTGTTACTGATCATCTGGGGCCACTACTGAAGGAGTGTTTTAAAGATTCACAAACTGCCCAGGACTACTATACAGATGTGCCAGAACCAAGACCACCTCAAAAATAAAGCAGTAGCTCCCCACTTCAAGAAGGACTTGGTGATGCTAATGAGGGAAAGTCCATACACCCTCATCACAGATGGGTCAAATGACACAGGTAGCCTAAGTATTTCCAATACTGAAATCTCAAACATGATGTTTTTCTCCTCCACACTAATCTAGCATTTCAATTTTAACCATGTATTTAAAAAAATTAAATAATAAAATAAAATAAAAAAAGGGTGGGTGGCAGTTCTTTAAGCTAATGGGCCTATATGCTGTCATTGCAGGAAGAGAAAAGGTGGACCCCCTGGCAATCCGTGTCTATGACATAAATAAAGTAGCCCATCGGTTCCTGGACATGTGTACCCATGTCAGTTCACAGTGCATGTCAGAGTAAAAACCACACCTGTGCTCCTGGGGACTTTCAATGCTGTAGCAATGTTTTTATACCCTTCCCCAGATCTATGCCTCAACACAATTCTATCTCGGAGGTCTATGGAGAGTTCCTAGGACTTTATGGCTTGGTTTTTGCTCTGACGTGCGCTGTGAACTGTGGGACCTTATACAGACAGGTGTGTGCCTTTCTAAAGCATGTACAATCAATTGAATTTGCCACAGGTGGACTACAATCAAGTTCTAGAGACGTCTCAAGGGACGATCAAAGGGAACAGGATGCACCTGAGCTCAATTTCGAGTGTCATAGCAAAGGGTCTGAATCAGGGGCGTCGTTTTGGTATGTCGCCATACCTTGGCTTCTAGCCACATTTTACATTTTAAATCAATCTGAAATAGACTACGTTTTGTCATTATATGTGATTTTATCCGCTCCGCAAAGGTAACTCAAAATCCTCCCGGCTCCTCCTCACTTTTAGTACACCCCACCACCCAGCCTATAGATGGCGCTGTAGTTGAATGGGAGAGAGGTTGCTGCTCTGGCTAGTAACGTTACAGTTCCTCAGAATAAACAAGCCACAGACTAACGTTAGCATTAAAACCTTGTCCGTTATTCTCATTCATTCAGGTGGGTTAAGCAAACTGTATAAACGCCATAATACTGTTTATTCAAATGTAACATATTCATGAACAAGTCCATGTCATGTTGTGTCAATACGAACACGTTCTATATGTTATTTTAGTGAAAAACCGGACTTAACGTCACCCGCGATTGTGAAGCTAACAAGCTAGATAGCTAACGTGCCTTACGCTGATGAGGTCCTGTAGCGTTTATCACTACACTTCACTAAAAAAAGATTTGTATAACACTATATCATTATGAAACACTGGAATTAAAAAATACGTTTACTAGTTACATACTGTAGTTGTCTCCTTTGTTTATTAATGTTACCTAAATATCATAAGTAAATTGTACAGAAACAACTCACCAAAATTGACTATTGCACAACTGATTTGACAAACAAATTCCACCAAGGGGGGGGCACCCCACCCTTCACCCCCCCACCCCGTCCCTTGCCATACCTTGGCTTTTGCTGAAATGACACCACTGGTCTGAATACTTATGTAAATGTGATATTTCAGTTTTTTATTTTTAATACATTTGCTAAACTTTATAAAAACCTGTTTTTGCTTGGTCATTATGAGGTATTGTGTGTAGATTGATGAGGGAAATGAATTTAATCCATTTTAGAACAAGGCTGTAACATGTGGAAAAGGTGAAGGGGTCTGAATACACTATGTTCATGGTTGCCATGTCACATTGTGCACAATACTGCAAAACAGGCTGGGCTTTTTGGAGGTGTATGTAGGCCTAATCATGCATGATATTGTACATTTTACAGGCTGTGTACTGATTATGCATTACCCCAACGTTTATTGTTGGATTGATATATTACAGATGTCAAAATTCAATCTGGAGGACCTGGTTGTCGACGTGGGCTACTGGTTTAAAGGGAGCACCAACCGAAAAGGCTACTTGACAGGTATGCACTTTTACTAATGCCAATGTTATTAGTGAAACACAGAGTTCATTTGATCAAAATGACACAATCTAATATGTTTTTCACAGAATTTTGTGAGATCCATGAGTCCGACTACATGCAGATCCTGCAGCAGGTTTCCATTCGGTGGTTGAGCCTTTATATTACCCATTATTACTGGTCTGATATCAACTAGCTGGCTAGTTCTCCACTCTAGGTTGTCGCAGTACTAGCGGTCTCCCTCGCATAAGGTGCGAGGTGAACTTTAGTTTCTCCGTGAGGTAAAATTCTAACAGTCTGGTGATTGCGTGTGACAATTATTAAGTATACTACAATCTGAATAATCAAGTACTATATTGTATACTACTATGAAAAATAGCATGTAGTATACAGTATACATTTGTGCAGTATCTAAATAGGCGGCCTTTATGTTGGTGTTTCCTCTTTTTTTCCCAGTTACCTGTGTATAGCTATTATTGCTGGTCTACTTATCAAAACTATTTCCCGATAAACATGCATTGCCTTCCAAAGATAGCTAGGTAGCATCACACACACTATCCAATACTAGCAACTAAACAAACCAACTAATACAAAGCTGTGCCGACTGGCTGGCCTGTTCTTGCCAACTTATAATAACAATAGATTAACTTCAATCATCATTAATCGAGAAAGCATATTGCATTTCCAAAGTAGTTAGCTTGCTAACCACCAACCAACTTGACTGAAAATCTAGCTAGCAAACTTGCAAAGACTGCATAATATGATATGATAAATATGAAACTATAGGAATCGCATAGCTAACTCTCCCGTATATTAGACCGATTCCCTCGCCTGCTCCCCTGTTGCGATTTATCCAGTATTTCAGCAATTGAAATGCGGGAGTTTTCATTATTTTGCCACAGAACGTAATTGCAATTATTATTATGAGCTGTACAAGAAATCAATGGCCAGATGCGTCACTAGCAATGGTTTAGAATATGCCGGTTTATACCGTTAAACATCCCCCTTAACGTTAGCACACCTTTCACCTTTCTCCATTGGGCAGAATAGCATGATTATTATTCGAGTGTTCTGGTAACCTTGGTTTTACGAGAACGGCGATTTATCTAGCGGGCCGTAGCCGACGAAAGCGCCAAAAAGAAAGCTAAACATTCATGCAAAAGCCGATTTAAACGTTTTTATTGAATTCAGTTAACTAAAGTTACTCACCTGGCCACCGATAGTGACGTCAAAGAACACGATCGGGTTGTTCGGGTTTGAGGGTTGGACATTCATTCTTATTGCTTTTTATAAAACGTATATAAAATATTAAACTAATAACTGGATATCGACTTCACGTGGCTACGGCAGGGCTACAACGTCGATTCAAATGAACTACGGCAACCGAGTATGGACAATCATGGAAGTTACGGGAACCGAAGATGTACAGTTTTTACGGCAGCACTGGCATTTGTTTTCACGTTTCCGTTTGTTCGGTGAAACGGCACTTTGGTTCGGTGAAACGGACATGGGATTTGGTTATTTACGTACATGAATCATAAACTAAAGTTTGAAAATGTACTACAATCCTCGCCGCAGATGTTTCGAAATGTAATGGAAATTCTAATTATTTTGCTTTCATAACACCCAGCTTCTTCTATAATCCTTCACCAACTAGCCCTATATGAAATATTTATTTCCATTTTGAAATCCAACTTTGAATGCCACTGTTGCTTCATCTACAGTAAGCAACATATTGTGGGATTTATCCGCTCAGCAAAATAAACATTTGAGGCAACTTAATCTCTAGTATACAAACATATGCTACGTTAAAATAAAGTTATTTTGTTCAGTTAAATTATTTCACAAGTTCCGGTAACTTAAGATCAAGAAAATGTTAAGTGTTCAAGTTTCCTTAACTAGATTAACTATATTTTATTAACTTTATAATTCACATGGATTCACTGCTTATCTGTAAATATCTCAATACCAACATGGAGTTGATGCAGTGTTCCCCCCCAACTAAAGATACACAAACTGTCATTAGTATTACCAATTTATAATTTTTAAAGAATCACATTTAATAAGTATGCATAAACAAAACACACAAAAAATGGCTTGCAGTCATTAATAATGCAATGTTGTACACCATACTCGGTTAGTGGTACTATGCTGCAAGACACTTCCACTGGTTACATGTTATTTTCCCTCCTTTAATACTCTGTATGTTATCTGTGTGGCCCAGAAGCTCACAGCAACCGTAGAATCTGGCGTAGTCATTAGACTGTAAATATGCCTTGAATTAACACAATGTCATGTAAATGTCACTTTCCCAAGCATCAGCCAGAGGCAACATCACACAAATAAAGGCTGTGGCACAAGCGTTAGCTTTCTGAATGTTTTATTGGTGTCAAAAATACAGCAAACTTAAAATCAGACGATCAGAACGGGTTCTATGCAACAATAATAATAATAAAAATATATCACTAATAAAACATTACTGAAACAGCTATTTATTTTCTGGATCCCTCCTGAACGGTGTCAGTGGAGAGCACCCAAATGAGAGACGTGTCCTCCTGTGGAGGGCCAGACTTGGGTTGAAAAATTGGCAGAAGAATAGCCCCAGTGCTTCAATGTTTCAGCAATCCACCTCTGCAAAGGCCAGTCTCTTATGTGAAGTAGTGGGGTTTCTTCACGTTGATGCCGACAGGTCTTCCATTGTTAGCGTGTACTTCTTATCCTGCGTTTGGGAAAAGATTCAAAGTTAACAGGGAATGCTGCAGTAGTAAATAAACATTTCTCGCAGTAGTAAATAAACTTGCAAACGGCCGGGCCCAGTGAATTGGCCATTGTTAAATGGCTTTAACAATTAGTTCAATATTTCTTCTTGGTGAGTTTAGCACCACTTTGGATACTAAATTTAACAAAAATATGTAAGGTCACAGTGGACACTTTCAGAACAACTTTCAAAGATGCACTGGTGAACAATGGGCAATGGCTCCACCTTCTGGCTGATCCTGACCCTTACTTTGCACTCAAAAGATCATAGAACATCTGGGGAGTATTTCATTAAGCAAACACATATTTGGAACAAACTGCAGTTTGGACATTTTTTGTGTTGTTTCTTGAAATGTCTTTCCACTGTACAAACAGCGCGGGGGGGTATGAGTTCAACTCTACTTTTTACGAGTTTGCTGCCATAGTCCAGATACCGGCAGTGACATGTGGCTGGGCCCCGCCTCCTGTAAGCCGGAACATTACATTACATTACAGGCATTTGGCAGACGCTCTTATCCAGAGCGATGTACAACAAAGTGTTAACCGTAGTCAAGAACAGTTTAGCTGAAAGAACTAAGCCGTCACTGTAACTCCAGTCTGCACACACAGGGCCACTCCTATACGCAGCGAACTTGCATCGGCTTCTCTCCTATCCTGGACAGCCAATTCCTGCCCTCTAGTGGCACTTCCAGCCAGAGCCGAAACTGGCACGGCCGGTGGAATCGAACGCCGGTCGCAAACGCCAGCGTCAAACGTTGTATAGTTTGCACCAACCCTTCAGTATAGTTTCCTTTGCAGCAGTTAATCCTGCAAGCAGAATGTTCCTGGATTGTAAAGGTAAATTCCATTTAGAGTCGTCCGTCAGCAGAAGCACCTCAGGAGTGGGGAACATTTGCCCCCAACACTTTACTTAATGGGGCCACAACGTAACTCCAAAGCATATCAATTGCAGGACACTCCCAAATTAATTAAATGCAATCTCCTGAATGGACATTACTCATTTTCGAAACACATGAAAACTTGGTGGTCAACCTGGGTGCTTAACACCATTTCAAATTTTTCTAATAATGCATATTTACTGAGCAAGACGCCAGAGGACACTGAAACGTCAGTCTCCATAGTGCCCGAGGACAAGCCATGTATATATATACTCCTGTATACATGTATGCTTGCTAAATGTAGAAAAACAGTCAAGGTGGAATAACAGTAGCTACTTGGATGGCTGGCTAAATCTTACAGGGAAGACAAGCAAGAACGCTCTAAGCACAGTGTTCGTCAACTTTTGATTCATATAAAATACATACAAATCCTGGTCGCTGTTGGCAACCACCTGAGCCAATGTGGAAGTTTGCCAAAAGGCCTTAATGCTCAAGCCCCATCACTTCTGTTCTCTTTATCTTGCATTTATAAGGTCTGGCCTTAATTCCCTATAATACATGAGAAGGAGCAGAGAACACAGGTAAAGGAGCCATGGTGCAGGGGAATGATCGCTGTCTCCTGAAGCTGATGTTTGGGGTTCAAGCCCCGTCACTTCCATTCTCTTTATCTTGCATTTATAAGGTCTGGCCTTAATTCCATAATACATGAGAAGGAGCAGAGAACACAGGTAATGCAGCTGTGGTGCAGGGGAATGATCGCTGTCTTCTAAAGCTGATGTTTGGGGTTCAGGCCCCCAACTGCCTCCTTTCTCTTTGCTCAGGTTTTGTCAGGTGTAGCATTTAAATTGGCTGAAAGACAGAACATGCTTATGAAGGACTCTGTGGTGCAGGTGGTAGAGCTCCAGATTACGATGCAGGAGGTTGGCGGTTCAAATCCACGTGCCCGTCGTGAGCAACAGGAGGTCCCCAGGGTGGGGTGAGATGTGTGAGTGGCGTGAATGAGGTGGGTGTGAAAGAAGGGGCTGTCTTTATTTGCCCTCTTCTCTTACAATAACGGCACACCGTGGAACCATTCGGCTCTGGTGATGGCAGGCACGGAACATTTTCCAGGAGACACAGCGACAATTGGGGAATTTCTCCGTCCACTCAGGGCTTAAGGATTTATCTCGGGCAAAACTCGATTTGTGGGTCAATTCATAGTCACCAGCAATAGCGGAAGCTCTCCTCAGATTGTTGATTTAATGTTCGTTTAAATCAGTTTTAATATCCAACAAAACACAATATTTAAACTCTTCTAAAAGAAGAAACGGTCTCATGCGCTCAAAATCCCAGCCATTTTTATTTGCTGAACGCTCAAACGCAGTTTCGTTTTTTCTCGCTTATTCTTAGTGTTTAATTTCGAGCGTGCGAAATTAACGTTGCCGATAAACCTCAGGAATGATCTAATATTCCCTTTCTCCATCTATATTTTCGCCACAGCGATACGCGTCTCATTGTCAAATGGCTCTGGTTCCGCTTTACTGCAACCTGGAGGTTTTTTTCCATGGTGTCTTGCCTTTTTTTTTTTTTTGCCCAGCGGGTAGAAAAACTTTAACATAATCGGCGAGCTGGCGCAATTCATCTTTTTTAAAGCTGATACCAGTCACAGGTGTCAGCTCCCCTTTGAGGAAGTTAGTGGACTGGAATTCACTTTTTCACAATTATCTCAATATCCAAAACGAACACAACCAAACAAAAATAGTCAACAGCTAAAATATGCACTCAGCACTAGAATTATTTCCAACTGCTTACAGTACCTCCCACCAAAAGATATTATAGCAAAACGTCAATCACGATCAGTACATTATGAACAAAATACAATACTCAGTCACACGATACACAATACAAACAAGCTCAAACTAGATCCCGGACGCGAGCCCCCATTTGTTACCCGTTAACTTGTTCTTAACACTTGTTTTAAGGTTGAGGTTAGCCTAGCCTGTAATTGTGGAGCTGTATGGATGTGCATGTAAACAAAACCACCCCGCAGGTGGGTGGTTGACGTGAAATGGCCTTTTTTTGGTTCCGGGCGTCAAACACAAATAAATAATAGTTCAATTTGTCAAAAAACGTTCTTATATTGTTAAGAAGATGCTGCTTTATGTGAACATAATGAGGATTCATGCAAGCCATTAATCACTTTTTCACAATTTTTAACCAAACATGAAAAAGCTCATATGGTGTGACTGTCCCAGGCATGTTTCACAAAGTTTAAACTAAAGTAAAACTAACAAAAATAAGTGCAACTCCCCTCAACAAATTACAGTATGATAACACAGATGTATATTTGTGAGCCTGCTATTTTCAAAGTCCAGGCATAACATTTTGAGTTAGTTTTGATTAAACAGATTTTGTCCCAGAAATGGATATCGTATGGTGTGACACTATAATGTGATATTTAAATGAACAATTATTTGGACACCCTTGTGGAGGAAGGGTCCTTGCTCAACCAGGAAGTACAGAAAACATCTCAGAAGGACATTTAGGGGTCACAAGGTGAGTTTTCTCTTGTCATTTTTTCAATAAATCTAATATTTTTTGCACTCCCACTTTAGTACCCTTTCCGCTTGTCTTTTAGTGTGACGTTCTTTACACAAAAATGCCAAAGATACAATTACTTTTTTTCATTAATACATAGAAATCTATGTTACCATGTTACAGTGGGTATGCTATTTGGATGCTAGCTTATAAGCACAAGGCCCAACATTGTGCTAAGTGCATGAAACATCATACGGTGTGACACTACATCATGTTGTGTGACAGTTTTTGCTTGTCACTCCATATGATCCATTTGTCACACCATATGATATGAACTGTATTTTCCTACATACAGAATGATTATTTATTTGAGTTAACAATTTATTCTTGTATTTTATAACTAATTCAGTTTTATCTGAAGTTTTTGCAATTTTTTCTCAATATCACATGAAAAAAATGGATACCTACTCCACTCAGGGAAATCCATACAAAGCAGATGCACATATCATGTTTATTCAAATGAAAACTATCTCCTGTCATACTTACTCACACAAAAAGAGGACATCACGATCAGTGAGAAAACCTACAAAAATTGGGTTAAAAAAACTAAAAAAGAGGGACACTAGGGAGTTGCAAGAAGTCTTCCAGAAGGGGCTGGAGGAGATTGCCAGTCACCAGTATAACTGGCTTCACCAAGTGCAGCAATTCAGGCATGTCAAAGAGAACATGAAAAACAATGAGATGGTGTTGCACATAGACTTCTCTGAAAATTATGCCTGTAAACTTAACAGTGAGATTCAGGCATTTCACTTTGGTGGCAACAGGCAACAGGCAACAATACACACTGGAGTTGCCTACTCGGTCAATGGCTTCCAGTGCTATGCCACAATTTCTAAGTCCTTAAGACATGATGAACGAGCAGTGTGGGCACACATTAAGTCAGTTATAGATGATTTCCGGAAAATAAATCACCATGCAATCGGCACCATGCATGTCCTGAGTGATGGCCCAGCAACTCAGTATTGCAATCGAGCAAACTGCTTCCTCATGAGCAGTATTCCCTATACATGGGGATTCAAGCGGGTCACCTGGAACTTTTCGGAGCGATCTCATGGCAAGGGTGCACCTGATGGTGTTGGGGGAGTGTTGAAGCATAAGGCTGACATGCATGTCCTTGGAGGCAGTGACCTTAAAACCCCAATGGATCTGTATAACTATTTACAGAAGAGCTCTGAAAACGTCACAGTCAAGTGGATCGAAGAAGAAGATATCTCTGCCATGGATGAAATGCTGCCTCCTTCAGTGCGTCCAGTGACTGGGATCAGTAATACACACCAGGTTCTGTCTTTTTCCCCAGGGAAAATATTTTACAGAGCTCTAAGCTGTTTCTGCAAGTACCCAGAGATCTGCCCTTGCCACAAGCTGAGCAAACTTGAGTTTGACCATGTCTCCGCTGCTGAGGTGCCCTGTGCCCAGTCAAGTGACTGTGGCTCTTCTGCTGAGATGCCCAATGCCCAGTCAAGCCACCCTGGCTCTCCCACTGGTGAGCCCCATGCCCAGTCAGAAGATGCCACACCATGTGAACCTGACCTCGGGACAAGTTCAGATGAACAGGAGAAGTACATGGAGGGAATTTTGTCATTGTTAAATATGATGGCAAACCGTATGTGGGACAGATCATGGGGATACATGGTGAGGAGGAGGAGGAGCTGGAGGTGAACTGTATGCAACAACTTGGGGAGAAAAATGCTTTTGTCTGGCCAAGCAAATCAGACTGCATTTTCTACCATCACAATCAAATAGTCTGTATAATATCAGAACCCAAGCCATGCAGTCGGTTTGCCATGCTCTCGAATTATGACTGGCTTGTGTATAATGAATTGTGAACACACACACACACACACACACACACACACACATAGACACAAAAACTTCCGCTAACATAGCAAAGATATCCAGACAATACTATACCTGTAATACTATTATTTACTAGTGTGTTCTTCACTAAAAATACTGTTCTTCACCAGTCCTGTGTCAGATACCCAAGTACTATGTTAAGTGGCACAATGTTTCACACATGTGTGATTTTTCTTCAACTGTTCTTGAATGTTTTAAATGCAATGCTTTTCAGTCATGTGATTTCAGAACATGCTATAATACACTTTTTTGCATAAAAAGTTGACACGTTTCATTTGTGGTGTGGTTCATCCTATGGTGTGACACTATATCATTTGGTGTGACATTCAAAATTTTGACCATAAAAAGGCTTTTTTAGTGATAAATAGTAAAAATCTTACTGGAACATATGTAAAATAGTATAGGTGTGAGTCACAAGCATTTTGTTAGATTTATAACAGGGTTTGTCAGAATGAATCTAAAACTTATTGAAAGATAGAGGGGAGATGTCTTACTCTGCACCATGATTAAGAAAAATAATACAAAATATAATGAATTTGGACAAGGATATGCTGGATTTCAAGAAAGTAATGATAAAGAATTATGATAAAGTGAGTTACTTGAGAAAAGAATACCCCATTTTTAATTTAATATATACAATAATTTAATGTCACACCGTATGACAGTTTTCGGCACTAATACACAAAACTGTGAATAAATTCAGATTCAAATACAAAATCTTTAAAAATCGCATAGATTTTTAAAAACGTAAGAGTCAGTACAACACAACTAAATAATTGTCATGCCTCTTATTTGAAGTCTAAAAAAACATTTTTTCAGGCTTATACGTCAACCACCCAGGTATTTACGGTGAGGCAGTCCCAATCGCAGAATGCAAAGTGGGGCTGGCGACTCACCCAATCTGACGTTTCTATCTGCCCGTCTGCTTTCACTGTTATATTCTGAGTTCCTGTTCTGTTGTTTTTGGTCTTTGTTTATTTTTCATTCAGTCCTTATTCATTATTCTTTATTCTGTTTTGTATTTTCATTGTTCTGTCACGTTCTGCTCCCTGTCTGTCCTTGTTCCGTTTATTTCGAGATCCACTCCTTGTCTTGTCATGCACTTCGGGAGTTTATACATTTCAGGTTTTTTCCGTCTTCACTTATTATCTCGTTTTCTTCCTTCTTACTTTCTAGATTGCATTTTGTATATATTAGTTAGATGTATATATTACTAACCAACTAATCTACTAACGTTAGGGATTTAGATTAAGTTACTAACACTACTAATCACTAATTATTTCACGCTTCTAACTTTCGCTCATTCTCTCTCATTATCGTATCCCTGATTAGCTTTTCACTTTCCTTTTCATTCGCACGCAGCTTCTCTCTTTGCGTTCCTCCCCTTTAACTATGCACGTGTCTGCCTGATCTCCCAGGTCGTTTATTGTATATATGTTTGTATGTTTTCCCAGTCCGTGTCTTTCGTTTCCCCTCGTTATTCTATTAGCGAATCCCCTCGTTATTAGATTATCGATTCCCATTGTTTACACCTGTGTTCCTACCTCTCTCCTCCCAGTCACACCTGATTCCCATTGTGTTTCCTGTCTCTGCCTGTATATATGTTCAGTGTTTTCGTTTTCTCTTTGTCAGTACGCTGATTCTTTATTCCCTGAGCCTACCCTTCTTACAGCCAGAGTTTATTGCATTCCTTCCGAGACTTGACTACCCCGAGCCTGCCTAGCGATTCTGTTTTGTTTGCCTATCTGCCTACCTGTTATTGACCTTTTGGACTGCCTGTTTTTGACTTCTCTCTGCCTCGCGTTTTTGTACCTTCGAGATTCTGATTCCTGGTTTTGACCCCTGCTTCCCATTAAACCACTCTTTTGCCTTATCCTGATCTGCGTCTGGGTCCTTGTCCGGTTCCTAACATTCACAGCGAGCACGGTCTCCAGACCCAACAAAGTTTGGCGTGGCTTCTTTGCATCCTCCTTGGTATGGTCAGAAAAAGTTCACAATTCCTCGTGAGTGATACCGCAACCAAAAGAATAAAGGAAAAATATCCAAAACGAAAATAGCGTGACCAGAAAACCTCCACTCTTGAGGGGTGTCCCCGAATGAACTTTGCAAAGTCCACAAAACCCAAGGTTTCTAAAACCTTCTGAAACCACAGTCTCTCACTTCACTTAGTTTTTATTTATTTTAACAAACGCTAGCAAACTGTTGCTGTGCAGTTGTTTTGCAGTGAAGCCTGTTTTCATTAGTTTTTTCAGATTGTAGATATACCTATGATGGATGGGTACCTGAAACTAGTGCTGGCTCAAGAGGTAAATGCACTGGGGTCACC
Organism: Aldrovandia affinis; assembly: GCA_029706075.1. NCBI lineage: Eukaryota > Metazoa > Chordata > Actinopteri > Notacanthiformes > Halosauridae > Aldrovandia > Aldrovandia affinis. Next base: position 413,483 of record JAINUG010000188.1, read on the forward strand.
CGCTTGGCTGATTCTACTCAAATCCTTTGAGTCATCCTAACCCCTCAGTCATCCATGTTTTAATGTTTATTTCCATTTGGTGTTAGGAAGATGAGGTTAATGTATGATGGGCGAGTTGGTTTGCTTCAGTTCTGGAGTAGTAGCTCACAGAGTTAAGGTGCCAGTGTCTGTCGGACGGAACAGGGTTCAAGTCCCCTGCCTTCTGTTTTGCCCACTTGTTTGGACTTTTTTCTAATTGGTGCTCAAACGAGGAGGTTCCTCTGTGGTAGGAAAGCACCTGTCCTCACTGGAGAGGTAGCTCACAGAGTTAAGGTACCTGGCTGCTGTCAAAAGGACCTGGGTTCAAGGCTCTGCTTTGCTGAATCCGGAAGGGAATGCTTTTCCTCTTTGGCTTTTCAGATTGTAGAGTTAACTATGATGGACGAGCTGTTGCATATAGAGCTCTGGAGTGGCTCAAGGGGTAAATGCGCTGGGGTCACCCACCCAGCAACTGTGGGTTCAATCCCCACTCATGGAATGTGTGTAATCTCTGTCTCTCGTTCACAGTTGCTGATTTCCAGGTTGGACCAGATGGTGGTGGAGCTGAGGAGTTGGTGTCAGGCAGCAGGTAAGTGGGGAGGGGGGGAGGCAGGTGTGTTGGAGCTGGAGGGATTAGGGGATCCATACAGCTCCACAATTCCAGGCTAGGCTAACCTCAACCTTAAAACAAGTGTTAAGAACAAGTTGACGGGTAACAAATGGGGGCTCGCGTCCGGGATCCAGTTTGAGCTGGTTTGTATTGTGTATCGTGTGACTGAGTATTGTATTTTGTTTGTAATGTACTGATCGTGATTTACGTTTTGCTATAATATCTTTTGGTGGGAGGTACTGTAGTTGGAAATAATTCCAGTGCTGAGTGCATATTTTAGCTGTTGACTATTTTTGTTTCGGATATTGAGATAATTGTGAAAAAGTGAATTCCAGTCCGCTAACTTCCTCAAAGGGGAGCTGACACCTGTGACTGGTATCAGCTTTAAAAAAGATGAATTGCGCCAGCTTGCCGATTATGTGAAAGTTTTTCTACCCGCTGGGCAAAAAAAAAAAAGGGCAAGACACCATGGAAAAAACCTCCAGGTTGCAGTAAAGCGGAACCGGAGCCATTTGACAATGACACGCGTATCGCTGTGGCGGAAATATAGATGGAGAAAGGAATATTAGATCATTCCTGAGGTTTAGAATAAAGCGAAATTAAACACTAAGAATAAGCGAGAAAAACTAAACTGCGTTTGATCGTTCAGCAAATAAAAATGGCTGGGATTTTGAGTGCATGAGACCGCTTCTTCTTTTAGAAGAGTTTAAATATTGTGTTTTGTTGGATATTAAAACTGATTTAAACGAACATTAAATCAACAATCTGAGGAGAGCTTCCGCTATTGCTGGTGACTATGAATGGGGGTTATGCGCAACGGACTTCCGTGTTTTGCTAAACGTGACTGGCCATTTCCGGTAGACGAGATAATGTCGTTGTTCTATACAATATGTTTACAGGACAAGGGGTTTAAGCTATACGCTTCCTCCTATATCCATGACTATGAGGGTACTAACGAAAAAATATTTAAGCACTTGTGCCTGCTGTCTATTACCTAGCGTTAGCGTTAGCTAGCTAGTACTAACAACATTTTTTTAAAGTACCTGTGCCTGCTGTCTAATACTTATCATTAGCGTTAGCTAGCTAGTACTAATGACATTTTTTAAGTACCTGTGCCTGCTGTCTATTACCTAGTGTTAGCTAGCTAGTACTAATGACATTTTTAAAGTACCTGTGCCTGCTGTCTATTACCTCGCGTTAGCTGGTCGGTTGCTCAATAACAGTTACCTATGTAGATCTTTTCACCAGTGTCAAACAGAGACAGGATGACTGCCGATGTTCGCATCAGGGCAGCCTGTCACAGGTCTATGCGAGAAGAGCGAGAAGCCCCACAGCCTGAGAGTAGGGGTGGTTCGCATAATGTTGATCTGTTCGCGTTCACCATCAGTTCCAGTTCAAGGATGGTAACGCTATGTCAAACTTCTCAAGGTATAAAGGCTAATCTGGCAATACGATCAGGACCCTCTTGACTATCTAATCTATCTAATCGTCATGATTTGAAAGGCACGACTTATACCAGCATTCCCATTTTGAGAAGTTTGATAAAGGCATCAGTCCAAAATAACAGCTGTTCAAGTTCAGTGTTGTTGGTTCGGTCTAATACATTTCAGCTGAAAAACGAGTATAGGCAAGGTTATTGGGGTAACGGTATTATAGTTTCTTGTAAATCATTGATTATCTAGTGGCATAATAGTATGTTATTCATCAGGGCCCGTATTCACAAATAATTTGATCTTACCACTAGGAGTACTTCTAAATCGCACTAAAACCTTTTAGTTAGGAGTCCCATCTTAAAACCTATTCACAAAGCTGCAAAGACAAACTCATACTAAGGAATTCCTAGAATTTTCAAGCTAAGAGTGAGGGCGGGGTTGACGTCGTTGCTATGGATGACGTTGTTTCTCATGAACGAGCTTACTCAGAATGCCCACAGCGATTGGCTGATATAGGGGATGGTCTCTGCCCGCGATTTCAACCTAGCAAATAAATGATATGCTACTGTAAATGGGTATGTAAGCCTACCTGTTCCTGTTATATTCTAGTGGTGTAACGGATCGCAGTTGATCCGTGATCCGTACGGATCAACCCCCACGGTTCGGCACGCATATGATCCACGGATTAATAGCTAAATTGAACCATCATAGAGAAATACAGTTTTTCTGCCGCTGTCACGTTTTAAAGTAACAATTCCCTAAATCTTGATGCAGAGTTACAGCGAAGAGATAGACAACCATGTATGTTTTGGTTTGCTTTGTTTTTCATACTAAATGCCTTTCTGGGAGGCAGGTTCTTAGAAACGCGACCGAATTAAATACAATTTAAACATTAGCGATCTTTTAATTTTTTTATTAAATTAATTCAGGCATAAGACCACCCTAGTAAAATCGCCTAAGGTGTACTGAATCTAAAAATGTATTTTGTGAAATTTTCGAATAAAGATTTAGTGAAATAACTTATATTGAGAAACTGAAATTATCATTCATTAATTCCTTGAGAATAGTTCCTGGTAATTTTTGGTGGAAACGCGCCTTTGGTCCCCGTTATGATTTTTTTTGCTGATCCGAAAAATGATCCGATGCACCCCTATTATATTCTAATAAAGATTCTAAAATACAAATGTAGGCTACGTGTCACTGATTTGACATGAAACCAAGAATACTGACTAGTCAATTGGTTACATGTCTGCATCTCGTAAACAATCAGCGGGTATCTATATATAATATATATAATATTATATATATAATACCCTCGCGATTGAGGCGGTACCTTTTTATGAGCTCTGTATCTCCAGTGTTGATGCGATTGCGACAACGATTGCCGGCAGCAGCAGATTTTCGAATCGCCGTGAGTAGGTCTTTCGCGACTTAGAAGTCCTCTTGACTGCTTCTAACTTCTCCTGGACTTAGGAGCTATTTTTAGCTCTCAAACCCTTTGTGAAATACTCTTATCCCAAAAATTTATGAGTCCTAAATTTATGAGTGACACGCCCATTATTTTTCGGAGTTGCTCCTAAATTGCGGAGTTACGACCAACTTTTACCCTTAAAATGCTTTGTGAATACGGGCCCAGGTCTCTCAAAATAAAATGGATCACTATAAGGTACAGTATTAACAACCTGTGCTATTGTTTTTATTTAATTATCACATTGACCTTGTTGACTGGCGGAAGTGAGTAAGCACGTCTTCCGGTTTGGTCACGTGATGCTCGACATATACCCTATTGACCCACAAATCGAGTTTTGGCCGAGATAAATCCTTAAGGCCTGAGTGGACGGAGAAATTCCCCAATGGGGGTTATGCGCAACGGACTTCCGTGTTTTGCTAAACGTGACTGGCCATTTCTGGTAGACGAGATAATGGCGTTGTTCTGTACAAGATGTTTACAGGACAAGGGATTTAAGCTATACGCTTCCTCCTATATCCATGACTATGAGGGTACTAACGATTTTTTTTTTAAGTACCTGTGCCTGCTGTCTATTACCTAGCGTTAGCTAGCTAGTACTAACAACATTTTTTATAAGTACCTGTGCTTGCTGTCTAATACTTAGCGTTAGCGTTAGCTAGCTAGTACTAAAGACATTTTTTAAGTACCTGTGCCTGCTGTCTATTACCTAGCGTTAGCGTTAGCTGGTCGGTTGCTCAATAACAGTTACCTATGTAGATCTTTATGTTGTCTTCATAATTTTTCACCAGTGTCAAACAGAGACAGGATGACTGCCAATGTTCGCATCAGGGCAGCCTGTCACAGGTCTATGCGAAAGAGCGAGAAGCCCCACAGCCTGAGAGTAGGGATGGTTAGCATAAGGTTGATCTGTTCTCGTTCACCATCAGTTCCAGTTCAAGGATGGTAACGCTATGTCAAACTTCTCAAGGTATAAAGGCTAATCTGGCAATACGATCAGGACCCTCTTGACTATTGTCGCTGTGTCTCCTGGAAAATGTTCCGTGCGTGCCATCACCAGAGCCGAATGGTTCCACGGTGTGGGAGGTAGCCCGGTGTGCCGTTATTGTAAGAGAAGAGGGCAAATAAAGGGGGCTGGAGGCTGCAGGAAAGAAGCCAAAATAAACCTGTCGCTCTTAGTCGTAGGGTGAAGTCTGTTATCCCTGCAGGCAGGTGAGCAGTTGATGCCCAAATGAGCAGGTGTCACGGAGCAGGTGAACAGTAACACACCGCTTGCAGCAGTTATCTGCCGTAGAAGAGGCCTTGTTTCAAACATTGTTTGCATTTCCACAGCATGTTATTCCATCCTGCCTGCACTTTGTGCTTGATAATCTTTAATACACTTTCCCCCGTGTCTTATTGACGAGCTCAGTCTACTCTTGGTCTTGCAGAGAAAACTTCCACCCTGCCAGCTGGAGACAGTAGCAGTCAGAGGGAGTTGCTGGTGATGAACTTTGACCTTGACGGGGAGTGCGTGGACTGAGATCTGCAGACAACCCCACAGTGGATCGCTGTATCTGAGCCAGGCCTGCTAACCCTCCACTTCAGGCAGTCTCCTGAGACTGCGGACAAGGTAGGCCTCCTCATCCCCCACACTAGAGTATCCCCAACAGCCGTGTTGGGCTGAGACTCTGCCTTTAAGGTGTTAAGTTGCCGTCCCCCTCTTTGTGTTGATTTTATGACGTCGCAATTTTAAATGTGGCAGACAAGACTGTTGTGCATTTCCCCAGTGGTGCAACGTGCAACAGTCTTGGAAAATTGTGATGTGGTAGAATGAACAAAAAGAAGACGGGGGAGGCAACTGAACACCTTAAAGGCAGAGTCTCAGCCCAACACGGCCGGGTGGTGACACTGGGACCCCCCAATAAACAATTATTACCCCACCAAAAACAGAAAAAAACTATTTTTAAACTCAGCAGCCGCATAAGCCCAGTTTTCAGCTCTGCAATGTGTCGGGGGGGACCGCAGCATCCACACCCCCTTCTTTCACACCCACTTCATTCACGCCACTCACACATCTCCCCCCACCCTGGGGACCTCCTGTTGCTCAGGACGGGCACGTGGATTCGAACCGCCAACCTCCTGCATCGTAGTCTGGAGCTCTACCACCTGCACCACAGAGTCCTTCACAAGAATGTTCTGTCTTTCAGCCAATTTAAACGCTACACCTGACAAAACCTGAGCAAAGAGAAAGGAGGCAGTTGGGGGCCTGAACCCCAAACATCAGCTTTAGAAGACAGCGATCATTCCCCTGCACCATGGCTCCTTTACCTGTGTTCTCTGCTCCTTCTGATGTATTATAGGGAATTAAGGCCAGACCTTATAAATGCAAGATAAAGAGAATGGAAGTGATGGGGCTTGAACCCCAAACATCCGCTTCAGGAGACAGCGATCATTCCCCTGCACCATGGCTCCTTTACCTGTGTTCTCTGCTCCTTCTCATGTATTATAGGGAATTAAGGCCAGACCTTATAAATGCAAGATAAAGAGAATGGAAGTGACGGGGCTTGAACCCCAAACATCAGCTTCAGGAGACAGCAATCATTCCCTGCACCATGGCTCCTTTACCTGTGTTCTCTGCTCCTTCTGATGTATTATAGGGAATTAAGGCCAGACCTTATAAATGCAAGATAAAGAGAATGGAAGTGATGGGGCTTGAACCCCAAACATCCGCTTCAGGAGACAGCGATCATTCCCTGCACCATGGCTCCTTTACCTGTGTTCTCTGCTCCTTCTCATGTATTATAGGGAATTAAGGCCAGACCTTATAAATGCAAGATAAAGAGAATGGAAGTGACGGGGCTTGAACCCCAAACATCAGCTTCAGGAGACAGCAATCATTCCCCTGCACCATGGCTCCTTTACCTGTGTTCTTTGCTCCTTCTGATGTATTATAGGGAATTAAGGCCAGACCTTATAAATGCAAGATAAAGAGAATGGAAGTGATGGGGCTTGAACCCTAAACATCAACTTCAGGAGACAGTGATCATTCACCTGCACCACAGCCCCCTCTGCTCTTTGGCATGTCTAACAGTGAAGGTAAGGCGAGACCTCGTATACACAACATAAATAGAAGGGAAGTGCTGGGGCTTGAACCCCAAACCTCAGCTTTGGGAGAGGGTGATCATTCACTTACACCACAGACAAGATAAGAAAAACAGAGAGCCTGGGCTCAATCGCCATTCTCTGACTCTTGGAAACAGCGACCATTCCCTCACACCAAGAGCACCTCAGGCTTTTTGTGTGTCGAATAGTGAAGTTAAGGTGACACCTCATAAATGCAATAAAAGCAGAAGCAAGGTGCTGGGGCTTGAACCTGGTTCGGGAGGGGGAGGGTAGACTGGGGGCTCTGCCCCCCCCAAGGGAGTGGGGAAGGGAGAGCAGGCGTGTTAGAGCTGGAGGGATTAGGGGGCAGAGGTGTTGGAGAACTAGAATGTTGATGTATTTCAATCATTGAGAGCTTATTTAGTTTTCCAGTGTTGAGTTAAAACAGAACATTTCAATTATCTTCAACTCAGATCTCAATTATTTAAATCTAAATATATCAATTATTGAACACCTCTGCCCCCTCATCCCTCCTGCTCCAACATGCCTGCTCTTCCTTCCCCACTCAGTGGGGGGCAGAGCCCCCACTCTAGCCTCCCCCTCCCTGAACCAGGGGATCACCTCCCCACTTACCTGCTGCCTGACACCAACTCCACAGCTCCACCACCATCTCCAACCTGGAAATCAGCAACTGTGAACGAGAGACAGAGATTACACACATTCCATGAGTGGGGATTGAACCCACAGTTGCTGGGTGGGTGACCCCAGCGCATTTACCCCTTGAGCCACTCCAGAGCTCTATATGCAACAGCTCGTCCATCATAGTTAACTCTACAATCTGAAAAGCCAGAGAGGAAAAGCATTCCCTTCCAGATTCAGCAAAGCAGAGCCTTGAACCCAGGTCCTTTTGACAGCAGCCAGGTACCTTAACTCTGTGAGCTACCTCTCCAGTGAGGACAGGTGCTTTCCTACCACAGAGGAACCTCCTCGTTTGAGCACCAATTCGAAAAAAGCCTAAACAAGTGGGCAAAACAGAAGGCAGGGGACTTGAACCCTGTTCCGTCCAACAGACACTGGCACCTTAACTCTCTGAGCTACTACTCCAGAACTGAAGCAAACCAACTCGCCCATCATACATTAACCTCATCTTCCTAACACCAAATGGAAATAAACATTAAAACATGGATGACTGAGGGGTTAGGATGACTCAAAGGATTTGAGTAGAATCAGCCAAGCGGGTGACCCCAATGCATTTACCTCTTGAGCCAGCACTAGTTTCAGGTACCCATCCATCATAGGTATATCTACAATCTGAAAAAACAAATGAAAACAGGCTTCACTGCAAAACAACTGCACAGCAACAGTTTGCTAGAGTTTGTTCAAATAAAAAAAGACTAAGTGAAGTGAGAGTCTGTGGTTTCAGAAGGTTTTAGAAACCTTGGGTTTTGTGGACTTTGCAAAGTTTATTCGGGGACACCCCTCAAGAGTGGAGGTTTTCTGGTCACGCTATTTTCGTTTTGGATATTTTTCCTTTATTCTTTTGGTTGCGGTATCACTCACGAGGAATTGTGAACTTTTTCTGACCATACCAAGGAGGATGCAAAGAAGCCACGCCGAACTTTGCTGGGTCTGGAGACCGCGCTAGCTGTGAAAGCAGACGGGCAGATAGAAACGTCAGATTGGGTGAGTCGCCAGCCCCACTTTGCATTCTGCGATTGGGACTGCCTCACCGTAAATACCTGCTGGGTGTTTTTGTTTACATGCACATCCATACAGCTCCACAATTCCAGGCTAGGCTAACCTCAACCTTAAAACAAGTGTTAAGAACAAGTTGACGGGTAACAAATGGGGGCTCGCGTCCGGGATCTAGTTTGAGCTGGTTTGTATTGTGTATCGTGTGACCGAGTATTGTATTTTGTTCGTAATGTACTGATCGTGATTGACGTTTTGCTATAATATCTTTTGGTGGGAGGTACTGTAAGTAGTTGGAAATAATTCCAGTGCTGAGTGCATATTTTAGCTGTTGACTATTTTTGTTTCGGATATTGAGATAATTGTGAAAAAGTGAATTCCAGTCCGCTAACTTCCTCAAAGGGGAGCTGACACCTGTGACTGGTATCAGCTTTAAAAAAGATGAATTGCGCCAGCTCGCCGATTATGTTAAAGTTTTGCTACCCGCTGGGCAAAAAAAAAAAAAAAGGCAAGACACCATGGAAAAAACCTCCAGGTTGCAGTAAAGCGGAACCGGAGCCATTTGACAATGAGACGCGTATCGCTGTGGCGAAAATATAGATGGAGAAAGGGAATTAAACACTAAGAATAAGCGAGGAAAAACGAAACTGCGTTTGAGCGTTCAGCAAATAAAAATGGCTGGGATTTTGAGCGCATGAGACCGCTTCTTCTTTTAGAAGAGTTTAAATATTGTGTTTTGTTGGATATTAAAACTGATTTAAACGAACATTAAATCAACAATCTGAGGAGAGCTTCCGCTATTGCTGGTGACTATGAATTGACCCACAAATCGAGTTTTGCCAGAGATAAATCCTTAAACCCTGAGTGGACGGAGAAATTCCCCAATGGGGGTTATGCTTAACGGACTTCCGTGTTTTGCTAAACGTGACTGGCCATTTCCGGTAGACGAGATAATGGCGTTGTTCTATACAAGATGTTTACAGGACAAGGGATTGTAAACTATACGCTTCCTCCTATATCCATGACTATGAGGGTACTAACGAAATTTTTTTTAAGTACCTGTGCCTGCTGTCTGTTACCTAGCGTTAGCTAGCTAGTACTAACGAAAAAAATTTTAAGTACCTGTGCCTGCTGTCTAATACTTATTGATAGCGTTAGCTAGCTAGTACTAAAGACATTTTTTAAGTACCTGTGCCTGCTGTCTATTACCTAGCGTTAGCGTTAGCTGGTCGGTTGCTCAATAACAGTTACCTATGTAGATCTTTATGTTGTCTTCCTCATTTTTCACCAGTGTCAAACAGAGATAGGATGACTGCTGATGTTTGCATCAGGGCAGCCTGTCACAGTGACAGCTCTGTGGCAGGCACATACCATCCAGTGACAGCTCTGACGAAGACGGAAGTATTGCCGTCGAAATATGTCAGGTAGGAAAATACAACTTGTGTCTGATATATAAGAAAACTGTGATCTAAGTAAAACTATAGACACTATGAACTTAATTAAACTAAAATGGATCACTATAAGGTACAGTATTAACAACCCGTGCTATTGTTTTTATTTAATTATCACATTGACCTTGTTGACTGTCGTAAGTGAGTAAGCATGTCTTCCGGTTTGGTCACGTGATGCTCGACATATACCCTATTGTCGCTGTGTCTCCTGGAAAATGTTCTGTGCGTGCCATCACCAGAGCTGAATGGTTCCACGGTGTGGGAGGTAGCCCGGTGTGCCGTTATTGTAAGAGAAGAGGGCAAATAAAGGGGGCTGGAGGCTGCAGGAAAGAAGCCAAAATAAACCTGTCGCTCTTAGTCGTAGGGTGGAGTCTGTTATCCCTGCAGGCAGGTGAGCAGTTGATGCCCAAATGAGCAGGTGCCACAGAGCAGGTGAACAGTAACACACCGCTTGCAGCAGTTATCTGCTGTAGAAGAGGCCTTGTTTCAAACATTGTTTGCATTTCCACAGCATGTTATTCCATCCTGCCTGCACTTTGTGCTTGAGAATCTTGAATACACTTTCCCCCGTGTCTTATTGACTAGCTCAGTCTACTCTTGGTCTTGCAGAGAAAACTTCCACCCTGCCAGCTGGAGACAGTAGCAGTCAGAGGGAGTTGCTGGTGATGAACTTTGACCTTGACGGAGAGTGCGTGGACTGAGATCTGCAGACAACCCCACAGTGGATCGCTGTATCTGAGCCAGGCCTGCTAACCCTCCACTTCAGGCAGTCTCCTGAGACTGCGGACAAGGTAGGCCTCCTCATCCCCCACACTAGAGTATCCCCAACGGCCGTGTTGGGCTGAGACTCTGCCTTTAAGGTGTTAAGTTGCCGTCCCCCTCTTTGTGTTGATTTTATGACGTCGCAATTTTAAATGTGGCAGACAAGACTGTTGTGCATTTCCCCAGTGGTGCAACGTGCAACAGTCTTGGAAAATTGTGATGTGGTAGAATGAACAAAAAGAAGACGGGGGAGGCAACTGAACACCTTAAAAGCAGAGTCTCAGCCCAACACGGCCGGGTGGTGACACTGGGACCCCCAATAAACAATTATTACCACACCAAAAACAGAAAAAAACTATTTTTAAACTCAGCAGCCGCATAAGCCCAGTTTTCAGCTCTGCGATGTGTCCGGGGGGACCGCAGCATCCACACCCCCTTCTTTCACACCCACTTCATTCACGCCACTCACGCCACTCACATCTCCCCCCACCCTGGGGACCTCCTGTTGCTCAGGACGGGCACGTGGATTTGAACCGCCAACCTTCTGCATCGTAATCTGGAGCTCTACCACCTGCACCACAGAGTCCTTCACAAGAATGTTCTGTCTTTCAGCCAATTTAAACGCTACACCTGACAAAACCTGAGCAAAGAGAAAGGAGGCAGTTGGGGGCCTGAACCCCAAACATCAGCTTTAGAAGACAGCGATCATTCCCCTACACCACGGCTCCTTTACCTGTGTTCTCTGCTCCTTCTGATGTATTATAGGGAATTAAGGCCAGACCTTATAAATGCAAGATAAAGAGAATGGAAGTGATGGGGCTTGAACCCCAAACATCCGCTTCAGGAGACAGCGATCATTCCCCTGCACCATGGCTCCTTTACCTGTGTTCTCTGCTCCTTCTGGTGTATTATAGGGGATTAAGGCCAGACCTTATAAATGCAAGATAAAGATAATGGAAGTGACGGGCTTGAACCCCAAACATCAGCTTCAGGAGACAGCGATCATTCCCCTGCACCATGGCTCCTTTACCTGTGTTCTTTGCTCCTTCTGATGTATTATAGGGAATTAAGGCCAGACCTTATAAATGCAAGATAAAGAGAATGGAAGTGATGGGGCTTGAACCCTAAACATCAACTTCAGGAGACAGTGATCATTCACCTGCACCACAGCCCCCTCTGCTCTTTGGCATGTCTAACAGTGAAGGTAATGCGAGACCTCGTATACACAATATAAATAGAAGGGAAGTGCTGGGGCTTGAACCCCAAACTTCAGCTTTGGGAGAGGGTGATCATTCACTTACACCACAGTCAAGATAAGAAAAATAGAGAGCCTGGGCTCAATCGCCATTCTCTGACTCTTGGAAACAGCGACCATTCCCTCACACCAAGAGCACCTCAGGCTTTTTGTGTGTCGAATAGTGAAGTTAAGGTGACACCTCATAAATGCAATAAAAGCAGAAGCAAGGTGCTGGGGCTTGAACCCCAGGGGATCCCCTGGTTCGGGAGGGGGAGGGTAGACTGGGGGCTCTGCCCCCCCGAGGGAGTGGGGAAGGGAGAGCAGGCGTGTTAGAGCTGGAGGGATTAGGGGGCAGAGGTGTTGGAGAACTAGAATGTTGATGTATTTCAATCATTGAGAGCTTATTTAGTTTTCCAGTGTTGAGTTAAAACAGAACATTTCAATTATCTTCAACTCAGATCTCAATTATTTAAATCTAAATATATCAATTATTGAACACCTCTGCCCCCTCATCCCTCCTGCTCCAACATGCCTGCTCTTCCTTCCCCACTCCCTCAGGGGGCAGAGCCCCCACTCTAGCCTCCCCCTTCCTGAACCAGGGGATCACCTCCCCACTTACCTGCTGCCTGACACCAACTCCACAGCTCCACCACCATCTCCAACCTGGAAATCAGCAACTGTGAACGAGAGACAGAGATTACACACATTCCATGAGTGGGGATTGAACCCACAGTTGCTGGGTGGGTGACCCCAGCGCATTTACCCCTTGAGCCACTCCAGAGCTCTATATGCAACAGCTCGTCCATCATAGTTAACTCTACAATCTGAAAAGCCAGAGAGGAAACGCATTCCCTTCCAGATTCAGCAAAGCAGAGCCTTAAACCCAGGTCCTTCTAACAGCAGCCAGGTACCTTAACTCTGCGAGCTACCTCTCCAGTGAGGACAGGTGCTTTCCTACCACAGAGGAACCTCCTCGTTTGAGCACCAATTAGAAAAAAGCCCAAACAAGTGGGCAAAACAGAAGGCAGGGGACTTGAACCCTGTTTCGTCCGACAGACACTGGCGCCTTAACTCTCTGAGCTACTACTCCAGAACTGAAGCAAACCAACTCGCCCATCATACATTAACCTCATCTTCCTAACACCAAATGGAAATAAGCATTAAAACATGGATGACTGAGGGGTTAGGATGACTCAAAGGATTTGAGTAGAATCAGCCAAGCGGGTGACCCCAGTGCATTTACCTCTTGAGCCAGCACTAGTTTCAGGTACCCATCCATCATAGGTATATCTACAATCTGAAAAAACAAATGAAAACAGGCTTCACTGCAAAACAACTGCACAGCAACAGTTTGCTAGAGTTTGTTCAAATAAAAAAAGACTAAGTGAAGTGAGAGTCTGTGGTTTCAGAAGGTTTTAGAAACCTTGGGTTTTGTGGACTTTGCAAAGTTTATTCGGGGACACCCCTCAAGAGTGGAGGTTTTCTGGTCACGCTATTTTCGTTTTGGATATTTTTCCTTTATTCTTTTGGTTGCGGTATCACTCACGAGGAATTGTGAACTTTTTCTGACCATACCAAGGAGGATGCAAAGAAGCCACGCCGAACTTTGCTGGGTCTGGAGACCGCGCTAGCTGTGAAAGCAGACGGGCAGATAGAAACGTCAGATTGGGTGAGTCGCCAGCCCCACTTTGCATTCTGCGATTGGGACTGCCTTATCGTAAATACCTGCGGGGTGGTTTTGTTTACATGCACATCCATACAGCTCCACAATTCCAGGCTAGGCTAACCTCAACCTTAAAACAAGTGTTAAGAACAAGTTGACGGGTAACAAATGGGGGCTCGCGTCCGGGATCTAGTTTGAGCTGGTTTGTATTGTGTATCGTGTGACTGAGTATTGTATTTTGTTCGTAATGTACTGATCGTGATTGACGTTTTGCTATAATATCTTTTGTTGGGAGGTACTGTAAGCAGTTGGAAATAATTCTAGTGCTGAGTACATATTTTAGCTGTAGACTATTTTTGTTTCGGATATTGAGATAATTGTGAAAAAGTGAATTCCAGTCCTCTAACTTCCTCAAAGGGGGGCTGACACCTGTAACTGGTATCAGCTTTAAAAAAGATGAATTGCGCCAGCTCGACGATTATGTGAAAGTTTTTCTACCCTCTGGGCAAAAAAAAAGAAAAAGGCAAGACACCATGGAAAAAACCTCCAGGTTGCAGTAAAGCGGAACCGGAGCCATTTGACAATGAGACGCGTATCGCTGTGGCGAAAATATAGATGGAGAAAGGGAATTAAACACTAAGAATAAGCGAGGAAAAACTAAACTGCGTTTGATCGTTCAGCAAATAAAAATGGCTGGGATTTTGAGCGCATGAGACCGCTTCTTCTTTTAGAAGAGTTTAAATATTGTGTTTTGTTGGATATTAAAACTGATTTAAACGAACATTAAATCAACAATCTGAGGAGAGCTTCCGCTATTGCTGGTGACTATGAATTGACCCACAAATCGAGTTTTGCCAGAGATAAATCCTTAAACCCTGAGTGGACGGAGAAATTCCCCAATGGGCGTTATGCCCAACGGACTTCCGTGTTTTGCTAAACTTGACTGGCCATTTCCGGTAGACGAGATAATGGCGTTGTTCTATACAAGATGTTTACAGGACAAGGGATTGTAAGCTATACGCTTCCTCCTATATCCATGACTATGAGGGTACTAACGATTTTTTTTTTAAGTACCTGTGCCTGCTGTCTGTTACCTAGCGTTAGCTAGCTAGTACTAACAAAAAATTTTTAAGTACCTGTGCCTGCTGTCTAATACTTATTGATAGCGTTAGCTAGCTAGTACTAAAGACATTTTTTAAGTACCTGTGCCTGCTGTCTATTACCTAGCGTTAGCGTTAGCTGGTCGGTTGCTCAATAACAGTTACCTATGTAGATCTTTATGTTGTCTTCCTCATTTTTCACCAGTGTCAAACAGAGATAGGATGACTGCTGATGTTTGCATCAGGGCAGCCTGTCACAGTGACAGCTCTGTGGCAGGCACATACCATCCAGTGACAGCTCTGACGAAGATGGAAGTATTGCCGTCGAAACATGTCAGGTAGGAAAATACAACTTGTGTCTGATATATAAGAAAACTGTGATCTAAGTAAAACTATAGACACTATGAACTTAATTAAACTAAAATGGATCACTATAAGGTACAGTATTAACAACCCGTGCTATTGTTTTTATTTAATTATCACATTGACCTTGTTGACTGTCGTAAGTGAGTAAGCATGTCTTCCGGTTTGGTCACGTGATGCTCGACATATACCCTATTGTCGCTGTGTCTCCTGGAAAATGTTCTGTGCGTGCCATCACCAGAGCCGAATGGTTCCACGGTGTGGGAGGTAGCCCGGTGTGCCGTTATTGTAAGAGAAGAGGGCAAATAAAGGGGGCTGGAGGCTGCAGGAAAGAAGCCAAAATAAACCTGTCGCTCTTAGTCGTAGGGTGGAGTCTGTTATCCCTGCAGGCAGGTGAGCAGTTGATGCCCAAATGAGCAGGTGTCACGGAGCAGGTGAACAGTAAGACACCGCTTGCAGCAGTTATCTGCCGTAGAAGAGGCCTTGTTTCAAACATTGTTTGCATTTCCACAGCATGTTATTCCATCCTGCCTGCACTTTGTGCTTGAGAATCTTGAATACACTTTCCCCCGTGTCTTATTGACTAGCTCAGTCTACTCTTGGTCTTGCAGAGAAAACTTCCACCCTGCCAGCTGGAGACAGTAGCAGTCAGAGGGAGTTGCTGGTGATGAACTTTGACCTTGACGGAGAGTGCGTGGACTGAGATCTGCAGACAACCCCACAGTGGACCGCTGTATCTGAGCCAGGCCTGCTAACCCTCCACTTCAGGCAGTCTCCTGAGACTGCGGACAAGGTAGGCCTCCTCATCCCCCACACTAGAGTATCCCCAACGGCCGTGTTGGGCTGAGACTCTGCCTTTAAGGTGTTAAGTTGCCGTCCCCCTCTTTGTGTTGATTTTATGACGTCGCAATTTTAAATGTGGCAGACAAGACTGTTGTGCATTTCCCCAGTGGTGCAACGTGCAACAGTCTTGGAAAATTGTGATGTGGTAGAATGAACAAAAAGAAGACGGGGGAGGCAATTGAACACCTTAAAGGCAGAGTCTCAGCCCAACACGGCCAGGTGGTGACACTGGGACCCCCAATAAACAATTATTACCCCACCAAAAACAGAAAAAAACAATTTTTAAACTCAGCAGCCGCATAAGCCCAGTTTTCAGCTCTGCGATGTGTCGGGGGGGACCGCAGCATCCACACCCCCTTCTTTCACACCCACTTCATTCACGCCACTCACGCCACTCATCTCCCCACCCTGGGGACCTCCTGTTGCTCAGGACGGGCACGTGGATTCGAACCGCCAACCTCCTGCATCGTAATCTGGAGCTCTACCACCTGCACCACAGAGTCCTTCACAAACATGTTCTGTCTTTCAGCCAATTTAAACGCTACACCTGACAAAACCTGAGCAAAGAGAAAGGAGGCAGTTGGGGGCTTGAACCCCAAACATCCACTTCAGGAGACAGTGATCATTCCCCTGCACCGTGGCTCCTTTACCTGTGTTCTCTGCTCCTTCTCATGTATTATAGGGAATTAAGGCCAGACCTTATAAATGCAAGATAAAGAGAATGGAAGTGATGGGGCTTGAACCCCAAACATCCGCTTCAGGAGACAGCGATCATTCCCCTGCACCATGGCTCCTTTACCTGTGTTCTCTGCTCCTTCTCATGTATTATAGGGAATTAAGGCCAGACCTTATAAATGCAAGATAAAGAGAATGGAAGTGATGGGGCTTGAACCCCAAACATCCACTTCAGGAGACAGCGATCATTCCCCTGCACCATGGCTCCTTTACCTGTGTTCTCTGCTCCTTCTCATGTATTATAGGGAATTAAGGCCAGACCTTATAAATGCAAGATAAAGAGAATGGAAGTGATGGGGCTTGAACCCCAAACATCAACTTCAGGAGACAGCGATCATTCCCCTGCACCATGGCTCCTTTACCTGTGTTCTCTGCTCCTTCTCATGTATTATAGGAATTAAGGCCAGACCTTATAAATGCAAGATAAAGAGAATGGAAGTGATGGGGCTTGAACCCCAAACATCAACTTCAGGAGACAGTGATCATTCCCCTGCACCATGGCTCCTTTACCTGTGTTCTCTGCTCCTTCTGGTGTATTATAGGGAATTAAGGCCAGACCTTATAAATGCAAGATAAAGAGAATGGAAGTGATGGGGCTTGAACCCCAAACATCAACTTCAGGAGACAGTGATCATTCCCCTGCACCACAGCCCCCTCTGTTCTTTGGCATGTCTAACAGTGAAAGTAAGGCGAGACCTCGTATACACAACATGAGTAGAAGGGAAGTGCTGGGTCTATTTCTTGACCTGTCAGTGCTGGGTTCTATCCCTGACCTTTCTGTTCTCTTTTACTTGTGTTCATGAGGTCTGACCTTAACCTTGCTATGAAACACTGAAAAGAGGTGAGGTGACTGTGGTGCAGGAGAATGATCGCTGTCTCTTAAAGCTGATGTTTGGGGTTCAAGCCCCGGCACTAAGGTGCTAGTTTCCATCGGACGGACCAGGGTTCCAGTCCCTGTCTTCTGTTTTGCCCACTTGTTTGGGCTTCTTTCTAATTGGTGCTCAAACGAGGAGGATCATCTGTGGTGGGAAAGCAGCTGTCCTCATTAGGAGTTAGCTCACAGAGTTAAGGTGCCTGGCTGCTCTCAGAAGGACCTGGGTTCAAGGCTCTGCTTTGTTTGGTGAAATGGCACTTTGGTTCGGTGAAACGGAAATGGGATTTGGTTATTTATGTACATGAATCATAAACTAAAGTTTGAAAGTTTACTACAATCCTCCCCGCAGATGTTTCGAAATGTAATGGAAATTCAAATTATTTTGCTTTCATAACACCCAGCTTCTTCTATAATCCTTCACCAACTACATGAAATATTTATTTCCATTTTGAAATCCAACTTTGAATGCCACTGTTGCTTAATCTACAGTAAGCAATATATTGTGGGATTTATCAGCTCAGCAAAATAAACATTTGAGGCAACTTAATCTCTAGTATATAAACATATGCTGTTGGAATACACATGAGAGTTTGCACTCCATCTTACCCCCCTTTTTGTGTGTCTTCCCCCACTGATGTGTCTAAGACAATGGTGCCATTTGGTGCCCCAGTCCTCCCCCCAGTTCAGTTCCTCTCTCCTTCCCCAGGTGTAATCTCCTGTCTTTGAAACGTCATCTTGTTTGAGTGTGAGTTGTGATTAGCATCAGAAGGGTGTGGGAAACCCATTACAAAGTATAAAGCACTAACATTCTGTTTGCATCTTTGGTTATTTGTCCATCTGTACTTGAGGGGACAGACCCAGTATGTTCTCTACTTTAGTAAAGAAATACATTTTGAAACATGGAAACAAAGACTTCAGCCTGCATTTATGTTTCTACTAACAAAGGTACGAAGGAACAACTTTAACTCTTTTTAAAGGAAATTCCACATCATATGCTAGGTTAAAATAAAGTTATTTTGTTCAGTTAAATTATTTCACAAGTTCTAACTTAAGATCAAGCAAATGTTAAGTGTTCAAGTTTCCTTAACTAGATTAACTATATTTTATTAACTTTATAATTCACATGGATTCACTGCTTATCTGTAAATCTCTCAATACCAACATGGAGTTGATGCAGTGCCCCCCCCCCCAACTAAAGATACACAAACTGTCATTAGTATTACCAATTTATAATTTTTAAAGAATCACATTTAATAAGTATGCATAAACAAAACACACAAAAAATGGCTTGCAGTCATTAATAATGCAATGTTGTACACCATACTCGGTTAGTGGTACTATGCTGCAAGACACTTCCATATGCCTTGAATGAACACAATTGTAAATGTCACTTTCCCAAGCATCAGCCAGAGGCAACATCACACAAATAAAGGCTGTGGCACAAGCGTTAGCTTTCTGAATGTTTTATTGGTGTCAAAAATACAGCAAACTTAAAATCAGACGATCAGAACGGGTTCTATGCAACAATAATAATAATAAAAAATATATCACTAATAAAACATTACTGAAACAGCAATTTATTTTCTGGATCCCTCCTGAACGGTGTCAGTGGAGAGCACCCAAATGAGAGACGTGTCCTCCTGTGGAGGGCCAGACTTGGGTTGAAAAATTGGCAGAAGAATAGCCCCAGTGCTTCAATGTTTCAGCAATCCACCTCTGCAAAGGCCAGTCTCTTATGTGAAGTAGTGGGGTTTCTTCACGTTGATGCCGTACTCAGAGAGGGTTGGAGACAGGTCTTCCATTGTTAGCGTGTACTTCTTATCCTGCGTTTGGGAAAAGATTCAAAGTTAACAGGGAATGCTGCAGTAGTAAATAAACATTTCTCGCAGTTTACAATAAACTTGCAAAACGGCCGGGCCCAGTGAATCGGCCATTGTTAAATGGCTTTAAGGCGAGTTAGTTTCATATTTCTTCTTGGTGAGTTTACCACTACTTTGGATACTAAATTTAACAAAAATATGTAAAGTCACAGTGGACACCATGGTGTCAGAACAACTTTCAAAGATGCATTGGTGAACAATGGGCAATGGCTCCACCTTCTGGCTGATCCTGACCCTTACTTTGCACTCAAAAGTACTGACATCATAGAACATCTGGGGAGTATTTCTTTAAGCAAACACATATTTGGAACAAACTGCAGTTTGGACATTTTTTGTGTTGTTTCTTGAAATGTCTTTCCACTGTACAAACAGCACGGGGGGGTATGAGTTCCACTCTTCTTTTTCCGAGTTCGCTGCCACAGTCCTGATACCAGCAGTGACATACGGCTGGGCCCCGCCTCCTGTAAGCCGGAACCCGCCAAGCCGTCACTGTAACTCCGGTATGCACACACAGGGCCACTCTTATATGCAGCGAATCCGCATTGGCTTCTCTCCCCCCATCCTGGACAGCCAATTCCTGCCCTCTAGTGGCACTTCCGGCCAGAGCCGAAACTGGCACAGCCGGTGGAATCGACCCGGCCTCAAACGCCAGCGTCGAACGCTGTAACCGCTAGACCACCTGGGAGGCCTTCTTTTTACTTTGTACAACATGTTTGTACTTCTTTAACCGCATGATGATAACTTAACCTCAAGTCTCCTTATGAATTCACATTAAGAACATCAAATTGGGGTCATTCGTTAAAAAATGAGCAAAGCCTTTCTAAGCGATCTCACCTTCGTCTTGCTTCTGGAGCTTCCTGAGGCTGTGCCCTTCATCTTGCAGTGCTGCAGGGCATCATTTGCAATGTCTGAGATGAACTTCTGGGCAGCCAGGGAGATAAGGCGGATTCTGTGAATTGATAAGACAGATGGTAGTAAGAACAGCCATAACAAGGGTTTTCCCAACAGCAGAAATACAAAAAAAATCTTACAGGTACATGAACACACCAACATCAGCTGCCTGATATGTAAAGATGTTTGGCAAAAAGAAAAACAAACAAACAAAAAATAAATAAATAAATAAATAATAATGGCCAACTTAATTTCTGGGAATTGAGCCTTACATTCGAGGGTCTGAAGCTTCGAAGCCAGCACGGTTGAGGTAATACCCTGTCACTGCATCCGGGATCTGTGTGGAACAAATACACACACCGCTTGGGTCAGCAGCCTGTGCGTGTGACACACATACACACCCACTGGATTCTGAGACCCGAAAGAATGGGGGCAAGGCTGGTCACACGTCTCACCGTGGGAGTGTAGTCTTCCAGCTGCATCAGGAAATCTGCCAGTGGAGTGGTGGAGATGACCGGTTTCACGTCACCGTTCGCAATCCCCGTGGGAACATACACCCCATTAGAAACGGAGGTTTCTGCCGACGGAGGGGCCAAGGCTGCAGAGGTGGGGACTACAACAATAAAAAGTATTAAGAATGACCATACTTATTACGAACAGACAGAACCACAATGTTCACGGAATAGGGGCCCTTTATTAATATGCCATTATATTGACATTTTCTAGAGAGAGAAAAAAAAATGGTGATGCCATCCTAATCCTAATCTAAGTAATACATTAATGTAAATACATTGTTAACAAACCTGAAATACATACTCGTGAAATACATACTGCCACATTGAATTGGGTTTAATATTACACCATGACTATGTTCATAAGATGTGTGTCAAAATTACTCCTTTTTTATGTAGCCTAAATATTTATATCTAAATGATGTTTATACGTTCGCACTGTATATTGCCTAATATACTTCCAAAATCACACGCCAAGAGTTTTGTCTCTGAATGTTCTGCACAGACTCAGCCCATCATCATAACCAAGAATACGCAGAAGACACCAGGGGTGCGTTGAAAATGAGAAAAACGTTGGAGATGATATACGGTCAGGTGTGACACACCATAGCACCACCGGCACGCGCACCATATGGTAGCAAACACATCTCAAAATATTGTTGCAGAAGGTTGCAAACAGTTTCGATCGAACCGTATCAAAACGTTTTGCGTATATAGAACGCAAAGACCCCGATTCATCTGTTTTGTGATTATCTGCGGTGAGCCAACAGCCGACTCAAAGAGATGAGCTCGTTCCGACGGAATAAAGATCAGCGCATCTAAATTACACAGACGCGGCAACATTTTGATAGTGACCAATATGTGCATAATCCGAACTGAGAAATAACCTTCGTTGCATGCACGACTTCCGAACTGATTCCAAATAATCAACAATAACAAAATGGCCGCCGCGAACCAATCAAATGGCAGCCTCTCGAAACTTAGCTTGCTTGCTAGATAGCTTACATATTCCCAATGTTTTTCACCTTTTCGCATTTAAAATTAACACACTAAAGCTGACCATCTTGCAACACACCTTACGTTAACATATTTTCAGCTGTTAGAGCTAGCAAGCGAACGTTAGCTAACACTCGGGACAAAATTAAATGACTAGTTAGTTAGCTCGTTTGCAAGCTAGCTCAATTGGTTGTTGTCGGACTCGGTGTATTTGCCAATTATGCATTCAGAATATGGGAATGAGAAAGACTAGCTTATATGTTAAACTTAGAATAACATAAAATGGACACGGTAACTAGCTATGCCATTTAGACAGCTAAGTTGGCTAACTAATACTAGCCATCCGACAGCTAAGCTATGTAGCAAAGTTTGCATTAGCAAGCTCAGCACTTACGAGGTTTATCTGGTCAGCGAACTTACCATTGCTGGTGGCTACAGAGGTAATACTAGCGTTAGTGACAGCATTATTGTTGTTGCTGATGCAGTTATTGCTGATGCTGGATGTCGACGAGTGCGAAGATGTGCCGCCAGTCGTGACTGGCTGTGGAGGATCGACGTTCATTTTCAGCAAGAATTGCTATTTTAACTAGCTATCTAGCTAAAGTAGCTAGCCAAAAACGGTCTATAAAAGCGATACACTTTATACAGGAATACTTGAAATAGTACTCAACGAAAGTAAATGCAACGACTTAATAAACAAATCTGCGTGAAACGAAAATACTTTACAAATTTTGACGGAGTCCAAACAAAAATTCTACTTCCTTGTGTCCCGCATATAAATGTCTGAAGTGCAAACCTGGTCGTATGTCTGAGTTCCACACAGTGTAACTCAACTACATGTATTCTTTTGAAATGTAACTGTAGATATTTAACCGTTTTAACAACAACCTCGCTTTGCAATAAGAACAAAAATGTAATTCTGAATTTTATTCCTGTGTTTCCCTTTAAACAACAAACTAACATAATACGCTATTGACTAGGCCAGGGGTCCCCAACCCTGCTCCTTGAGGGCCCTGAGGTATGCAGATTATTTTCAAAAACCAGTTCACACTCAAAAAATCTGAGGTGATTTAACTGTGTAAGTGACAGCTTTAATATATCAATTAATTGTTGAGTAACAACAAAGAGCAACATATTCTGCAGGCCTTCCAGGACCATAGTTGGGGACCCCCTGGAGTCTGGACTCGGGTTTCACTGAGACACTGATCAGACACATATAGCAGTTGCACTCAGCTGTGTCTAAGCTCTGTGCAGTTGGCAAGGCTTCCAGATGATTAAAGTTTATATTTCGCCCATACATATGGGGGGAAGGTACAGGGAAATATATGTGAGTCAATGGTAGATGGGGGCATTGAAGATTGTGTTTTATAATATTCAAATAAACTCTGAATAAAAAGGTAAAAGCTTGGAAAATGTATATATATTTTTAGTGTTCATCATTTCTACGATCCTTAGTATAAGCCATGCTTTAAACAGTTATATTCTGAACGCTCAGAGCCCAGAGAACATTACAAAGTGAACAAGAATCCAAACCCAGTGACCATTTTCAAATTGTGTTTTATTTCCACAAGAATAATTATACATTTTAGTAAGAAAATCAAAAATAAATGTGCATAATTGAGTAGCCACTTATTCATTACAAGTCTACAAGAAGATGATCCATGAACCACCATGTAATATTTGACACAAGTCAGCAAGATCACAAACAAGACGTGGAGGAAGAAATAATGCAAGACAAGAGACAATGGAGGAAAGAATTCATAGTTAACATCGCAGAGGAAAACTGAGCCAAATAATTTTACAACCTCATTAAAAGTGTCTTGAAATTGAAATTTTGCAGCAAATTAAAAATCCAAGCTGTGTGATAAATTACAATTTAGATATATATTTATATATATATATTAGCACAGTGATTTTATTTGAAATATTTTTAAGGATCCTTTGGGATAAACACCTTAAATTATAGTTTTGAATTGGCATGATCACAAGCTTTCAGAATGCTGTAGAAATGTTACATACTTTGTTGGCAGAGGTCATACTGGGATTTTGGAGAACAGTGTAATTCTGTTTGTGTGGATTCCAGTGTCACAGTGGTTTGCGTGTTATGGCCATACCAATTACCTTGTAGTTTGGCCAAAGCAGTTTAACAGAACTACACCCCTCCTTTTGTAAGAGAGGAAAGTACATTTATCCGTTTACAAGATTTATAATAATTTATAATAAAAGACATCGAGAGATAGACAGACATAAAAGCCTCAGAAAAGCAGCATCACACTTTTCACTAATAAACCCAAGTCAGCTGGGCCAACTCACCAATTCAGCATTCAGCAATTCAGAGGTGTTGATTTTGTGGAATTTGTGTTGCTCATCATCAATAATTATTCTTAACCATTCACTTGGAATGGAGATATGATTAAAAACTGGGTTTAAAAAAAAAAAAATCAGTTTTCAATACTTGGCACAATTTTCCCATGGTATGGTGAGGACATGAAGGAAATCAACAACACAAAGACAAATGGCAGACAAAGGAGACCTCCCACCAAGGTGTCTCTCTGCGTGTCAGGTTAAGCTGTGAACCCTGCTTCCTGCACCTGCATTGTCTAGTCTCTGTTATGGCAACACTTCTTCCTAAGAGGAGCGCTGTATTCATACAGATGTACAGCCAAAGGATCGCACAACGCAAGTGGCCATATCGTTTTCACGTGAATACTTTCTCCTCCCACTGCTTATTCATTCTTAAAGAGCACATCACCGCTCTGATGCAGTCAGATCACAACAATCCCCTTTTTGCATAGTTTTTTCTCTGTCTTTGATTTTTGTTTTTAACCCTTATTATTTATTTTTCACAGCCCTGCTGGCTTCGTGATGCCTCTAGTGGATCATGGTATAAAAAGCCGGATGACGTGATGAACTCTGACACATAACTACAGTCCACAAACAAGTCTCCCAGTCTTGGATGAGTACAACATTTATAGCAGAGACACATAATTACCACAGTCAGAATCTTCATTTCATTGAAAGTGGAATTTCTAAAGTATTTCTATTTTATGCTGGGAGACCAGCTTTGAGGAGGATGCCCCTTCGGGAGAAAGAGAGAAAGAACAGCAGTGTTTTGCCTTACACGGAACTCATTACTATACAAAACTAAAAGCATTCTTTAAAATTTTATTGTCATGAAAAAATATTTTATTCTTTATACACCACCTTTCAGTTCTACTGTGCCAAGTTGTTCTGCCATATCTTTTTCTGTCTTTCTTTGAAACTACTTACAGAAGCACCTCTATCAGCTCTGAGTTACATGCATGTAGGAAGCAATCAAATGACATAATGGCTATTGAAAATCCTATCCTCTGTGTTCAAAACGACAAGTTCCCTCATTGTATTTGTCTGTCAAAACTAACCTCCCACTCTGTGTGCCAAATTCAGGAAACTTCATCCCATTTTTTTTGTTGAGACTTGACATTATGACATTATAACATCCTTATGTTTCTACTATTAATAAGATAACATTTTAAATTCAGTTCAGTTTGTTACCTGCCAAATCTGAGTGTTCAGTTTACAAATAGGATTCCAGAATAAAGGATTACAGTACAACTACCTTTGTATTATATAATCTAAAACCTCTTTAGTGTATTAAAGATTTATTTGAACAAAAGCCTGAAGGTAAAGTCATTATTGTAAAAGGCCATGGCAGTGTTAAACTAAGCATAGTCTATGTTCAACACTACCGGGAAACTGGTGCACATACACAGCCAAGGCAAGTGGAGTGTCGAGGAGCTATGGGGAGTGTCATTGAGATATCATTCTATGGGCCACGGGTGAGGAAAACCCCTAAGGTAGCAAGAACAAACTTGGACTCTTCCCTGACAGGACTGCACAGTGCCCAGGGCGGCTACATCTCGTATGTGCTGCAGTTCTTGCCAAGGCCAAGAGGGGGCGCACATAACCCTTTGGAACTCGGACACCAAACTGGCGAGTTGCACGCTGGCAGGTTGCACCCAGTGCCCAGACAGTATAACTGAGAAAAGTGAGTCCAAAAACCATCACCGCCCACCCCTCCCTCCCCACAGATATTTCACAGTCACATGAAAACACACAACAGGAAGCACTGAGGTCACTCCTGTCCCTGGGTCTGTCCGTTCGCCACCCTGTCCCTCTCTCGCACTCCAAAACCCCACACACAAACACACAGACACACACACACATACACACAGCTCTGTCAGTGAGAAGCATTAGCTTATTCTGTTTGACCAAGTGTAAAATGTAAAAACCGGCATGATCTGCCATATATTTCAACATTTTAATGATGTGGATATGGTTTCAAATAGTTTGTTGTTGGTTGTAGTAATATTCCTGGTCATTGCCGTTTATCAGTAATGTGTTAGTCTTTAATGCTGCTTGTAGCTGGAGATGAAGGCGGAGATCACGCACTACACCAATAAGAATCGGTTCCACCAGTCACCGTGGCAACACAGCAGGAAGTATGTACCTAAGATAAGAACCAGCAGGCAAATTTAAATGTTTAAAATATTCTGACAGGATGTGACATTTCTATATTGTTAAGTTCATTTGCATTAGCTGTGTAAAAGGGACAGTGTTACAGCAGGTCAGGCAGCGACAGAGTGGCTGGGGAGACTGAGGATGACATAGCATCAGGGTCAGGATTATCAGAACCGCACAGCGACCATGCAAAACACACACACACACACACACACACACACTGCTCACCACCACCACCACCACCACCATGCATGCAAAGACATGCCCGATCCCTCCCTCTCACATAAAAAAAATATATATACCAGTTATTTTTAGACTTTGATCATTTGATTATAAGTATCTGCATTGACAGGGCATCGAGTGTCATGTGCTCTCCCACTGCAGCAGGACAGCAGCTCTGATTGGCCGGGGGTTACTTCAGTTAGTAGAGATGCCTGTCAGGCGATTGTGATTCAGATCAGATCTGAGAGATGCCTGACAGAGGATTCTGACTCTGGTCAGGTCTGAGAGATGTATGAAACTGCAGTTCGTGGGCCCGGGAGTACCTGGATTCGGAATTGACTTTACTGTGACGATTGAGAAAACATAACAGTGCAAGGACAGGTAATATGATCCATATATACAGTAGCTACCCTATTATTACTGTACTAATACAATGAACGAAGGCCTCAACTGCCTTGAACTGCTCGTCCCGCTCAAACGGTACATATCCTTGTCAGTTTCGCTAGATAAGTCGAATAAAGTGGACTGTGCCATTGCCCCTCTGGTCCAGGTAGACATACTGAACAAGCCCCCAAGACGATGCATATAGTTTTCTCTTAGATATATTCTCTTTTTAAAATGGAAAAGAAACACAGGAACTCTGACAGACAGACAGACAGACAGACAGAGAGCGAGCAGGACTGTGGGGGGGGAGGAGGGGGCGCGGCCCGTCACTTGAAGGTCGACTGCAGCTCCTTGAAAGCGGCTTGTCTCTGTTTCCTCTCCTCGGCTTGCCTCTTCTTATCCTCCTGTTCCTGGCGAATCTCGGCCTCGAAGCGGCTCGACTCGTTGATCGCCTGGACCTGCCAGAGACCATCGCAGTTGTTAAGGCTGCCTTTTTTATTTTTCAAGCCACAAACGTGCGCTCCCCTGTCAAAATGTGGTTTTGTAATTTCCAGTTGTGTTTCGTGGTTAATATTGGCACATGCTCATCTCTACAGTACAAGGAGTGGAAATGGCAGTGACTAGTCTGTTGTGGGGCAGTATGAATAAATCGCCCGTGTCCGTGAAAGCAATGCATTATCCAGTCAACGTTTTCTCCTCTCTATCTTCACTGAGGCTTTGAGTGGAGACCACCAATAAACTCTATGACAATGTTGGAATAACTGCACAGAATTAGATTTTCAGCAGAGACAGCATTAACACAGGCATGCCTGTGTGCATGCCTGCATGCTTGTGAATGTATTCATATACGCGTGCATGGGTCTGTGTGCATGTGTGCATGGGCCTGTGTGCATGTGTGGGAGAGCAGTTTGTTTGTGTGTTTGTGTCTGTGTGTGCGTGCACTGTGTGGGCATGCGTGTGCGTGCACATCACCATGCATGTTTTCACTTTTTGTGCATATTTTAGTGCTTCATGCGTGTGCGTATATGCATGTGTGGGAGTGCACATGTGTGCATTTGGACGTGTGCAGCTGGCATACTTTGGCCTCGAAGAAGGTCTTGGCTCCCTTCACTCCCTCTGTGGACACGTCGATCTCGGAGAGCTTCGCCAGGACCTGCAGGCCGCTATCCTCCGCCAGCTCGCCCGCCGCTGCCTTACGGAAGATCAGCAGGAACTGGAGGGGGAGCAAGGCACAAGGAGGACGTCAAGCCAAAACATATCAATCCTTCTTAAAATTTACAACGCACGGGGGCTGGTGGATAGCGTAGCGGTCTAACGCGCCCGTATTTGGCCGCTCCTGTACGAGTGCGAGCTGCCTATCACGGACGCGGTTCGAAACCCATCTCTGCCAGACCGGCCCTGGCCGTTAGCCCCGATCGGGAGCGCCATTTGGCTGTCTGCTCCTGAGGGAGGGGGATGGGGGGAGGGTGGTCAGCACAAACTCGCCGAGAAGCACGTAAGTGTGTCTCAAAGGAGGCGGATCATCGCAGGCCTCAGAGAGTAGCTTGCCCCGTAGAGATCGGCGGTGAGGGGGGGTTAATCTAAATAAATAGAGGGTATAATTGGCTTCAAAATTGGGGAGAGAAACGGGGAAAATCAATAAAAAAAATTTAAAAAAATTAAAAAAATATATAAATAATTCACAACGCATGCATTTATTCGTAACACAGAATCCTGAGTCAATATCGGGAAGTGGTGGAACCCAGTAAATAATGACAGGCACTGTATAATACTTGTATTTACACTCTATTTTTTAACAATAATTGTGACAGAGTACTGATTTGCTGCAATGACAGAGACACAAAGTCAAGCAGTCAGTGTAACCCACGGAGAGGGCTGCGAACCTCACGCCTTCCCATACGCTGAACGTCGGGCGTAGCGTGTGCCCGCCTCCATCTCGTACGCAGCTCTGCCGTCAGAAAGAGCCTCTGCCCTCCACTGCGTCTCACCTCTCTGAAGCTGAGCTTCCCGTCGAAGTCCTCGTCCACCTCCTTGATCATGTTCTTCAGCCCCAGGTGAGTCTGCGGGGCGCCCAGCTTCTCCATCATGAGCTTCAGCTCCATCAGGTCGATGTAGTTGTCTCTTCCCGCATCGTACCTACGCACACACGCACACAAAAGCGCCCAAACGTTTGAGAGTGTCATACTGAAAGGGGCTGCAAGAGCCAATCAAGATGTGTATCCATCCACATCCAGCAACCACACTTCAGAGGCGGGGGACATTTACATTTACATTTTAGGCATTTAGCAGACGCTCTTATCCAGAGCGACTTACAGAGTTGACATTTCTTTACATACAATCCACTTGTACAGCTGGATATTTTACTGAAGCAATCCAGGTTCAGTACCTTGCTGAAGGGTACAACAGCAGTGCCCCAACTGGGAATCGAACCAGGAACCATCTAAGTTACAAGCCCAGTTCCCTAACCATTACACTACACTGCCACCGGGGCAGGGTATATTGCCTACGCACAGCTTATTTAAGGTAAAAGCAATGCCCTTATGCTGGGAATTCCAAGCAATCAGTAAGTCATTTGTCAAGAAGTCAGAAATAAAGTAAGGGACAACTTAAAAAATAAGATTATTTTTTTTTCATTGATTAAATTTTCAGTGTCTGGAAATTCTGTACTGAGCATAGAATGAGCTGTTTTATAGTCCACCTCCTAGCATGCACATACACACACATTTTCTATGCATTTTACATTCAGAAGCCTCCGAGAGATTGCCTGCCTTTGAAATGAGTATAATGGTGCATGAGGCTGATTTACAGCCAAGCAGTTGCTGTCCTTTGTGTATGGACAGGGGCATGCTGGGATAGCACCACTGCCTAGAGGCCTATGCTAAACACTCACAGGCACGCAAAGGCCAACAACGTGAACAGTGTTACGTTCTGCGAGAGCTCTGGCGTGCGCACAATGCAGCACTCGCGACCAACACCAACTGGAAAGTGGTTAATTGTGTATGCGCGGGAACACTGCACAAAGTCGACCGCTGAGGCGTTCCATGACTGTAATGTCATTGTCAGAGTTACTCAGTTTTTCACTCAGTGAATCAAAGTAATCGAAAGAAATTAACCTCTAAAGGAATCTGTTTCTTATATGCAATCAAGCCTGGTATACTTGCCGGGGAGAAAATTAAATGTGGGTATGGACTCACAATTAAAATTAAGACGTAATACCACAAACGACCAGCAGATGCCAGTGTTGGTGCGTACAGCACGCTGACATCCGTGGGCTCGGCAAAATCAATTGTCGGCTGCAGTATCCGATTGTTCATTTCTTGGGTGGAATTTCCTGTTGCGTAATTGACGCTGGTCTCTCCCTCTCCCTGCTGGCACACGTGAGTCTGATTCATAGCTAACGGCCCTTAGTAAAATCCCACTCTCCCAAGGCACCTCAGACAAAAAAAGAACCGTTGTTATGATAAATGTTCCTTTGGAAAACTAAAATTCGGCACAATGTTGCCACCTATCCATAAGAAAGACAACAGCTGCCTAGAACATTCTTGGCAAGCTATACAACATAAGCCTCTGAGGAGAAAAAAAGCCAAAACAAACCAAAAAAAAACCATTGAACTGCGCTTGCGAAAACATTATTTGCAGCAAATCCAACAGAATCGTCAAGCACAGTGGCCGGGCCCTGAGGCAGACTGGCCTGTCCTCTTGGGCATTGGCCTGTCCTATGGGGCACTGTCCTTTGAGGCACTTGTAAGACTGGGGGCTATTGCACAGGCGAACGCTGTCGGTTCAGTTTGTCCCGGCTCAAGGGGGAAGATCGTGACACAGATACTGAGGGTCCCAGGCTGTGTCACTGGGTCGGCTGGTTGGGCTGGTCGGGCTGGCTGGACCGAAGAACTTCCTGTATCTGTGCTGACCAGGAACCCTCTGTTTGCCTGGAGCTGTGTGTGTGTGCGTGTGTGTGCGTTGTGTGTGTGTAGAATTCACACACCTCTGCGCTCACGAACAAACAATTACCGATTGCCATTTAAAAACACGTGACGTTGACGTGACTCAACAGGACTCGTCATCGAAGACAGGAGGGGGTGGGCAACCCTGGTCCTGGCGTCCCACAGATGTTTTAGTTTTTTTCTGCTCCATCTGAATCCTGATTGATTATTGTGCTTAATGGACCCGGCTGAGCACGTGAGATTCAGGCCGAATATTCAGGCTCAGACTCTTACTCAATCGATCCAGAAATATCACTGGCACCTCCAGAGCCAGGGCTGCCTACCCCCAGCGTAAGGAGAGGATCGTTCCCCTATTCTCTGCTTCACGCAAACCGAATTAAGCACTGTTTAAATTCATTACATGGGAGAGGAGCTGCAGAATGGAGGGATGAACTGACAGGGCGTGTTCAAAACGGAGGAGGAGAAGCGCTGGAGATGGATGGACGTTTCAAAGGCCTTCACCAGCAGTTCCGCAGTGGGGGGTGGGAGCAGATAGGGGGGCGTTGGTCAGACCTGAGGGTCGCTACACGCCACAGCGGGTACGCCGGAGGCTGGGCGTCAACGGCAATTTCAATAAACGGACAGTGCTATTATTTTAGCCTTTGGGTTATTAAAGCGGCGCATAGCTCAGAAGAAATTGGTAACTACATTCATAAAAAAATCCCAAATAAGCATTTTAAAATAAATAAAAGACTAGGCTAAAAACGTTTCGGAAATGCTGCCTCCATCCCTGAACTTGTGTTATATGCTGACGGCGACCGCAATCCAGCAACGTAAGGAAGACGGGGCCAGTGGTGCAGATTCTGCGGAACAGATAACGTCAGGAACGGGGAATCTCGCGGGGACGGCGCCTCGGTGGCCGGAGAGCTCCAGCTGAGCGAGCCGCGTCTCATTTCCTCCTTCTCCTCGGAGCCTCAAACCACTTCCTTTGCGCTGACTCTCCCGGCCAGGGTCGCCATGGCAACCGGCACCTTTTTTTTTCCTTCTTTTTTTCTTTCTTCTTTTTTTTAAACCAAAGCCCAGCCAAGTCAGGGTGAGGCCTCTGCAAGCGGCTGGTCAGGCTCATACTCACTGCTCTCTCCTGCGGCTCCCAGCCCTACTGTACACCACTGGCATTCACAGCACTGGGTTTCCGTAGCGTCCGCTGGCCTGGAGTGTGGCGGCACATCACAGAAGAGATGGACACACGCAGTGGCCAGTGACATCACAGAAGATACGGACACACGCGACACACAGTGGCCAGTGACATCACAGAAGAAGATGGACACGGACACAGTGGCCATTGAAAACATAATGTGACATCACAGAAGAGCCGGACACAGTGGCCATTGAAAACATAGGTGTCCTGTACACGCAGTGGCCAACGACAATACAGAACCCCAGTGACTGCAGAGTCTGCATGGGTCTTGTGTCCCTGCTGAGTGGGGACATCCTCCACTGACAAATGCAACAATCACACGTGAACAAGGACATCACAAGAGGCAAGGAAGCCTTCGTTTTCTTTGCGTCTGCTCAATGCCTCGATCGACATTTTTTGGATGTTTCAGAAAAAGCGTTATTAGGTTTAACTAGCTTTTTATCGAAACAGGGCATATCGACGCGGCACATTAAATGAAGCTTAACTGACGTACAAGTTGCATGTTTCACCGACAGAAATGAAAAGAGCTAAATCATGGCTAAGCTCCCGGAGAGTGCACAAGGATTTGCAGCGACATCACCCCACGTCCACTCCCCACAACCTGGGTCCGGTCTAACCCCTGACCTAACCCGGGGCATCATGTCACTGTCCACATGGAGGTCCGCCTTGTTCGGGGGGTGCGTTGCATCATCAGCCATTATTGCCGTATGCGGTTGCCAGATAACCTTTTCTAGGCGTAGTCTACGTATGGAATAAAATGTCATTAACTCGACGTGACAAGTTCCCTCCAAAACACTTTACCTCACGATGCGAGTGCCCTTTTCGACCCCCTTCAGCCATCGCTGTGCGTCAGGACATTTTTGCCGTAGCGTTTCGGGCAAAGCGCCTGGCTCACGCGTGCTGTGCAAACGGCTCACCTCGCCAGGCACCACCACCGCGGCCACAGCGCTACCATCTGTCCTCGGTGTAGGACCCTTCACCGCTCATCACCCTTCTCCCACAGGGCCGCTGTGTGCGCCGCCCGAACCGCAGCGAAGGAAACCGTCAGCTTCCCCGTCAGCACACGCCGCCAAACCAAATCACGGTCACGTTGAACCCCGCGTCTTTATCGGCAACGGCCTTTACCGTTCAACAAAAGTCAGAGCGGGGTCCTCCGACAAAGATCGAAATGAGCCCTGAACGACGCTAACCTAAAAGGTTACGCGTTAAAACGGGCAAATTCCTTCCCCAGAGGGCCTGAAGTGTCCTAAAACCATGTAGGAGTTACATAATAACATAATAATATATGCCATTTAGCAGACGCTTTTATCCAAAGCAACTTACAGTAGTGAATGCATACATTTTTCAGTATATGTGGCCCCAGTGGGGATTGAACCCACAACCTAAGCATTGCTAACGCCATGCTCTACCAACTAAGCCACACAGAACGACATACTACACACTGACGCTAACGCAGCCTGCCGTACGGCGTTCTCTGTCGCGCGCCTCAAGATCCCACATGAAGCATCCCACATGAATCCTTCACACAGGATTTAGGCTGAGGGCTCTCTGATGAAGCGCAGGCTCGGCCGCGGTGTTTGCAGACAAGGGAGGGGGCGGCGGGGTTTGGAGGCGACGGGGTTTCCCTACGGCCGAGGGGCGGGCGTCAGAGATGGGTTCTTCCGGCCCTTTCTTTCCACACTTGGCTGC
Source organism: Aldrovandia affinis (assembly GCA_029706075.1). Taxonomy (NCBI): domain Eukaryota; kingdom Metazoa; phylum Chordata; class Actinopteri; order Notacanthiformes; family Halosauridae; genus Aldrovandia; species Aldrovandia affinis. Next base: position 447,011 of record JAINUG010000188.1, read on the forward strand.
TCTCAGAACCGGCTGTTCGGGCTGCCGGCCACCCCTCGCCACGGCCCTCATTACGTCGCGTGTAATTACCCCCGCCCTCCCTCCCTCTGCGTCCACAGGAATGCGCCACGCTCCGGCCCCCACGCCGCCTCTCTGAGCTCTTCTTTTCTTTTCTTTCCCCCAATCCACCACAGAGGAAGAGGAAAACTGCACCAGCCTCTGGGAGGTGCCTCACGCTCGCCCTCCACACTGACCAATCTTTCACACGCACACACAAAACCCAGCTCCCCTCCCCTCCCCTCCCCTCTCTCTTGATCAATGCTATTTTTGTAACTAACTGTCCACTCAGAGAGTCAGGGAGAGCGGAGTTTTGACTGGCTGCCCTTACTGTACGCCCCTTGTGCTCCACAACCAGTATTCCACTATCTCCATATTACCGTCGGGTTAAACGTTCTTCATCTGGCCTTATAAAAATGTAAGATACTGTTTAATGGCGCTGTGTGGCTCAGTA
>JAINUG010000188.1:452500-610000 GCA_029706075.1 Aldrovandia affinis
GACGAAGGGTTCACAAGCTCTCCGTGTTGGATGGGGCTTGCTAGCCAGACACCAGGGGAAGGGGCTTCAGAGTTAGCAGGGTGCCGAGTATCTGTAGTGGGTAAAGCACTGTGCTAGCTGCGCAGACAGAGGTACCCCGTATTAATCAAAATCGCCCAATCATAGACCGTGAGGCACAGAGGTGATGAGCAGGGCACAAGCCCAGAGCACAAGGCCTTTACAGACTGCACACTTGTGCGTGTGTCTAGTCTGTATGAGCCTGTCGCCCCATTTTTAATGAAATAACCCTCCCCAAAAGAAGTCATACAGTTTTAAATGTACCTTCTGAAATTTCAGGAAAATAAACCAACGTGCAAATATATATATTTTTTTATATATCACACAAAATATGCACACACCTGCATATATAAAAGTAGCATTAATGATATTCCCTGCTGCCAAAATAGACCTGAAAACCCATCCACTGGAAACAGCCAGGCAAACACAAATACAAATGATTGAATTATATTTTAACATTGAAAAGATTCACGTTCGGGCGGTGTCAAGAGAAGAATACAATCCACCCCTTTGTTTTCCTATCGCAGGGCTAATTTTATACTGTGCTGCCAAAGCTCCTTACGGCAGCACCAAACCAATTAGCACTAAAAACAAGTGGGTGTGAGGAGCCTAACCCCCGCACGTACCGCACCTTACCATGACACAGATACAGAGACTGGCGTGGCGCGGAGACAGCAAAGCACACCTATGACTTGAGGAATGTTGGATCTCATGAAGCAGCATTCAATGTAATGTAATCAAACTTCATAATGTACACACCAAAGCAAATGTTTACCCTAAAGCGCATGCTTACACAGTGAAAGTGCATGATTACTTCAACCGACACACACACACACACACACACACACACACACACACACACACACACACACACACACACACACACACACACACACACACACACACACAGCGTGCTTGTAAGGCTTAAGGGTGTTTTTACAGTTAAACCGAGGAAGCAGTGTTTGAAGGAGTGGGTTTATCCACAGGTCGTAAAGGAAAAAATGTGAGTTGCGCTGAAAGATGGTTATGGTAACAGATATAATTAGCTTTGGGGCTACACCTACACACCAAGTTCCAGCTCAAACCTAAAATATGACGCTTCCCAGCTGTCTCCCACCCACGTCTTGTGAATCTTGTGTGACATTACAGGGGGGGGAAACAAAAACCCGAAGAAAAATGAAGACACGGGCGTAGTTGCATAAAATGTCAGTTCGCCGGTTTGCTGGAAAAATGACCCGAGGCGAGATTGATCCCTCCTTGTTAATGGAGTGGTTACAGTTGGTGTCACCGCTTTAACCAGGTCAGTCCGGCGTGGGAGTGCACCGATAGAGCTGGCGGGTGATGAACCGCCGTGTGTGACGTTTGGATCAGCGTTCACTCTCACGCCAGAAAGCCTGCGGGCCGCGTGACGCAGAAAGCCTGAAGATGGAGAGGAGAGCAGAGTGGCGAGGGGTGAACTCTCCGCCTCCTTACCCTGACGGTCTCTCCCCTGGCAATCTGCGTGACACTGAAACCCGGTCGCTAGGCAACAGCTAGAGAGAGAAGGTACGGGAAAACCCTTTCTCACGATGGCGCACGATGCTCACGGTAACCTCTGCACGTCACGCACGCGCCACCCACACGCGCACACACACACACATGCACACCCCACCCCCACACACACACACACACACACACATGCACACACACACACACACACACACACACACACCCATGCACACCCCACCCCCCCACACACACACACACACACACACACACCACAGACACACACACACACCCCGCACACCCCACCCCCACACACACGCACACTCACACATGCATACCCTGCACACCCCACCCACACACACGCACGCACACACACACACACACACTGCACACACATGCACACACACACACACACACACACACTCACACATGCACGCACACATGCACACACACGCTCACTCACTGCGGCAGACACGCGTGTAGAATCCTGATTGGTGGGCGAGTCTGTCACGTGACACGTAGTGTTACACAGAGGAGCCCAGCTAAGGCGGGGGAGAGGAGGCGGGGAGCTCCGAGCAGACGCACAGCGTGTGTGATGTCATCACTCACAGTACGTTCATTTTATCATATTCCAGGCAGAGAGCGGGGGAGCAGACATCTAACGTATCGCCTGAGGGAAGCCACCACCGCTGGAGAACTAGGGCGCACCAATTTCATTATGAGCCTTAATTTAGCTCCTTAACTTACTTCTGGTTCCTGAACGGTAAAACAAAGTAGCTGCAGATACATTTGCATTGTTCATGCAATGCACACCTATTTACATCTTATATCATAGAGCTGATTCATATTGCTTTAATACCACAAAGGTAATAACAGATTACCTTAGGCTGGATTGTCTGTGATGCAAGCTACCACACAAAAATGCTTCCTTTTATGTTTTACAAAAAATACCTTATTGCACTGCAGCTGCTCCAACACAGAGAGAGAGAGAGAGAGAGAGAGAGAGAGAGAGAGAGAGAGAGAGAGAGAGAGAGAGGAGAGAGAGAGGGGGAGAGAGTGTGAGAGAGGGAGGGAGGGAGAAAGAGAGAGTGAGTGATGCTTCTGGCTGTAATTCCAAAAGTAATGTGAATCCACACAGAGAGCACAAAAATAACAATATGCAAATTTGGCTAGCGGGACCTACTGCCCAGCTGTCAGTGCACAGCAGCCAAATAGTCTCATCGTATTTCCCAGAGTTCCCTGCCGTCTTCAGCGGGCCTTGCCCTGTCGCCTCCTGACTGTGCTCTGAGGAGTCCCTCCTTCCTCCTACGTGACACGATTAACCTCCGGAATGTTCCGGCGCTCCCTGGAAGAATATAATCATAGCCGGGCCGGGTCTACAGCAACAGGCTCGCCGATGCGCCGACGACCACTGGAGAACTGACGCGGTCACGCGTCCCCTTGGGACCGGTGACACAGGTAAAAGGAAATGCGAGTTTAATCAGGGACAAGGGACTATGGAACCCTCTACTGTGACTACAGGAGAGACAGGGTCTTATTCGGAGGTGAGCATACGGTAAAGAAAAGACACAAAGGCCTGGGGATCACATAACACGCGTCAACACTCAAGCCACAAGATAGGGCTAAAACATGTGCTACCGGTTGGCTCGCTCTGCTAACGCTGCACGCTGATTGTCAGTGTGGTGACTGGTGTGGTCCCGCAACCTGGGATCAAATCCCCAACCACAGCCAGCGCGGCCAGCGTCTGGCAGCCCTACAGGGAGACACAACCGTGATGCAGCGTCGCTCAGAGAGGTAGGGACGCAGTCAACCCGCGGCACACCGCATGTGAACCACACCACTCTGACGCCATGGCCGCCCAGCACTGGGGACGCTGCGGCAATCGGGTTACAAATACAATTGGGGTCATTTTGAATGGCAAAAAAAAAAAAAACTGGAGGGAAAAAAACTGTTTGAAAAAAAACGTTTGGGGATGAAGAAAAAATGGTTTGAGAAATAAAGACAAGGCCAAAACATGTCGGACGCTACATAGTGTAGCTCCGGTACGGTCGGCCTTCTTCCATCCGCCCGCGTGCAGAGTTTGAGGAGTGCCACTCTTTCTTGGAGCCAGAGGTGCTTCCTGACAGTGATCTGGTGACTGGACACCTGATAGGGCCCAGGCCCTGACGGGGGAGACGGCGTCACGACTTGTCAGGTACACGGACGTCCAGAGGGAGGAAGTCAGCTCACTTACGCAGTGGAAAAAAACCGCCAGCGTGATCCACAGCACCGAGAGGGAAGGTGTGCAATGCTGTCACGACAGCGAATGGAGCTGGGTGGCGGTGCAGCGTCTTGTTCATATTTAAATACGACAGGCCGTCAAAGCTCCACAGAAGCTGCAGTGAAAGGGAGCCTGTCGGGACAATGTCTCTGTGCAAACAATGATCGATCACGCCATGTTTAGGTGTGCATCCTATTGTAATGCACATCTTGTAAGTCGCTCTGGATAGGAGCGTCTGATAAATGCTTAAAAGTCAGTCAGACTGTGGACAGTCAGCAGCAGAGGGGGCGCGGAGTGACACTGCTGGGGCTTCCGGCCAGATGTGGGCCACGGGGGTCGGGGGGGGTTGGGGGTGGCAGAGAATCTCTGGACGGGGGTCATGGGAAAGTGGTGAGGGCTTTCACAGTGGCCGCCTGGACGACACGACAGAGCCAGCACAAGGCGGACCATCTGCTCTATATTAAATATGAGTCAGGGGGGCCCTCCAGGTTCCTTATGTGTGAGGTACTTCATGAGAGTTTGGGGCGGGGGTGTCCAGATCTCTTCAGAGGCTCCTTTCAAATGATTTATGGTCAAGAAACATCTAATATGACAGAGCACAATATTTCACGTCCTCCTCCTGGCTATTCTGGGGATATTGTTAAGGGGGGCTTTTCGAACACTTCCCCTGGGTCTAATTTCCGCGCAGTAATCCGTCAGGTTTGTGGGGTAAGTAGTTGACCCCACTAGCACGAGGTAAGAACCCCCCCTCTCCCCTCCAAGCTGTCTCCAATGTCGTTACACACAAGGGAAGAAGAGGGAGGCCCACATTCAAATGTAAGAGTCCTGTAGGTTTTGATAAACACACGAGGGGCAGGGAGTGTTTCGGCTGCTGGGTCTCATCATTTTTGACTGCGGATGTCGTCAATTCCTTATTGCAAATCGGGGTTCGAGCCCCGGCTGCGCCAGCCTGGCTCTGACCGGGAGTCCCATTCGGAGTGGCGATTGGCCGCTGGGAGGGGGAAGGAAGCTGGCATTAGCTCGCCGCGTACAAGAGTGGCTCCTGCATGTGCCAGAGTTACGGGCGGCGGCTTGGCGAGTTCCATCTCGGAGGAGGCGGTTCATCGCCTTGGTCGCCGCCAGTCCCACAGCTAGGGCAGTGAGCTCACAGTACAAGGTGGGATAGTTTACATGAAAAGAGGGTACAATTGGCTACTAAATTGGGAGAAAACGGGGGCGAAAAATCAGAAACAAATACAAAAAACTGCTTCTCTTGTTGTCTTGGTGCACAGTGGTGGTGGCTCCATTTTCCATACAGCAGGACTGCAGGCCCAGCGCTCATCAAACGTAGCCACACGGAACATTTACCCCAAATCAGTGTGCAGGGCCATCACTGCCTGTGCCGCACCTCAGCAGGTGAGAGAGCACTACCCCCCCGTCAGCTCCTGGCAGGCCTGCCACAGTCTCCGCTTTCACACAGCGATCAGATTCCACTGACGCGAGGCGACGCACCCTGTCCCTGTCCCTGACGCGGCGCTGAAACTCGCCCCTTTTAACCAGCACAGAACAACACCGAGGCACTGCCCCCCCTCCCACTCTACTGATCTCAGATCAGGGGTCGCACACCAGTTGCCCGCACGTGGAAAATCAGCACCCCTGGCCTGAGTTGACGGGGGGGCACGTCTAACAGGGCACGTCTAACAGGGCGGACTGTGCGACTCTGCCCACGCGGCGTAGGAGCTGGCAGCGGGGCCCCTCCCCCCCGTATAAAGGCCGCTCGCGTGCGGAGATGCAGTGACTCTGGAGCGCTGCCTGATTGGACGGGATTAGCGGGCCAGGTGAGTGATCAGTGCCGCTTGAGCGCCCTGGCCGGATCTGCCCGGCGGCTATAGATAGGGCTCTGTGGAGGTGGGGATATTTTTATCACGGGGCTCCTGGGCGCGCGAGGCGGGGCTGGACGCGGGACGGCGGAGGGCAAGCTGGTGCGTGTTCACACCTCACGGAAGCGGGGCGGGGCCTTCATCAGGGCCTGGCTTGTTCTCCAGGGTAAAGGGTGGAGGGCCACCGGGAGATGGTCCTGGCGCTGGCCGATCCCCCTACCTCTTAATCACATACATGTTAAAAAATAATAGTGTTATCCCTGATGAGCGTTCTCACTGAACTATGCATGGTATGTGCGTGTTTGCCTATGTTTGGTATGTGTGTATGTGTATGTGTGCAGTGTCTGTGTTAGTGTGTGTGTGTGTACATATTTGCCAGCATGTGTGTGCTTAGGCAAGGTGTGCGTGTATGTAATTGTATGTGGTGTGCATGTGTGCATTCGTCCATGAATGTGTGTGTGTGTGTGTGTGTGTTTGTTGTTTGGGTTCGGTGGTCCTGTTTGAATGGCTAGTCTGTGCCATCAGAGGGCATGAGTTACAGGCCCGTGACAGAACTAGCCCTGGTGAAGAGTGAACACTGTTTCTCTCTCTTCAGTCCAGAGATGGCCTGAGTCCTCCTCGCTGAATAGGTGCCATGTCCTGTTATTTACGGGCAGAGTTCCCTCGGCGGCGAAGAACGCCGTCCAGCTCCCCCTGCGCACCGCGCCGCCAGCAGGCCCCGTGGTGCGGCTGAAGAGGAAGTGGCAATTAAAGAGTAATGAAACCAGGCCGTCTCCCAACGGCCAGTGTGAGAGAGCACGGCCCACTGCAGGGTGAAAGCAGGCCTCAGTGTGTCACGCACTCCTCCCTGCGCCCCGAGACACAGACGACACTGTGCCCCCCCCCCCTCCCTCGCTCGCACGTTCTGGCCACCCAAAAAAAAAACAAAAAAAAACCTGGCCCTCGCACAAAAGCCTCTTTAAGCGAGCCCAGAAATGCTGATTTTGTAACAGTTTCCAGCACAACAAAATAAGGGCAGACACAGACATCTGAAACGCCCCCTTCCGACCTAGTCCTGAAAGGGTAGGGAGAGGGCCGTGAGAGGCAGGTGGAGAGGGGGGGTACTGGGGAGCCGGGGCCAGATCCAACACACTCCCCAGTAAGCCAACCCATCTCCACCCTGAGAAAATTCAGTAACATCTGTGACGTGACAAATACCAGAGGCGAGAGAAATCTGATTTCATCGCGATGACTAATTGGGCGCTAATCCTGCCCAGTGTGGGATGAGGAGAGTCTGACACCAACAGCTGCTATTTATATCCGGAAAATATCGATTATTGTCCTTTTTCTACGGGGCTAAGAATTAGCCAGAATTAACACGCTGGGATAATGGTGATGGTTTTTATACCCTATTCTTTTTAGATCAATACGTACTAGATACTAAACTCAGTTAGCCAGGTCCCCCGTCCCCCCCCCCCTCGCCCATCTCCGGCCCCCTGCGACTGATCGTTCCGGTTATTCCCCCACCTTATTTACGTACGCCCGCCTCTGTGTGCCTTCCTCCGCCGTTTTAAAAAAAACATTTTATTTTGTTTCTGATTTTTCCAGTTTTTCTCCCAATTTTGTTGCCAATTATACCCTCTATTTATTTCAACTCACCCTCCCACACGAGTCCGCCGCCTGTTCTCCGGTTCGAGCCAATTTCCCGAGGCCGGCAGGTCCACCTCTTCCGAGACGGAACCTGCCCACCTACTCTTTTACAGGGACGCCCTTCCACCTCCCCACCCATTACATTACATTACAGGCATTTGGCAGACGCTTTTATCCAGAGCGACGTACAACAAAGTGTTAACCGTAGTCAAGAACAGTTTAGCTGAAAGCCACCCTAGTGGGAAGTACAGTTCCTGGGTGCTAGGAGCAACCACAAAGTTAAACTAGGACCCTGTAGGTAAATCTGTAGCCACAATTCAAAGGTAGCAATAAAGCAATCAATGCAGAAAATAATGCCTAAGCCCATCAGTAGTATTAATATTCTCTCTCTCTCTCTCCCTCCCTCTTCATCGCTCTCTGACAGCGGCTTAATACCACTCATAAACCTAATCTCACACAGATGCAGACATTAGGGACGGATATGACAGCAGCCCGTATCTGAAATGGAGACAGGGCCCCCGGGGACAGGCCCAGCCCATAATTGCCCCCTGGATGAGCTCCTGGCAGTGCAGTGTCCAGCACTCCTCTTTTCACCTGGGCCCTTCCCCCTGCCCCCCCCCGACCCTCCACCACAAGCTTAGAGGAGCAGGACGATAGCAGTGCTGTGGTTGCATAACCATGTGACTAATGTTCCGTGTGACTATTCGTGATTACCACCGTTGGCGGGCTTGGTAAGACCCCCACTGGTCGCCAGAACGAGGCTGCTCTGATGCTCGCTGATGTGCATTTCCTTCTTGCATCACGAGTGCAGGGAAGACACACTGTTGTGCAACATAACCTCGCCTGCTTGCTCAGCAGAGCCTGGGCAGATATTTCAGTTCCTGAGGAAAAAATAGAACTGATTTTTTTAATATAACCACGGTTTTGATCCAACCCCTGCAATGCAGGAAATGGACTTTTAAGATTCTTCGCTCAACATCCTTATATGGCATCCACAACAACACGAGTAAACAGCGCAGAACCCGCACAGGAAACGTAATCCACAAGGGACAGTGCCGGGTCGTGGCTAGATAGTAAACCGACTGTTTCCCAGATCTCGTGCATGCGCATTTGCCGCTAAAGTGGTACGTTTCAAAGAGGAGCGGGCAACCCTAACTCTAACCCTAACCGTAACCCTAACCCTGCCAGTAGAGAGCTTAACCCTACCATAATTCCTAACGCTAACCGTAACCCTAATTTCTAACCATAACATAACCGTGGTGTACTTGTTACGTGTACTTGCATTGAACTAGCAAATAGAATGGCCCGTGCTCCCCTGTTTTCTGCAGGAGGCTCCCTATTTTTATCAGGTGGAAAGCAGTTTGTTTCCTAAACCTAACTCTAACCGTAACCCTAGCCCTACGTGTAAGACAGCTGGAATGAGGGTTGGACGCTTTCCGTCGTTACTATGGGGACTAAATAGTACTATCTAGCCACGACCCAGTGGCTGGGGCCACACATTCCACCTGACGCTACAGAAGAACAGAGAAGATCACCTCACCAAGCTACTCTTCCTGCTTTATCTGGCTCTCCCTCCGGTCATTATCTGGCTCTTTCGCAAAACAAAGAAAGCTGGCGAGCGCTGCTTTGTCCCCCGCTCTCGTTTGAGACCCGTAGCCTAGGTAACCAGAGGGCACAAAGGCAGACATCCGAGAGCGCAAGTGTCATAAATCAAAAGCATGACGCTTCGCTGTTACGAGGCTGCGGAGGCCGCTCCGCGCAGTCGTCAATTTATCGGACGGGAGTTCCGCAAACGCAGTTGACACCGACATAAACCTCTCGTTAATACTTAACCACGGTCGCGATAGCAGCAACAGAATCAACAGCCTGTCACTCTGTTTACACAGTTTACTCTCAGTTTACAGTTTACTTTCAAATGCCTGGTTTTGCATAGTAGTTTGGAAATTCATCGGCGGCCATAATGTTTTTTTTTTTTAAATGGCCGTTGAACAAATGTAGGCCCACTAATAGTCGCTGTAGTTTTTACGATACTGACCACATGTAAACAAAATGGAGTCACGTGTCTCTTACTCCCAGCGTGGCATAGTTTCAGAAATGTATTGCAGCTGCCAAAGTTACTATCCAATCCGTAGCAGCAAAACCCATAGCTCAGCGTTCAGCCGACAGCTCCCCTGTTCAGAGTTCTCCTTTCTTTCTCTGCTCCCAGTTAGAAACCACCTGCTTCACTACAGCCGCTTGTGCGGTTGTAAATTAAGACAGTAATGTTGGCCTAAAGCCAAGCGAATCCCCATTCAATAAAAAATAACAGGAGGGATGAAAAACACCTCCGCGGAACGCAGTGACTCTTCATTTGTCGGCCGCCGGCGTTCGGCCCGCCGGCCGACCCTTATGATTCTCCCTGTCAGAGTGCAATCGCTCACGCGTCGGTCCGGATGAAGCCAATCAGGGACACAGTGAACACAGCGACAGGGGCTCGGGAGGCGGAGGCGGTGCGGGCGGCGGGGCGGCCCGACAGAAACGGGCCGCGGTCTCTCAGAAGCACCTCCCGGAGTAAACGGTGGGGCCTGAACCCTGGGGGTGCCGCCGCCGAGATGCCAAAGACAGCATGCGAAGTCTGAAAGCACACGTCCACGGCCACTTACACATCGCCGGCGCGTTTCACACAGAGAACGAAGGGGGGAGGGTGGGGGGTCCACGGTCCACACAACCCACTCAGTTGTTGTCTGTGGCTCAGTAGGTAGAGCACAGCGTTGGCAACGCTTAGGTTGTGGGTTCAATTCCCACTGGGACCACATATACTGAAAAATTTATGCATTCACTACTGTAAGTCGCTTTGGGTAAAAGTGTCTGCTAAATGGCATATGTCATATCATATCATATCAGTCACCGAGATTAGTGCCCCTCCCATGTTATTCTGGGGAAACTGGACTAAATCTTTGAACCCCCTCCCCCACCTCCCCCCCTTCATCACACTTTCCGGTGAAACCTCAGAAGGTGGCAGTTAAACCTGCCAGACCGGTCTGGAAATGAACATTGGGCACATCGGAGCCTGCTAGACCGGGAAGAATCCGTGCCCAGGACAAGATAAACCACTACATTTCTGGAAAAGCGCTGCCAAAAGCAGCCAATAGTCTTGGACCATAATATAGGTCATGCATAATAGGAGGCTGGAGAGATGCACTGTGTTATGTAATAATGATTATTTACTGGGTAAAGGCAGTATGTGCATCTGGCCAGGCTATCAAAACGACCTGCCCGTTGTGGGAGATGCCTATCTTCATGGTGACATATGGTATTTCCAAACAATTTCATGAGCGTGTTTGATTGGGGGAGAAAGCAGTGGATCTCTCTGATCCCGATGACTGGGGAAAGCTGGGGGGAAAGCCGGAATAAAGCTGGAGACAACAAAGCTGGAGACATGCTGGAAACGGGCTCCACCTGTCCGTGTGGCGTCTGTGGAAAAGGCCGATCGGATTAACCTCTCAATGATGAAAATGTACTTTACAGCTGGCTACTTCGGAAAGTCGATTAATCCAAAAAGAGAGTTTGGCTCCCTAATGATACATTTCTGCGGGCGCTGTCTGACAAGAATGAAGCGATGCAGAGCACTGTCCTTGTCCTGATCCAGGTGCATGTCCTGGCTTCTGTGTCCCCTGATTGCGGAAGTGGGCATTCTCAGTTCTCATTGTTGCTATTGACTAGCCTACGTGAGAATGTTGTTCACACAACAGGTCGCACTATGACATCACTTATAACGTTTGATCGCACTGGTATGACACGGGTCAATAAGGAGAGGAAACTCGATAAGGACAGCGGACTCATTACCGGGGAGCTGTGAGTTTGAATCCTAGGGGGGATCGCTTGGGTGTCCCGGGCATTGTTTCATGACCTCAAAAACTCCCAGATTTAGAAAACATCAGAAACCTGATTCCTTTCAGAATGTGAGGGGGCGTCTGTAGGCTCTACAAGATTACTTCATAATAATATTATTATTCATAACACCTTTGGTCCGTTGCACTTCTTCCACACCAATGGCTGATTTTCAACAAACACACACACACACACACACACACAAACACACACACTCCATTACAATCAAAGGCATCTCTCACAATGTCCCTCCAATCTCTCCCTGCTGCATGCGTGACCACCTGGCTTCTTGACTTCTGTCTCTTTGCTTTCCCGATTCCTAGCATACCTGGGCAGAAATCTATCAGCAGCCCCCGGTGTGGAAATGCAAACTGAACAACTGTGGCAACAGCACAATTCCCACAACAGTATCAGGTCGGAATCCTGCACGAGCCGGGCACAACAGCAAAAATACACGTCATGCTCATTAGACTCCAGTGAAGCAACGAAACCATTCGGCTAAAGGAAAGGGTGTATGTCCGTTACACGTACCAACCAATCAAATGGCTTCCTCGCTATCTGACTACGAGTGTCGAGGGTGCGTACACAAGGGCTATTCTGTTGAGTTCCTGAACGTGCCATTTTCCCCCTGCCATGCATCACTGCGACGCCCAAAACCAGAGACTCACAAGCAGCAGTTTAGCGCTGATTGATTGTTGTCAGGCGCTGTTTAACTCTGACACAAACCCAGGCCCCGCCCCCCCGCCCCCCCAACCCCCGGGCTCTGGCGAATGTCGTTTTGGGACCTTCCCTCAGACCTGACTTGACAGCTCAGAGAGGTTTCACGTAACCCCAAACAGGTTGCAGCTGTCGTGCTTTTACCAGTGGAACCGCTGGTCTGAACCAATGTTGCGAGTGTGTAACAACTTAAAAAAAAATATATATATATATTTTCACCCCCAAAAATTTGGAATTTTCTGTCGCCACAGCACGTCACGTCAAATCGTGCGGGAGCATGGCCAGAGGAGATGGCATTACGACAGAGGAGATGGCATTGCCATCCTCCAATCCCCTGGGGTCAAAGTGATTTGTCAAGTGCCAGTATCCTCTGAACAATTCTTGGGACATGGCAAGCCCTGTAGTGTCACAGAAATATACATAACAGAAAAACAGTAAACATTTAACATTTAACATTACGTCATAGCCGTTATACATGCACCGTACCATGGCACTCCCAGCCACGGTCGGGACACTGGCAACGTTCTTCGGCCTGAAGAACAAGCGCCTCTGCTGGGATGCGTCACCCCGGAAGGCCCTGCTATACAGTAAGAGCTTCGCGGTGGCCATTGCTAGATAGTAACCCTTTTTCCCAGATCTCGAGCATGCGCATTTGCCGCTAAAGTGGTACATTTCAAAGACGGGCTGGTAACCCTAACCCTAACCTTAACCCTAACCCTAAGTGTAAGACAGCTGGAACAGAGGGTTGGACGCTTTCCGACGTTACTATGGGGACTCGGTCAAACCTCGCGGGAGTTGGACAAAATAGGGAAAAATACTATCTAGCCAAGAGCCTTTGCGGTGGAGAGTAAAAAAAGTATTTCGATTGCTTTACTTGGTGAGGCATGAAAGCTCCCGCCCACTGTGGGCTTCTGGAAGTGTCCCTCTCGCGACGCTATCTGAATCCATTACCACTGAAAGGTTTCTCGTGGGGAAAGAAACAAACACTACACAGCACTATAAGCGCTGTGTGTGAAAAATGTTGCCCGGCGTTCCCGTGTTTACGGGCGCGATTGGAAGTAAACACAGGCTAAGGAAATATAACAGTCGCATCAAAGTGTGGTACAATTAGAGCAATCGCCGTCATTAGCGGGCATAATGATCCGAGCAATAAATCAATGGAAGTTCTTTCAGCTTTCAGTACATTTCTTCTAAAGCAGGGGAAGGCGAAAATGTGCAAATTCCTCAAGTATGAAACTTGCTCTTCTTTAGGTACATATGCCAGACATAACTCACCAGGCCAAAATCTTAAGCTTCTTGCTCTTTTATCTTCCATATGTAACTTAAGGAAGGCATACCTGCTCAAATATGTATCTCTGCATTTTTTTTATTTTTTTTTGCCGGCAGTGATCCACCTCCTCCGAGATGGAACCTCGCCCACCTGCTCTTTAGGAACACCTTACTGCTCCTTGGCGAGCTCGTTCCAACTTTTCCTCCCCCCACCCCCTGGGGTGGACAGCCTAAAGCCGCCCCTGATCGGGGCTCCGGGCCATAGTCGGACTGACGGAGTCGGGTTTTCGAACCGCGACCGCAATAGGTAGCTCACACTCGCAAAGCGACAGTCAATGTGGGTGCGTTAGACCACTACGCTATCCGAGGCCCCTCATCTTTGCATTTTTAAACAAATGATACCAGTCACCTAAATAAATGAATGGGGAAAAAGACTGATTTCTAAATGAACCTCCATTGATTGAACACCTTCTCAATGCGCTCACGGCTTGGTGGTTGCCGCTGTGCTGGTCGGTGAGCCAACCTTTAGGAAATGCATAACAAGGGGGGCCCAGGGGGAAGAAACATTGACATTAAACAATCGAGACTATTGCAAACGGGCCGAACACTTTTGGCAATGGAACAATGAGTCAAAGCTCAGCTTTCTTCATCACAATCGAGAATGACTGTTTCTTCCAGAGCACTTGCTATTTGTATTCATCTCACCTTAACATTCATCAAAAATATTTAAGACCACTACTACTAATAATACAAATAAAGGTTCATTTATATGAATAAATGTGAACCATCTATGTGAACTACAACAACTACTGGCTACTAAGACTTGTACTAGTACTACTACTAATTGTAATAATTACTACTACTACTACTAATAATAATAATAATAATACAAATAAAGGTTCATTTATGTGTCAAAGTACCTTAGGGCAAAATGCATACATGATTAAAAATGAGTCCAACAGAATGGGAACAGCTTTACAGCTGAAGTGGACCAGGTCATTATCTTTACAGGGATATGGGTGATTGTGCCCCCCAGCACAAAGGAGAGCCTGTTCTCTGTGTGGGCATGGAGAAGTGCACTCACTGGGGAGGGGGGCGTACACCCCCCGATTCCCACACTGCCTGCTCTGCGGACAAAAGAGGACCTGTCCCTGTGCTGGCACGGGGAACCACCAACGTTTTGGGACACAAACCCCAGTATGGCTCTGACAAAACGCCACCGCCCCCAGGCCCCCCCAATTCTCAGCTGAAACATTTTGCCGCTCTCTTAATTGGAATTATCGTGACATCACTGGCATGGCCTCCGTGCCGGCCCAGTCCACAGTGGGCATCGGACCAGGGTGACCTTGGGATGAACGTCCACGAGAAGCACTGTCGGTCACGAGGACAAAGTTCTGGGCGAAAGAGATTACCGTTGCTTCATTTGTTCAGGTTATTTCGTATCATTGTAGGTTCATATCACAGCCATATATTGTAGGCTATATGAAGTAGCCGTGACAGAGATGAAGTCAGGTTTTTAGAAGATGATTCTTCTTCGCCTGCATGTTTTGCATGCGTGTTTGTGTTTGTGCATGTCTACATGCATGTATGAGCGCTTATGTGCTTGCTAGGGATGTTAATGATCGATTAATGATAGATTCATCGCTGTTAAGAATTTGATCGATCAAGCACATCAAATTAACGATTATGTATCACAGCACAGCGTAGTTATCCAATAACACGAACTCTAGGGAGTGTAATAATATTGCTTTGAAACAACAGTGAAAACCTTGTTGATTTTATCAAATATATCTAGCAATATTTCACAAAAGAAACTATTTACAATGACAAAACATGTTAACATTAACGTTACCTCAGCCGACAATAAATCTTTGGTGAATTATTATATATTTTTTTTCAAGTTGCCAAGCCTTTGCTGTCGGCAGGGCCGGATCTAGGCATTTGCAAACTAGGCACATGCCTAGTGTCTAATTGCCACAGGGGGACCCAGACAGAGGGATTAAACAAATATTAAATATTAAATATTTTTTGAATTTTAAATATAGTCAAATATTTTTGGATAAAAACTCCAATCTAAAAAAACTTCAATGTATTAGTCTTGAAAGTCATACACAACGTAAGCACCTTGCAATGTGCTGAAAAGTCTTCCCAGTTCAGTGCACATCATGCTTGCTATGTTAGCAGTGTCCTTTCAGTAATGCTTTTGGGTGCAGCAAAATGAAGAGGAAGAAAGAAAACGACAGCCTGATTGACACAGGTTGTCATCTGTGATTGCCTATCACAGGAACTACGATGACGCAAAGACGCCTACAAAAATGTGGAGGAAAAATTCGAGTTCCATAGAAAATTTCATTCAATGGGCATCCGAGAAGTGCGTGCAGCCACAGAACATCTGAAAGAAATATACCCACATGATCTTGAGAATGACTTCACAGAGGAGTTTTGCCAGTTCATCTCACTGGTAAAGGGTGAACAATCAGTGATGGGCATGTATAAGAAGCTCAGAGAGCTAGGCCTGGGCGATGCATTCCCCAACGTGGAAATATGGCTTCGCATGTATCTGGCATTACTGATTTCAAATTGCTCCGGAGAAAGGTCATTTTCTTTATTGAAACGTGTTCAAACCTGAGGTCAACAGTGAAGGAAAAGAAACTGAACACGTTTGCGTTATTGGCGATTGAGAATTAATGTACCACTTCCCTGGATGATGATGAAAGTCAGGAGAAAGCATCTGTAAGTAGTAGCCTACACTTTCCATTTAAATACCTAAATAATTAACAAATAATAAAATCAAAAGTAAAATGCAACTAAATAAATGAAACGTAATGGCCTTTACCCCTATAAATACATGAGTGTCAAATTGCGTATAAATATCTAAATGTGAATAAACCACAACAAAGTAAAATATATACCTACCTATTTTTTATTATTTTTGTATTCTCTGTCATACGCTACATTTTGCGTTTAAAAAAGAAGATTAAACAATGAATTGTTTGTTAACACATACATGCATGTGCGTGTGTACATGCATGTATGTGTGCCTATGTGCTTGTGTGTGTTTGTGTTAGTGCGTGTGTACATGCATGTATGTGTGCCTATGTGCTTGCGTGCGTGTTTGTGTTAGTGCGTGTGTACATGCATGTATGTGTGCCTATGTGCTTGCGCGCATGTTAGTGCGTGTGTACATGCATGTATGTGTGCCTATGTGCTTGTGTGTGTTTGTGTTAGTGCGTGTGTACATGCATGTATGTGTGCCTATGTGCTTGCGTGCGTGTTTGTGTTAGTGCGTGTGTACATGCATGTATGTGTGCCTATGTGCTTGTGTGTGTTTGTGTTAGTGCGTGTGTACATGCATGTATGTGTGCCTATGTGCTTGCGTGCGTGTTTATGTTTGTGCGTGTGTAATGGAGTTGGTTGTAACCGAGGATCTCGACGCAACAAGAGAGACTATTAGCCCGCTGAGCTAAAGACTCAAGTCCCAAACTCTGGGAACTGATCACACTCTTATCGACTTCACCCTTTTGCAGTGGGCGCTCACACGCTCAACTTTAACTCACGCCTTCTGAGCTCTGCTACACTTGCGTGTATTTGTGTTTTGCGCGTGTGCACATGCACGCTTGTGCGCCTATGTGCATGCATGCTTGTATGAGTGCACCTGTATTCATATCTGTTCATATCAGGGCACCATTGTAAATGAGACTTGGTCTCAATGGGCTCCCCTGGCTAAATAAAGGTAAAATAAAATAAAAAATAAAAATAAATAAAATATTCATACATTCATCTGCGCAGGGAATAAATATTGGGACCGGCTACAGGCATCTCTGCTGCGTGTAATACTAATGATGTATTTGAGGTCCAGAAACATCTCCTATTACCCTATAGCATCTTGCACAGTTAACAAAGGTGGCATTGACCAACAGAGTCGCCACAGTTCGTAGTTCTGTACATGCATAGAGAAGGACAAGACACTGTGCATCACACAGGACGTATTGTCCAGAATGAGGAAACGCATGATTCCTGTAGGATATAAAACCCTTTGATATGTTATCTGGCTGAACTGAAGTCTTCTGCATTTTCATGAGCCAGGGGCAAAGTTTTCCCCCATCCTTTCGTCAGACAATGAGCGCCATTGGCTCAGGTTATGGAGTGCGGTGCTGTGTGTGTGTGTGTGTGTGTGGTGTGAGTGTGTGCTTTGCATATGTGTGTGTGTGTGTATATACGTGTGTGTGGTGTGTGTATGTGTGTGTGTGAGAGAGATCTACTCATGATTCATCATGAGATGGGTTGTAGGATGGTTCCGCATTAGAGAAGTGTTGTTATTATTGAGAGTCAGGCTCTATTACTGCACATAAAGTCCAATGACAATGTTGCACGTAAAATTGATAGCCAGTGATTGGTCCCTATTATTTATTCATAAGCGTCGCGGACTGTTTTTGCTTCCCCCGTGGTGTCATTGCCAAATTATTTTAAGAGGAGTCATACAGGTTGGGCCCTTGCAGCGAAGTGTCAAATTATACCGAAATTATCAATTGACACCGGTAGAATTAAAGGGAACTTGAGTACATGCTGGATTTAAAAAAGTTATTGATTTAATTAAATGTAATATTCTAATGTAAATTACAATTGGCTACATGTGGAACTCAGAATATCGCGAGGAATACTAAATTGACAAAAACTGTACGTCTTAAGCCAATGCGTACAGTTGCGTGTTGGTTCGAAGTTACAGATAGATCGAACTGTTTTCTCGCTTCATCGATACATCATAAATAATACCTCTCTACAACCGATCAATTGGAACATCAGCGTGTTGCGTTGTCGCGTTTGATGGAGAACACATTTCAGTAGCCTAACTCGCCCGTCCAGCTACGTAGCTTGCGGAATAAACAGGTGAAAGTGACACTCACTGTTTGAACATTCTTTCCATGTCTTTGATTTGTTTCCTGGAGAATTCCTTGAACTCGGTGTAAGGGTTGAACACCTTCATGCTGGGCTGATGATGCCCTCCCACTCCGTCGTTCAGCTCCCCCCGGCGGAGCAGCTTGGCTCCCAGCTCCGAGTCGGCGTTGGCCGTGGTCGGCTTTTCGGCTCCGTTTTCTTGCCGCTCTACAACTGCCGCCGGCTCCTCTGCGCCTTCTTCGATCTGCAGTCGCCGGCTCAGCTTCGATGTCAGCTCGTCAGAAGCCATAGTTTCCTCAACTGAGATAGCTACAAAACAAATAACAAAATACTACAATTACATAAATTGATCCGATGCCCACGGGCCATAGGCGAATTGACTGGCTGCTGTGCTCACTGCCAGTGCGGAGCGGGTGAATTATGGTTCAGAATGAACAACAGTGTCGAAGTACAGATTATCCACCTATTTGTACAGTACAATAAACTAATTCAGGCACCCCCGTCTTCCTTAAAGGGGCAGCGCGCTGCTGAACAGAGAGGCGCTCGAATCCCTCGGAATGCAATTCTCCTACAGCAAAGCACATACGTTTCAACACTCACCACGCCTTTTAAAGGGACGCAAGAAACCGGAGCGAGCAAGAAATTCAAGCAATGAAATTGGAATTCTGTGCGTGAAACTGTAACTCAGCATTCAATTCAATCGTATTATGAGTCATCGTCAGCATTGGTTTTTTAAATGGACCTGCGTACATATTTCGTCAAAAGTAACACTTCAGTGGCGAGTTAAAATATTAGTTTATTACTACGGACCCAGTGCTCGTCAAGGCGTAATAATTTCCCTTTTTTTCCAATTACGCACCTGGATACTAGATTTGATACTGTTGTGTGTGTAATAATAATAGCCTATATTATGTCAAGTTATAAAAAAATGTTTAAAAATGTTGGTTCCACTATACATTTTTGTCAAATTTCCTGGGTGTAAACATCAAGCATCCAATTCAATTCTGTCAAGATCTCACAGAGCCGTCAGCCATAAAACACACGCCGCAAACAGTTAGATAGTATGCAAGGGGACCTCTGCTGGAATACTTCAGTATTACAAGACTGGTTTTGTACAGTTAATGTCATAGGGTTAAAATACATGCAGTGTATTTTAATTGATGTGAAAAACACATAACAAGCATGTCTGTCTGCACATGTCATAGTGTTGCTAAACGGGGTATTTAACATGTTGATATCGTACATATTACCCTTCGAATATCTACAATATAAACAGATCAAATATACACAGTAAACCCAGCAGGAGGTATGCAGTGTGAGCAGTTGACAGCACTTTTTATAGCCATCATAAAATTATGTGGTAACTGGTGCTCCCAAGAAAAAAGCAATTCCCTCAAGAATGCTGTTAAAATGAATAACAGTGTCCATACGCCTTAGTAGCTGACTGTTAAAATTTATGGACAGGTTCTACAACACAAGATTTCCTAAAATCATGTTTCAATGACTGGGAGCCATGGAGTGGAGTACATGCTCATCACTGTGACGAGATGTAAAAACACTTTATTTTATGGTACTGTATACAACTGAAATAAATGGGCCTCGTTTCATGCAAATATGAATCGTGTTCTGTGAGCATTAAGGAAGTTCTGCCTGCTCCCTGTGAATGAACGGGCTATTCTCACTTCCCTGCGAATTGTTGTAACACGATGTAATGAAAACTAAATTGACACCATGACGGCAGATATTTTATGACACTCTTGTCGGTTGTGAATCAGGAACATGTATTCGTTGTCCATGAAAATACCAGATATTTCAGAAACCTTGTTCGTTTTAGACAACTGTTGGAAGCAGAGAAAGTCTTAACAGCGATCAAACGTGTCATCTCAAAGGGAAGCACAGATGTCATATTTTAATGGTCACTTTATTGAAATTTAGGGGCAGGAGATACAGTATGTCCCCAAGTCAGGGGCATCATGCAGCCAATGTGTTGTGTTCAGAGGGGGCACCAAAAATAAAGCAGTACAGATAGCTATCTCGCTAAAGTTTGTGATGCTTTAGAGTTATCCAATGTATTATGATGTATTTTATCTGGTTTGAACAGCAATAATGTGAAAGTAAGATAGCTAAATGTAATTAGGGCACACTCTCACTGCTGGCTTGATACTTGGGTACAGTAATTAGCTAGCTAGCCATTATCTGTCACGCATTTGGGAAGATAGCAAGCTAGGTACATATAATGTATTAACAAAGTAAACTACCTAGAAACATCACCTTACACATTTAATGCTGTTCTCGTGTTCTGGCAATTTCAGTATGAATAATAGTACAGATTGTGAATACTTGAAAGACATAATGGTACAAAACATTACATTACCCTTGGATATTTCTGGACTCCTCCCGCTCTTTGACTGAAGGCACTCAAGTTCAACAAGTGAGCAGATTGCTAAATGGATTTGGGAGAGGGGAGGGGGACTGGGGATTCACAAAAATACCATGGCCAGACAGCACCAACCACATAATTCTGCTGTTTGATCATGATCGTGATGTCCAGTCGATCTGGACCCAGCTGTTTCACCTTCAGCTTTTCCATCAAACTTCTCCTTTGAAAAGGGTTTTGCCGCAATACTAGCTAGCTGGCTTGGTTAAACGTCAACAAAGCCAGTTGGTAAGTATAGCTATTAGCAATATGTTGTTTGCTGCCTGCCTCTCGGCTTGATTGCTTACACATCCTTCTGTGTGTCACTTCCACCTCAAACCTCCGTTGTTCTGTGGTAAGAACATGGCACTGGGGATACAAGCACTGATGTCTAGTGGTGATAGTGGGTACTGCACCTTAGTGCATCAGTTCTATTGCAGTCAAATACAGTCGGTCCTCCACGGACATCAATGAACCACTTTCAGCCAGTGGACCTTTGTTAAATGCTCTTTGGTGAATTTAGCAAGAAACAGTGTGCGGGAGTATTCTTCATCTTCATTTTCCTGATACCATTTCCATACACACCCACTAAAAAAGGAGAATTTACATGTCAGAAGCCTGAAGTACAAAAACAGGATCTGTGAGAACAGAAGACAAAAAAAACAACCACATTTCCAAATCAGCTGTTTTCATAACATGTCTATTTTTAGGGGGGGTCAGCCACCCGTGTTCTTTGCACAGGTGGCATTGTGGGAGGCTGGCGGTGTGAGTCAGAGCAGGCTGCGGACCTGACGTGACTCATGAGGAAGGGAGCTCGTGTCCCCCCCCCCCCCCACCCGCTTCCCACGCGGTTACCGTGTGGAGGCGTCTCTCTAACACACAGCCAGACTACCTGTTCCATCACCATATATGGATAGAAAGAAGCCATTACGTCCAGGGAGGGGGAAGGGGGGTATGGCGGACAGTGATGGATTCATGACACTACTTCCTGCAGCAAGATAGATTCATAATTCTATAGCAAAACTTTACCAAATTATGTAGGGAAGCCAATAAGCAGAGGACAGAAAAGATAATAGGAAATATTTGACACAAAATATATAATATTGTTCAGTATATGAAATATATCTCTCATCTCCTGTGAGACCCTTTTCAAGGATGGAAATGAAAAAAAAGGGGGAAATGAGATTAAATGAAATGTACTTTATGTGCAATCTAAACAACATAATAAATCTTTATTACTCTTATCACAAAGTATTGCATCAGCATCCAAAATACAAACCACCCCCAATAAAATCAAGTAATTTATGAGCAATGTGCATAAGCAGTCCAAAGAGTAAAAAATAAACAAATAATTTATTTTGGCAGTCTGAACTGATGTATTTTCCATCTGACAAGGGGGTTTCCTCTGGAGCAGTGGTGCTCAAACTCAGTCCTGGGGGCCCCCTGTGTGTATGCTGGTTTTCATTCCAACCATAAGTGCAACCTCTGAACCGTAACTAGCTGTTGATTGCTCTTAATTAGACACTTAATTAGAATCTCTATTAAAGCATGATTTACTCTGCTAAGGCCATATTATGTCAGAAATAGTTACACATGCCATGAAAAAATAACATTTCCCATATTCACATCCCAGCATCAATTAAAAAGGTAACCTCCTTCGAGAGGAATCAGTCAGATCAACCAATACTCCCATTTTCTGTAATGCGCTTTAAGACACATGATTTCTTTAGAAAGAGGTTACCTTTTTTTAATTGATTCATTGGCAATTGATCCGACTGGCAGGTCGGTGGGGGCCTTATTGTTGAAAGTGTGGACACCTGGTCACTGAAACTTGCAATTGCAATGAGCCAAACCTGCATTGTGTCAAAACAAGTTTAAGGTAGAACAATGGTAGAACTTACATGCATGTTTTCCAACAAGTTTAACAAGAACTTTCTGTTTTCCAACAACTAACAATAAAGAGATGTTAGAGAGGCTGTAACAAAAACCAGCATACACAGTGGGACCCGGGACCGAGCTTGAGAACCACTACTCTGTGGGGGAGATTTGACTTCAGGCATATCTATTATTTTTTTAAAGTACATTCAGAAGCACTAGCACACAGCATTGGCCCAAGGTTAAATGTGATATACTACGTCTAAAATATGCATCAGTCATACAGGTATGCATTTGTTTGTAGTACAAATAGAACTACAAGTCAGATAACACCGAACAAAAAGCCCAGCAAATGCTGATTGCACAGCCAAGGAATGCGTGTCAGTGCAGTCCAGCTGGACCTGGGCGTCCATTTAGTCGGAAAGTCTTAAGTCTCCTCTGAATGCCATTCCCCGCTACATGGTCAGATCAAAAATCATATCGTCTGGGACAGTAGTTGAAATGGTATAAATTATGCAGAGAATGACTTTGTAGAGAATGGTGGGAAAATCACATAACTGCGAAACACAAAGTGGCTCAACAGGGCTTAATCAGTAAGCTCACAGTAAAAAAAAGATTGTAGATTGTATTGTGTACAAGATAACAAATGCAAGTGTTCCAGCCTGACACTGAGCACACGTCATACAACTCTTTTGTGGAACAGCCTATAACCGGTCGCTTGAAAGTTTAAAACAGGGCTGGAAAATTGCAGTGCTTGAGGCTGGATTCCTGTAGAGCTTAACTTTTCACCTTTATCTGAATTAACCACTGATTCACATCCGGTACACTTGGAGGTCGCTTTCTGGTCAACTAATGACTTCAATTAAGCAAGTAAGAGCTGAGAACAAAATCCAGCAAATCCTTAACCCCTGCCACTGGTAGGCTATAAAGGCAGGGAGTAGAAGTGTATACGACTAGTCAGGGATTAAAGGCTTGAATATACTTCACTTACTCATGCGTATGCCACGCGAGTAGCACTGTTCACATACTCCACTGCATACTTTTTGTCTGTCTGGATGTTTGAAAGTTATATCCACTAGGGGGCAGGTCAGAGACATTTCCGCCACTTTTAGTTTTCTTCTTTGCTTTCGGTCTCCTCAGTCAGTCGCAGACTCGACATCACATGTGATATACTGCCCCCACGATTTATGTTAGTATTGCACCTTGCGTACATGTACCGTAAATCTTTTGAGGACGTGTACAAAGGAACCTCCCAACAACCGCAGGATACGCGTGGCAGCCATCTTGCATACTTGTATAAGTGAAGTATATTTAAGTTTGGAGGACGTTGCAGTGATACAACGGTCCTAAAAATACAATTGGACATTCCGAATTAGGATAAAAATAAACATTTGGAGTTAGAAATGGGTTTAAAAACCAAATGAAAACATTGAGACAAGAATCCTTCGGCCACAAGCTCGAAGGACAAATTCTACCACAATCAATAACTATCAGGTTTCTCCAGTCATGGACTGGGGAATTGTTTTGAAAATAATTCAAATGCTCCTTTTAGGCAACACTCCTCAGGACCGGGGCTGGGTTTTCCGGCCCACTAAAATGACAGACATTGTGTCGGTAAAAACGCAGGCGTTTGTAAAAACAGACGCAGAGAGAGAGAGAGAGAAAGAGAAATGCTCTGTCAGCTCATTCTTATTCAGTCATCACTCGCTCGGTGAGATGATGGAACTCCTTCAGACGAATGGTTTCTCTCGCAGGACTATTCGTCGAGACGATTTCCTGAGCGGCAGGCTCCAAGTAAACTTCATTTACGGTCTGTTTGCACAAGGCTGAAGGTGTGACAAATCAATATATTCAGTTTGACTTTTTAAAAACTTTTTTTGGACAGATAATCAGAAATGCAACTTGATCCTTTACAGACCTCTCCAGAGATAGGAGATTGTTTTTGCAGATTAAGTTTCCTTCAGTGTGGTAAACGCAACCTCTGGGAATCACCATTGGAAAACCTTCAGCTGTTGAAGCAAGGGGGATGTGCTAAATAAATGAGTGACATTTTCAAAGCGATTAAAGTCTAGTTCAATTAACTGCCGTGGGCCCTGAAACATTCGATGTGTCACATTTTCTGTCAACTGCCTGAATAATTCAGCTGAGGAGTAGAGGGGCCCCGGCCCCTCTCTCTGACAGGCAGAGGGGTTCATTTACGCAGGACTCGGCGTTACACACACACACGAGACAAACGACATCAGCTCTGAGCCTTCAGAGATGCTCAGTGTTCGTAAGCACACACACAATCACGCAAGAACACATAAATATTCACACACAAATATCTGTGCGCGTACACACACATGCAGATACATAAACATTCACACACAAATATTTGTGCTCACACACACAAATAGGCTACTACATCGTACGCATGTATGCATTTAGTCGACTGCACTTGCAAGATCTGACCTCAAGCTTACGGAATGCTAATCAGCACTCACTGCTTCACTACACCGTGTACTCAGGAGTTTCTTGGTGTGCGTGTGTGTGTGTGTGTGGGTACAAGTGTCTGCAAGTTTATCAGTCTCCAAGTGCCCTCTGGTTTAGACCTGCTCATCATCAAAAGCAGATTAACAGCACAGGTAGTCCGTTCACTTCCACCGTACCTTCCACAGTTCACCAGGGCACACCGCTGCCTCACTGATACAGAAAGAGCCAACTGACCGCTCTGTGGGAGTACATTTTGAGAGGAGTCACCGGTCACTCACTCAGTCTGGGCACTACAATGTTTAACACAGATAAAATAATTGTATTTAATGAAGGCCTCGGGTGGCGTAATGGTCAAACAATCCGCCCGGAATGCAAGTTGCCCACAAGAGCCGAGGCTCGAAACCCGGCTGCGCCAGCCCGGCTCTGGTCGAGAGTCCTGTCGGGGGCGGGGGAACCGCCGTTCCTGTATGGGGAAAAACTGTCTTGCCTCCGAGGACGCTCAGCGGGCTCGTGAGGGAGGGTAAATTGAAGAGGGTATAATTGGCTCCCCAAAAGAATGGGAAAAAATCTGAAACAAAACATTTTAAAATGATCCTTTTATTTAACAAAACAGTTATTTATGGCAAATGCATGTTAAAGTGTTAATCCATCAAGTGTGGTGATCATTCAGTTGCGTCGGCGCTGAAAGATACTTCAGAGAGCAGTGGGATGATAGCTAATTTCCAGGACTAAATGCAGCATTACATTACATTTCCAGGACACCATTAGCGGCGAGACAGCTGTTGGTATGAGCTTTGGTTGTGGGAGGCGTTTTGTTGACGACAGCGTGATTAAAAGAGCACACAGCAATCTTCGGAGTGCCATTGAACTGTTCCTCTCTCACCGTCTCTCTCTCTCTCTCTCTCTGCCCTCGCTCCACAGCCCTGCCAAATCAATCCCAGGTTTGGAACAGACTCTCCCCCGTCAAGCCGATCACGAAAACAAACACCGGTGACATTCGGCTTTAGAAATATCACTGAGCACCCATGAGCGTTTACTCGTGATTTACGTACACGTTAAAACAATGTGTGCCAAAGACTCAAAAGAGCCAAACGAAATAAAAACTCACCCGAGATGCACTGAAACACCAGGTCAGAATGCCCTCTCGGAAGATCAGGGTGAATGTTCATTTCTCCACAATTTTGAAATGTGCAGGGCCTACCACCAATGTTACATTGTAATTGCTAATACACAATGATTACTGCATGAAGTCCCCTTCTGAAAGATTATTCTGTGCGCATGGGATATGTTGTAGTGACAAAGGTAAAACAAGGCAGGGCAAGACATCAGGGGTACTTATATACACACATAATGTCTTATTATGCACTACATAAGACAATATAGTGGTATTCATAGCAATTACAAACATTATATTATAACATTATATAGTTAACATTATATTAACATATAACATTAACAGGACTGGATGAATTATTGACCATTTGGGAACATAATTATTTACTATAACTGATAAAAACATGATGGACATGACATGTTACACTGCACCCTCTGAGGCTGCTGACCGAGAGGACAGTGGAACCTTGCCAATGCAACTTTATTTAGTGCTATATAAATCATTACACTTTTGCCCAACAGCAACAGTGTTATCCACAGCGACGCAAAGAACGTGCACGGGTGATGAGAAAGGGTTCGGTCACACTCCGCTCAAGAGCTATCTGCAGAAACAAGAGGAACATTTTACATTTTCAACCGCCGTATTCCAGGGCGCTAAACACAGTAGCTCTTTTGTCTGCGTCAGACCTGGCGTGACGCAACACTGGCGGATTATCGGCTACGGGCGTATTGTGTGCGGTTTGCGTTATTTGGTGCTCGCCTCTGAGGCGCCCTGAGTCGCTGTGAGGTCGCTCTTTTCACAACCACAGGTCGACGGTTCCCGGCGCGCTCTCTCGCGCAAATTCGCATATCTGACCATTCCTTTGGATGTGCCGCGTGTGTTCGCGCCGGGCCCGTTTCGCCGTTAATACGGGTTTAGAGGGTTTAATCCCCGATCTCGTCGCACTAAATGCAGGCAGGTAGGTAGTCACGGAGCCTCGTCCGTGCTGGCGGAATGAATGCGCATCCCTGCGCAGATTCAGAGGTTTAAATATCATAACCGTCTGCCTCCGCATATTCAGCAGCCACATCTAGGTCAACGGAGGAAGGAGCACAAGAAGCGCTAGATAACTTTATCTGTGGTGGTTGGGGGGGAGGGAGGCGAGGGGGAGGGAAACATGAATCAGTCAGAGTGAAAAACGGGTTTCGTGATTAGTAGTGCAGGAGTCGTGACTGTTGTGTAATTCTGGGACACTTGGGAGACTTCAGTGGGGGTACAGCCGCTGTTACAGCTGTTAAAAACAGAGGCTTTGATGGCTTCTGAGTAGACACTCAGGCTCCTCTAAGGACCTCATGCAGGGCAGGCGATAGTCACTGTGATGAATATATTCACTTAAAAAAAGACCTGCAGTTCTTCCTATATAAACCTGTCTTTGCAACCAACACACACACTTATATGCAGCCGTAAACACACACACATACACACACACTCATATGCAGCCGTAAACACACACACATACACACACACACTCATATGCAGCCGTAAACACACACACATACACACGCACTCATATGCAGCCGTAAACACACACACACACACATAGTAACATACACACATACTAGACACCAGACTCATACAGTGACACACACCCATGGATGCAGTCTTGTACAAGGATGACACTCATAGACACACAAGAACCTATTGACACACGCAAACACACTCACGTGCACCCACACACACACACCACACACGCTAATAAGCAGCTGTACACACACACCACACACATGCAGCTGTACACACACACACACACACACACACTAATAAGCAGCTGTACACACACACACCACACATGCAGCTGTACACACACACACACACACACACACACACACAGTCATATGCAGCCGTGCACCCACACTCATATGCAGCCATACACACATACACTCACGTACACACACACAGTTATATGCATCTGTACACACAGACACACACACTCATATGCAGCTGTACACACACACACAGTCATATGCAGCCGTGCACCAACTCTCATATGCAGCCATACACACACACACTCACGTACACACACACAGTTATATGCAGCTGTACAGACACACACACTCATATGCAGCTGTACACACACACACACACACACACACACACACACACACACACACACACTCAGCCCCCTGGTTCCAGGCTCTGTATGGGCGCGTGACGTGAGTGGGAGCAGGGCCTGATGAATGAATCAGCGCTGCTGCTGCGTGCTCTCTGTGTGTAGCGTGCTGCGATGCGCCAGCGGCGCTGCGGTCAGCTGACTGCGGAGAACAGAGGGAGAGGGAGGGGCTGCAGCTCTGAAGCACGCCACATTGTCTTCTCTCTCCGCTCCCGTTATCCGCAAGCGTTTACAGCTCTCCCCCTGTTATTAGCGCTTTTGTAAGTGCAACATTCTCACCATTCAAACCAGAGGCTCTCACCATCTGGCCGGTAAGAAACGGCAACACAGAGAGAGAGAGAGAGAGAGATGGGAGATAAAAGCTCCAATCAAAGCGCTGCCAAAACTGACACAACAGCAAAAATGCTTTTAAGAGCAGACCAGCAATCTTTCTGCCTGTGTACGATGTCGTCGAGAAACCGTGAGAGATTGCAGCTCGCTGCCCAGTGCACTGAAGCATGAGAGAACGAGCTCTCGGTGAGTGGGGGATCAAGGTCTGACTGCAGCTGAGCCTGTGTATGTGTGCACAGACTCCACAACCAACAACACGGTACCTGGAAAACTGTGTGAAACGGGCCCATGGGAGAACATCTCAGCAGCTCGTCGCTCCGTCTCCCCTAACACCCGGCACACTCATGTCTTCTGCCGATCGTATCAGAGCCACTCTCCGGCTTTAATGCGGAGGCCCGGACGGACCCTCGGCGGGTGACGCGTGGGAACGCGAGGCGGTGCTGCTAAACAGTGAGCCCGCAGGCACTGTACCGCAGTAAGAAAATGTAAAAAAACCTACTCGACGAGGTAAATGGTGAAGACGCCAGGCGCCGTTTTGGGATAGCGCCTTACGGCCAGTGCGTTTGCGGAGGGGCTGTCACAGCTCGAAGGCTTCGCGTTTTCCACGACCGCCTCGCCGCCATATCATCCGCCATGTCCCCGGCGTGGCCGCGCGGCGGCATCAGTTGGCCTCCGATGGCACCGGCGCCCGCGCGCTGGCCGGCCTGCGGGCGGCGCCGTTCCTCAGCTGCTTCTTCAGGACCTCGATCTCGTACTCTCTCTTCTTCAGCTTCTCCTGCAGGCTGGCCTTCCTGGTGGCGGCCTGTCGGGGGGGGGAGGGGGCGACGGAGACCCTGAGCACCTTCACAGTCAAGCTTACAATCAATTATAGTCAAAGACAGTGAGCCGGAGAAGCTAGCAGCCATAGAGTATTGTGGGGCGGAGAGACTGCCGCCTCTCAACAGCGGCGACCCCACCTCTCACAAAGCGCACTGCTGATCGGTGGATTTAGTTTCTCGCGCTTCTCATGACTGCTTGGTTTCTCCGGCTCTGTCCTGCCGTTTACGCTGGCGTAGTGAACTCCTGGTGGGGGTCACCTGATGCCCCCGTCTTTAACCTGTCCCTACTGCCACGCATTGCTCTTCCCTAATTGCCAGTGCTTGTCTCTGTCTCCCTCGCTCACCTGTGGGACACTTGTCTCAAATCCTGACCACGCTCCATGTTCAGAACCCCGGGTCCATACTCCCCAGCCCGCCAGCCCGCCCTAGCACCACCACCGTCATCTGCCTTGAAACTCCCCTCGGGTCCCTAATCATGTTGCACATGGACTGAGACCAGTTTTGATTTCGCGGCTGTCGAAAAAAGCTGAGAACAGCCATTACATTTACATTACATTACAAGCATTTAGCAGACGCTCTTATCCAGAGCGACTTACAGTTTACATTTCTTTACAAGCTGGATATTAACTGAAGCAATTCAGGTTAAGTACCTTGCTCAAGGGTACAACAGCAGTGCCCCACCTGGGGATTGAACCTGCAACCTCTAACGTTACAAGCCCAGTTCCCTAACCATTATACCACACTACCTGCCTACTCTGGCACAAACTCCCTGAGCCGGCCGGAGGAGGACGCGCTCCTCCTCTTCACTCTGGGTCCTCCTGGGGTTTCTTCCTCTTTGTTTCAGAGTTCTTCCCTGCCACTGTTGCCCTTGGCTTTGCTTTTGTGGCGGTTCGGGCCAGGGCCTGCTATAAAGCGCATCGTGACAAATGCTTTCTAAGATGCGCGATACAAACTAAATTTAGATCGATTGATCGAGCAGCTCTAACTGGGAGGGCTCTGATCGGCGCGGTACCAGAGCGGTGTCCAGTGAACGGTGTGGCGATGCGGAGATTAATATCTCAAATATCTGCATCCTGGATACGGGTCTAAGTCTGCCAAGCAAATTCATATTTAACAGTAATAATAATCATACCCAACACAAAGTGAAAACTCAATCACAGGGTGTCAGGGCGGTTAGTGTGCTAATCGCACTGCGCGGCAACATTCCGTCAAGGGGAGGGGCCGGCCTGCCATCCGCTGGCAGACACGGCGCGTTGGAGCGTCCGCAGGGACTCCTGCCAATTATCTCCCTCTCTGAAGCAGCGCTCCTCTCTCCGTGACTGGCAGCTCCGAGAGAACCTCCGTGTGGCGGGTGAATTATTAATTTGTGAAGGTGCGGGCCCGGCGCTTAAAGGAGAGGACGGATTATGATAATGGAGCAGAAACGGAGACAGGTGTGGTCTGATTCCCATCTCTTTGTGTCTGCGGGCTCCACAGCTGCAGGAACGCTGCGCTGAGGAGCGAGGTGGTGTGGGGAATGGTCTCATGGACAGAGGAGTGTGTGTTGAGCTGTGGGGAATGGTCTCCTGGACAGAGGGGTGTGCAGTTAGCTGTGGGGAATGATCTCATGGACAGAGGGGTGTGTGTTTAGCTGTGGGCACAATGTAGCACAAAGCCTTATGGATAATGCTCAGGGGCATGTCTGGCTGGGGGTGGGCGGTGGAAACGAAGCTAACGGTCAGCCGGGGAGTGGGTCCTGGCTGAACGGAGAGGGG
The DNA here is from genome assembly GCA_029706075.1 of Aldrovandia affinis. Taxonomy (NCBI): domain Eukaryota; kingdom Metazoa; phylum Chordata; class Actinopteri; order Notacanthiformes; family Halosauridae; genus Aldrovandia; species Aldrovandia affinis. Next base: position 483,471 of record JAINUG010000188.1, read on the forward strand.
TGCAGGGCTGTCCCAGCCCCTGGGCGAGCTCACTTTTGGCTGCGGGGCGGAGGATTGGGCCTGGGCTCACCTTCACCCAGGCATCGTCCCGGACGCAGCTGTGGGAGGGCGTCCTCGCGCTCCTCTTCTCAAGCTGCTCCACGCTCAAACCCTGCGGGTGAAGAAGAGCGTGGCGGGATCAACCAGCGTGTCGGGAATCAGCACAGACACACAGACACAGACACAGACACACAGACACAGACACAGACACACACACACACACACACACACACACACACACACACACACACACACACACACACACACACACACACACACACACACAGACACCCCCAAACACACACACAGACACATGCTCACACCCTGCGCGCACACACACACACACACACACACACACACACACACAGACAGACACACACAGTAAACAGCACACCCTCACCGAACCCAAACACTGACACCCCCCAAAAACGCTGCTGTCTTCACAAGGCACTGCTAGAGGGAAGACATCAGTGGTTTTGGAATTGTGACCAAAGGGAGTCCAGGTTTATGTAATGAGTAATGTTGTTTCACTGCAGTACTTTAAAGTAAATGCCTCAATGAATTACCCCCCCACTCCCTGGGCCCCAACACACACACACACACACACTAAACACAGTCTTCATTAACTGATAGTAGAATAGCTACAGCTGCATTCCTCACTGTGCCATCATATTAAAACTGAACTACCATCCAACTGATTATCTCAAAAGCTTCCTCCCCGATAAAGGTGGCCAATACCCCCCAAAAAACTGACGAACAGCAAGATTTAAAAAGGCTTACTATTCCCTTACAGTCTATATTCACTCCCAGTAAGGTGTTTCTGATGAAAATCCCCCAGCTGGACAAAGCCTGATGTGACTGGTTAGGGGGTACCGAGGGTTGGGGGCGGACAGCTCTGTCTGGCAGCCTGACAGCAGTGTGAGATCAGAGATGCCTCCCTTGGGAATCCAGCTGGGACAGCAGCACCTCCCTCTGAATATTTCATGCCTCAGAGGGTAGAAGACAAACTCCCTCCAAAGCACGTTTGTTTGCATATTGCCCTTGAATTCCAGTAAAAAAAACTTTAAAAAACTGCCCCTTTGTTTCAATGTCATTCTGACTGGAATGGTCACCTACACCAGTTTCGCTGATACACAACTTACCAAAATGAACAAGGCACTGTTGTGAGATATTGCTTGCACAGGCACACACACACAAACACACAGACACACACACACACACACACAGTTGCTGGGAAGACGGAGTGTTCCCTTAATATAACTACATCTACCCCTTAGGTCATCTCTTGTCAGTACTAATTAAGCCAAGAGTAAATGTGGCTATTAAATTCATTTTTAAATATCGACTGGAGTGATGTCCCTTAGAGGGTGCTTACATAAATCCCCCCCCCCTTATGATTAATGACCGACGTGAGCTCGGCCCATTGTGCTGTGTGCAGGAAGGTCAGGCTCCTCTTAAAGAACGATAGCTAAAACAGAGTGTGGAGAATGTGAAGTAAACCAGCTGCTTATTCACTGGGGACCATGGGACCAAAGGCCCAGAGCCCGGGATTAAACCAGGAACCTCTAGTGTCGTTCAGTCACCTTTCCAAAACGCGATATCATTGGCCCCTGATGTCACACCACAAATGATAGCAGAGCCAAGCTGGAGTTAACATATATTTTTTGCTTTTTTTGCTTTTGTTTTTGCTCATTCACTTTTGGTGGTATGTGCAAATTAAAGCTAAAACGGCTATTGTCTGGAAACAACGGGTGACTGTGCTCCGTGACAATGTGAAAACCCTACCGTTATGTGGTCAGATAATGACCACATGATCGCCTCTGTCCCCTGACTGTGAGTAAGGCGGTGTTTTGTGGCAGAAAAAGCAGGTGGACCATCAGCCTTTGTTCACACGTGTAGGTCATGACAGTGGATAAGGGGCTAATCCCACACGTCTTTCTTCACATCTCTTACGCCATAGCTGGTCTTTGTGAACCGCCCGAGAGAACATTTCCCAACAGCGATGTTCCTGATCCACTCTTCGCCACATTCGACCTCCTTTCGCCAGATTACAACAGTTCGGTTCGTCATCTCAACAAATCACAAAAGAACCAAAGTTTCCAACTTCTTAACTTGCTGCCCATTACATCACTACAGCCCTGGCCTCAAGCCACTACAAAGAGGCTATAAAAATAGTCACTCAGATATACATAGATACATACGTTATCTCCGTGCGATGTACAGGAAAATAGATGGCATCACTTCAAACTTTCTATTGAATTTGGTTTATTTCTCCGATGAAGAAGTCATTTAAGCTTCCCCCTGAAACCCCACTGAGACAGGCCTCTCGAGGAGATGAGAGGTTTAATTAAAGGCTAGGGAATGTGGGAGGTTTCACCTCAATAAAACACTCAGCGAGATTAGATAACAATGCCCTTGAAAGCAGAGGAGGCAGGAGACTGAGGACGAGCGCGATAATAAGATACTCCAGTCCACTCCAGTCCGGCCTCAATTCATGCCCATAAATGGCTAGTTTAAAAATATTTGGGCCGCTTGAATCCATACAGTGCAGCTTGTTTGGGAGGAGACTGAAGAATGGGGCACAGTTCTCACACTTCTCTAAGCCCCTACAGACAGACCCGGGCGTCACCTTGCGCTCCTTGATGGCTCGGTTCAGGCCCGTCTCCTGCTCCAGGCGACTCTGCGTGCGCTGCAGGGCCTCGCGAAGCAGGGAGCTTTCCTGACACTCTGCCTGCAGCTCGGCCCTCAGGCCGTCCAGCCGGGCCTGGAGCTGCTGGCCCGCTGCCTGGCTCTCCCTGGGAGGGGGAGAGAGAGACGAGCGTCAGACGCCACCTATATACCTGGAGCTCCGTAATGGGAATTCACTTCTGTTTAACTGGCAACGTCGTGTTGACAAACATCCGTTAGGTTAGCCTAGGAAAATACAAAGCATCGAGCAAACGTATTGAGTAAAATGCCGTACATCAGATAATGAGTTCACGAGGGCGGTGGGAGGTGGTTTGGGTCATTTTGTACAATTTTGCTTTGAAACCTTTGAGGTATCTGTCAGCTGCTGAGATTTTGACATCAATATAGAACTTTCAATGTTGATGTCAAAATCATCATTGATGATGGTGTAGCGGGTGTGCTCTGGTACGTGAGCGTCCGCTACAGAAAGTGACGTGGATAAGAGTGCGATTCCTTCCCAGAGTTAGGGACTTGAGTCTTTAGCTCAGTGAGCTAAATCGCTCTCTTGTCGCGTCGAGATCCCTCGCTTCGAAACTCGCTGCAGGCAGAACCAACTCTGTTACATTGGTGCCGTGACTCGGATGCTACGACTGATGGTATTCGGTCAGGCCGTGGTTGCTGCCGTAGGAGTTTCGAGGGGGAGAATGTAGCGGATGAGCTCTGGTACGTGAGCGTCCGCTACAGAAAGTGACGTGGATAAGAGTGTGATTTGTTCCAAGAGTTTGGGACTTAAGTCTTGGACAAATCGCTCTCTTGTCACGTCGAGGCAGAACCAACTCCGTTACAATGGCGCAATAAACATACAAAACGTTTTCTGAGGCGAACATGTGGTAGTATGCACAGTACATATGGAGGTGCTCCAGTAAATATCACTGAGGTTGGAGATTCTGTATTTCCCCACATCCATCCCAAAGCAAAACGCAGCCTTTCAGCAACGATTGGGCTGTGGGACTTACCAACGGCTTCACACCAGTGCTGTGGGCATGAAATAGAGGAGGTGAAATCTCACCTTTAAATCGGTCATTGCTCTCAACCCATTTACATTCGCTTCGCTTGATTAACGCGCGTGGCAATTATCCGCATGACTGTACCCACTTACCTTTCTTTCATTGTATTAGGCATGGTACATGGCAGAACAATTTAATAATTTTTAGAGGTTAATGTACAGAAAAAATACTACCAAAAAATGCATATTTCATCTTTGAGAGCAACAAACGCTAGCAAAGCAACACTATCAAAACAAAAACTTAAAACACAGAGTAACATTTGAGATGAACTGTCCTTTGACATTGCCGTTATGCCTGATTGTGGGCACAGAGGACGCTGTGTGAAGACACAACTCAGGGAAAAGTTGTTACCATCCACTTGTGCAGATTATTCAGCAAATGCTGCTTAACTGTTAATGAAGCAGTACAAACAAAAATCCTGAGAAACATTATCCGCATGACATTTCTGCATCCTCTTTCTTTAAATTAGTTAGTTTTTCTCCCAATTTAGTGGCCATTCACACCCTCTATTTATTTTGATTTGCCTTCCCCACACAAATTGGCTGCTCTTCTCTACAAGGCAAGCCAATTCTCCAAGGGCAGCAAACTCCGCTTCCTTCGAGACGGAATTCGCCCACCCACGTTCTGGGGACACCCTTAAGCGCTTCTCAGCGAGCTTGTGCCGACTCCCCCTTCCCCCTCCCCCCTTCCCCTGGGGCAGACAGCCCAACGCTGGCCCCGATCGGGGCTCCCCACCAGGGCCGGTCTGGTACAGTCAGGTTTCCAGCCAATACGGGTGCGTTCAGCGTCCCCTTAGTCCACTGGAGGGGCGAGGGTGTGACGTTACCTCAGGGTGGTCACGTCCGTGTGGCGCTCCTGCAGCAGCTCGTCCCTGCTCCGGGCCTGGCTCTTCAGGAGGCCCAGGCGGGTCTGCAGCAGCTCCACGTCCCTCTGCCGGCGGGAGGCCAGCCTCTCCCTCTCGTCTCGGGGGAGGTGCTTCAGAGAGCCGCTGCCCGCCAGCTGGCCTTCACTCAGCTCCAGGGCTTCATGCAGGGCTCTGGCCAGGTCCAGGTACTGAGCACAGAGGTCAGGGTCAAGCTGTGAGCGCTGTACCCCACACCACCACACCCCCCTAGTGGACAGGGTCACGCTGCAAGCGCTCTACCCCACACCACACCCCCACCTCCTGAGCATGTAGGTCAGGGTCACGCCGTGAGCACTGTTCCCCACACTGCAACCCCCTCCCAGTGGACAGGGTCACGCTGTGAGCGGCTGTACCCCACACAGCACTGCACCTGCACCCCCACCCCCCTCGCCATCAAAAACTCACAGTCCTGAGCTCCTGAACACCTGTGTCAGTGTCCACTGCTGTTTCTTAGTAGAAGAGCACCCCCCCCCCCCCAACCAATGTATAGGGTCAAGCTGGGAGTGGAACACCACTGGTGTCCTAAACTAACGGTTCCCAAACAGAGTGATGGGAGGTGGGTCGAGAGACAGACATGACAGAAATCGCTCATATACTGTATAATCTGTACTTTCCATTGGCATTCACACCAGTTCAATTAAACACTGCACTTGCTACATGTACTGCACTACAGAAGATGCACTGTACATGCAGTTGTTTTGAAATATTTTAAATCCATCATTTTAGGGACACTTTGACGGGGAGGGGTAAGTTCAATAAGAAGTTAAGGTGGGTTGTGGGCTCGTTCTGGGCTCGTTCTGAACTCACCGTTTGCTCACTCAGGTCCAGCGTGTCTGACAGGTCCAGCCTGGCCGTGCGCTCCAGTGTTTCCTCAGACAGCGTGCCAGGGAGAGAGGCCACAGTCTGCGAAATTAACAACCACAACATTTCTGACACTGCCCTCCCCGATCCTCAAGTTTAAATGCATCCACGGGGAGACCGCGGTGAGACGGCGGCGGTCAGAGCGGTCGGAGGAAGCGGTACCGTTGAGTCAGCGGCTCCCCTGTACGCCGCGGCCTTCTGAGCCCTCAGCTCACAGAGTTCCCTTCTCATCAGCGCCACCTGCTGGACACACAGCTCTGGCGTTGACACTGTGGGAGAGAATTAAAAAATATATATTTATATTTATAATTAAATGCTTTTTAAATTTTACCTTTATTTAACCAGGTAGGTTCACCTGAGAACTCAAGTCTCATTTGCAAGTGATGAATGGCCAGAGATTGTGTAGCCAATAGGATCAGGGGCCGTATGTACAAAGATTCTAAGAGTAGGAGTGCTAATCTAGGATCAGTTTAGCCTTTTAGCTCATAATGGATATGGTTAGGATAAGAAGAGGGGAAACCTGATCCTAGATCAGCACTCCTACTCTTAGAATCTTTGTACGTACGGCCCCAGGGGGCCAAGCTTGCGGACGGTAGCAGAATGCAACGCTCCAAGACGCGCGTCACATTCTACAAGCGATTCCACCAAGAAGCAATGCGGCCCTTTCTTGTGATTGGCTATCGTAGACCCACACAGTTTTGCATGAGTTCAGAGTTGAACACTCTGCACCTGATGCCCAGTGACAGTAGTGGACCCTGTCCAGCTCACTGGAGTGCGGTAGCTCTCGGACACCCGGCTCACTCACTCATGGGCACGCTCTGCTCCAGGGCCTTGACCTTGGCCCTCAGCTCCGCCAGCGCTTCCTGCTGTCGTCCGATCACCTCCTCGTGCCGGTGACCTCTGCACTTTGACCCCTGCTCCGCCAGTTCGGGCAGCGGCGGCCGACTCCTGTGGGGAAACGGGGCGGGGCACTGTGACAGAGCGATGAACCGAGATGAAACGAGTATATAAAAAGCTGAAGGCGTGACACAGGCCATGGACTTTTGGGCGCATAAATCAGGCAGGAAGTGCCGGCCGTGGTGCGGATCCACGGTCCCTGACATCACTCAGAGCCTCTCCAACAACAACAGCGCTCTCCGAAGAGCCCTCCAACGGAGCCTCTCCGGAGTTCAACAGCGCTGACTGCAGATGTTGGCAGCCATGACATCATTATTTAAAGAGACCTCTTGGAACACGGTCAGGGATTTTTTTTTTTTGCAGATGGGACCGAAAAGCCGCATGTGTATTTCCTTTGTTCCGTTTGCGAAGGAGGCCAGGAAGGACGCTCTTCAACCTCAGAGGATTAACACCCACCTCCCTCCGTTCTCCTTTGTCATTACGCAGCACCGAATCCCACACAGCTCTGCGCAAAAACAGCAGTTTTCGTGTATATTTGTCTTATTAATGTGCGAGGCGAAGGTCTTTTAGTCCTCTTGACAACCACTGTGGATATAGGTATTAGGTTGCCAAGGACACAGAGAAATGAGGCCAGGGTGTTTCTGAAGGGCCAGTGGTGATGCGGTCCCTCTTTGTTCGAACTCTAATTGGCGCAATTATTTAGTTAGCGGTATAAACATAAACCGACTCAGTTACCAATCGACAATGCGGTAACATCTTCGAGGACAGGGAACATTCAGTGTGAATTTCAGTGGTGCCACTCGATCCCCAAACAGCAGGTCGGGCCAATTGAGAGATATTGAGAAAGGAGGTTTATCGAAAACCAGTGTACACACTGTGCTCCAGGAATTGGAGTTTGATAGCGCTGGTACACTGCGTTCTCCATTTTCACGAGAATGAAAAAACAACATCAGGTGTGCCAGATACGTCTCTGGGTGTGGATTCCCCACATTAAGTATGTGGTGCACTCAGCACAATGCCCTAACAGGCTCGCTGCTACATCGGGGAATGAAAGTGCAGCTCTTTGCTAGCGGCTCTGGTACTATATATAACCAGAGCCTTTTCACTTCCCTGCACATACGCGCCGCGTGAGAAAGAGCTTTGGCACAAAGTGGCTAAAGTGCACTTTATGTGTTCAGATAAAGCTGTCTGGGAATGAAGAGCGCTTTCTACTGCAGGGAGAGAAGAAAGACCCACCCTCACCCCCTCGAGATTTCAGCCTTCTCCCCTCCTTGCCTTCAGCCCCCATTCTAAGTCCTTGACTCGACCCAACCGCACTGCACTTTTTCCTGGACTTTTGACTCATTTGTTTTCCATTTTCTTCCACGATTCGGGTCGCAGTGATAGCCGTGGGCCTATCCTGTTGCGAAGTTCTCCTCTCCTCCTCCTCTAGTTCATGAAAGGTGTGCACTGGCATGCATGTCGCCTGAAAAGCACAAGGCCAGACCAACGCCTCTTCAGGGGATTGAGCAACCCGCTGAGCTGGCACAGGCGGGTCACGGGGCCTGATGGGACACCCTTCCGGCCGAAACCCCTCCCTCTCTGGGTGACCATGTCCAATCAGGCATCGCCCCATGTGGGGGCTCCTGGACACAGCTGTCACTGCTCAGGATTTCGATGAGGACTGTGAGCTGCATCGCTACACGCAAAGAGCAAGTGCCCCAGCTGCACCGTTAACCCAGGGGCCCGACTTTGACCCAACCCAAGTTTTTACACAACATTTTTCTTCAGCAACTCGAAGCTGCCGTTGAACTCATGAGTTATGTCAAAAAAAAGAAATAAGAAAACAGCTTTCACCACAAAATTGTATCTCAAAGCCCAAACATTATTGCAGTTAGACTGAATGGGTTGAGTAAGACGGGCAGATTCTGCGGTTATTTCAGGAGAGATCGTGACTGACTGTGGCGCACGCTCTCTCTCCCACTGACGGTGTGATGCGGGAGTGAGTCACACCCCCCTCTCCCCCGCCGGGGCTCTGCGGCTCTCCTCGACTCCTTTCACGCTGCACGTCACGAGCCTGTCTCAGGAACGCCTTTCACTCTCCTCTGTGCGAAACGAATCACCACGGTGAAGGAAGAAGGGAGCGTGAAAGAATAAATTACTCAGAGCGGTTTCTGTTCTCTTCAAAAACGATACCGCCCAATTACCCACATCAGTATATTCACCCTCTATGTATGTCTAAGATAAAAAATCTCCCGAAACCATTCAAAATTATACCATTATAATCATTATTATATAATAATATAATATATAATTATATTATTATTATTATTATTATTAGCACACTAATGGCTGCTTTCAGTCTGACATGTAATATATTTTCTCTTGTCAGATTACATTCTGATTTATTGATATTAGCGAATAGATAATAATTTTATCATTTGTCTCCATGTGAATACTGGTGCAGTAATCAGAGAGAAAGAGAGAGGGCATAGTTACTGTACTAAATGTTTCCACATGGTATCCACACCTTGGGTGAACCACTAGCCTGTCCTCGGATGAAGGTGACCCCAAAAAAGACACCAGCGTTCAGACGGAAAGAAAACATACCTATCCTATCATTCATGAAAATACGAAGAGACCGTACTCTTAACAGATTCAACACAAACAGTTCTACCGATTGACTCGTATTAGCGTTTCCTCAATTTGTTCACACACTTGACAAAATGTCGCTACTGTCAACAGTTATGACAGAGCGCAGTGACCACATACTCAACCAGTTTTACAGACAAATATTGAGATGCCCCAACAGCATTCTTACATGATAATGTGAGGCGTACATCTCAGGAGTTGAGAAGCGCATCAGTAAATCATTAGAAGCCATGAAGAATGACTATGCTAATCCGCTCTCAATCTGAGAATTGAGAGAGGATTAGTACAGCAGTTTTTCATGCGACATAGAAAGTTCTAGAAGCCATGTCATGTTGGGACATCCAGGTAAAATCCCAGTGGGTAAAGCAGGAGTTTCCCTGAGGGTTCACACCCTTTGCCCTGTGGTTATGAGGAGGGAACTCTGACAGGCCCTGCCCTCCAGGTGCTCCCACCTTCTCTTGTACAGGTGTCTGGAGGAGGCTGGTGTCCGTCTGCTCCTCCCCCTTCTGCTCCTCCCTCTCTCTGTCAGCTTGGGCACGCGTCTCCAGGGCCTCCTGACATTGCCTGACAACACAACACACACACACGTGTGCACATGGACACACACACACACACACACACACACACACACACACACACACACACACACACACACACACACAGTAGCTTTAAGAGGGCAAGCCTTGACAATGTGTGGTACTTTGGAATATGAGCCACGGAAAGCTGTATGAGTGTGAAACCGTATTAACCTGAACAATCTGTGTTTAACTTCAGTCTGTCAGTTCGATTAATTCTGGCTCCCGACTGTGTGTGTGTGTGTGTGTGTGTGTGTGTGTGTGTTTGTGTGTGTGTGTATTGGTCTGTGTTTAACTGCAGTCAGTTTGATTCATTCTGGCTCTCGAATGTGTGAACGTGTCCATGTATGTGTGTCTGTGTGTGTGTATGCACATGTCCGTGTGTGTGTGCATGTGCGTGTGTGTGTGTGTGACCATCATACAGTGACAGTGTTGTGCCGTATAATGCAGTGATGCTAATGCTCGGGAACAGGGCTCAGTAATTATGTTACACAGGAAAGCGTGAAAGCCAGAATCTTGCCCTTTGAAAACACGGTTGGTTTTTTCCTTTCCCTTATTTTCCAATTTGACCCCTATTCTCTCCCAATTAGGAATGCCCGATTTGTACTTGTAATCCGTGCTCATTGCTGCAACCCCCTCTGCCTATTCGGGAGAGTGCGGACAAGCACAAACTCTCTCCTTCAAAATACGAGATGTCAGCTGCTGCTTCTTTTCATTCTGCAGTTCACCACTTAAACTCACACGCACATGGAGTTGGCGGAGGAGGACAATTCCTGTGCAGGCAGACTGTGGGCACCCGATTGACCAGAGGGGGTCCTTGGAGCTCGATGAGAGACAGACATCCCGCTGGCTGCATTCCCTCCCTCCCTCCCCGGGTAACGCTGTGCTATGTGCCACCCTGCAGGGCTGCTGGCCACAATCAGCACTGGCACGGTCCAGATTTGATATGAAACCACGGGGCCCATACACACACTAGAAGAGTGCCAAGACGAGCCACCCAGCAGCCCAAACAACTGTTGCTTTGATGCTCATTTGATGCTCCCCTTGCCATCCCTGCTGGCGTAACCAAATGCTCACTTACAATTGCCTGTTATATCATGGCAAACAAAGGCAGATCATTCTTAACTCTTAAGGGGACACTGCCGTTGTACCCTTGAGCAAGGTACTTAACCTGAATTGCTTCAGTAAAATATCCAGCTGTATAAATGGATTGTATGTAAAGAAATGTCAACTGTGTAAGTCGCTCTGGATAAGAGCATCTGCTAAATGCCTAAAATGTAAAATGTAAAAAATGTAATTGGTTTCATTATAAAATAAGCTGGATTGTAATTGGACATTGAAACAAATGATGCCCTGCCACCCCCCTACCTGAGCGTCTCCCTCACACTCTGAAGCTCCTCCCCTTTCTGATCCACAAGGTTTGACATCCGGGCCAGCTTCTGCGTGAGCGTGCTCAGTTGGACCCTCTGATCGACCACCAGGGCCCGATGTCTCTCCAGCTCCACTTTCTGCCGCTCGCTCAGTTCTCCTGCACGTGAAGCCCGGTCGGGAAAAAGAACACACACGTTTAACACGCGCACGCACGCGACACACACCGTATTGTGACATCCCGTTTTGGGATGGGCGGAAAAACATCGATTGGTTTATAAAATGTACACAGCGTCAACTGGTTTACCTGAACCGTGAAAGGAGACTGACATCTAGAACTGTCTGCAAGCATCCACAGACTTAAACCCAATCCACAGACTTAAACCCCATCCACAGACTTAAACCCAAACCACAGACTTAAACCCCATCCACGGACTTAAACCTCATCCACAGACTTAAACCCAAACCACAGACTTAAACCCAATGCACAGACTTAAGATTAGACAGTTTAAGAGGTAGTAGAGGCAGAAACACTTGGGCTATTGAAGTCCAGGCTAGATGCAGTACTAGATACTCTTTAGATCAGGACATGACGAGCCTAGATGGGCTGAACGGCCCATTCGTTCGTCACTATGTATTCTTATATTCCAAAAACGGGAGATGGGAACAAGGGCACCTGTCATGTCCGACATCCTGGCGTTGGCTCCCGCCAGGTCACGGCTCAGCGCGGCAACGACGTCTCCCTGGGCGACCGCCTCCTGCCGAGCCTCGGCCAGCGCGACCCTGCAGGGAGATCGAGGGGAGTCTGTCTCGCGTCTCATAGAGAGGGCCGTCTGGAGCCTTTCACGCTGTGATCGATGTCTTAATCGCCCGCTCTGCTAACGAGGGGAGGGGGGGACAGTGCTCCCGTGCAGGGGGTCAGACGAGAATGATGAATTTATCAGCCCGGCTGCAGCTCCGAAAGAGGAAACGTAGCGAACACAGCGTTTCATTTGTGCGTGTGGATAAGAGGGAACGTTTTCCATGTTAAGGCCTCTGTAATTCTGTCTTGACACTCAGATTTCTTCTCCAATCTAACATACGGACACAGTGCACAAAAATTATAGTTGAGTTGTTTGTGTTGTACTGTGTTGGTATTGTAATGTAGTCTGTCTTGCACTGTATGGGTATTGTAATATAGTCTGTCTTGTAGTGTTGTAGGTATTGTATTTCTGTTTGCATCTGTGATATCATCCTGAAAACTAAATAAAAAAAGATATTTATATCTATTATCAAAATTATTCTTTTTTCCCCCTCAATCCTCGCCTCAGACACTCCCCTGACAGGGCTGTGTGAGGGTCACTGCACAGTTACACTCCATCATTGACTTTCTATTCACACAACCTTATCGGAGGCAACACAGTACGGCACCACACCGTACAGCAGGCAGGGCCTCCCAATGCATCCATTTAGTCTTTGGCCACGTTTGGCATTTGTGCTGCGAATCAGAATTTGCCGCAGTTTTGGCAGCGCTGCGGCAAAGCCGACCGAGCCAACCGCTATCACGCCGTCCGACAGCTCCCAGAGGAAACGCAGCCATTATCACCACAGCGCCTCTGACTGAGGCCTTTCATCGGCGTTCAGGTAATGGAAACAGAAATGGATCGATCGAAAAATCTCGCTCGTTTTTTTTGCTCATAGTTAAGAGGCCGAAACGTGCCCGGAGGCACCGGCGCGGTTAATTTACGCGCAGGATTTGCTCTCATAATAAATCATTCCTCCTCCTGAAGAACGGAGATAAGCAAAGCGGCTTTCTGGCTCAAAAGAAACACACTGACCGTGTAAAATGTGTTTTCTTACAGCAGTCATCAGGGGTCACATGTCCAGAGTGAGACAGGCTGTGTTAAACTACTGTCATAATTTTTCTGTACGCCCTTTGAAATAATAATGCAATTCTCTCTTAAAACCCCCCCACAAAACAACAAAGATGTTCAAACAGGCCCTAAATCACAGCTCCCACGCAAAGATGTGTGGAGGAAGGAGAAAAGAGAAGTTGGGTCCGTGTTCTGAGAGGAAATCCTCATTAGTACTGGGGGAAATAAATTCTGGAGAGGATTTCTTTTTTGGAGTGTGGTTGCGCCCGTGTCACATTTACGGTCTGAGGCATTATATAATAACGAGTGGATGAATAATTCATGTTTCCCGTTTAATCCATTATTTGTGAGGGGATCGCAGAGGAGGAGTCGCGGGTCACCTCGGGAAAGGGGGATACCAGCCGGTCAGATTGACATCACTCTGTTGTGTCAGGGGAGGGGTTTATGCAAAACCTGCTGTTTATGCAAATCTCCTCATTAAAAAGATGAAGTCAAACTGTCCTGGCGTTGCATGAAGATGGACGTCTTCAAAGAGGAGTGTCACACTTTCTTTCTTTCCTGTCAACTTGAAACATGAATGAAATGTGATTGGTCCGTGTGAGTTTGGCAGTAGGGTGCAGCTGTGACCGTCTATTTATTTATTTTGCATATTTGTCAGTGCACCATTAAAAATATGAATTCGCGTGTCATTCAACGATGTAAAATTAACCACAGGCTACCAGGAGTTTCAAATCCCAGGTATGACATTGCTGTCGTGCCCTTGAAAGAGGAATTTAACCTGAATTTCTGCAGTAGAAAAATGGGGCACTGGTATCCTCTGTGAGCCACCCTGGCTAAGGACACACTGAATACACTATTATATTGCCTGTCAAAAATGTCTTTTAGTACTCACACCTCCTGGCCAGGCCGCTATCAAAAGAGATAAAGCGCTCTCAATGACTTAAACATAAATAACAGTGCATTAGAAAATAGTGCACGGTGCATAGCATTACTGGGCACCATTAAACACACATAAATAATGTACAGTAATGCTATTGTAAAAGGGTTGCTTCTGCCTGCAGGTGTTTTGAACATTTTACATTTACATTTTAGGCATTTAGCAGACGCTCTTATCCAGAGCGACTTACACAGTTGACATTTCTTTACATGCAATCCATTTATACAGCTGGATATTTTACTGAAGCAGTTCAGGTTAAGTACCTTGCTCAAGTGTACAACAGCAGTGCCCTACGTGGGAATCGAACCAGCAACCTTTGAGTTACAAGCCCAGCTCCCTAACCTTTACACTGCACTGCCAGCCATGAACCTTGAACCGAGGCCCCCAACACAACAAGAGACACGATTAGCCCATTGAGCTAAAGACCTGGGTCTCCAGCTCCGGGAATTAATCACACTCTTATTGCTTCTCAAGGGTGTTGTCATCACATTCTGCTTACGCAGAGCGTCGCTCACTGGTTGCTTGCAATGACTATCGCTGTATTACTGCACTGATCTTGTGCGCTAACTATGATTGCTCCTTGTATTAATGCACATCTTGTAAGTCACTCACTAAATGCTTAAAATGTAAAAATGTAACGAGAGGTGGTCTGTGATCCAGGTGGGACTCTGTGTACCTGAGCAGGGTGACGGTCTCCTCCAGTGCCATGACTTCAGGGGCTTTGCCCGGTGTGAGTGGAGCAGGACTGGGGGGAGGGCTTGGGGCAGGCTCACTGCTCTCCAGCCTGCTCTCCAAGTCTACAGGGCAAACACAGCAAATATCCTGCACAGATATCCTGAACAAACACCCTGTGTCCTGTAAGGGCACGAGGGATTGTTCTCTGACAAAATGGCCGCTAGGCCTAAGTGTTCCTCACAATAATCATTTGGCGTGTATATCTAATCAGAGCTTAAAATATAGTTTAAGGTTTCTATGAAACAGCCTTTGAAAACTCCAGGGTAAGTTTTTGGTGGGACGTGCCAAAGCATGCCTCATATAAAAGCACTGTGTCCAACCAAACACTATACCTGGGTTTCAGTGTCACACATTGTACAAACAGTTCTCACTGGAGTCTTTTAATGTTATACACTGCTTTATGATGAAAATAATAAACAGAAAAGCAGAGAGCTTTTTTTTTTTACTAGTTGCCACTTAAATGCATTTGAAATACATTTTAATGATTGCCACTCCTTTTATTACCATATTGATGCATTGATGCTGGCGTTGTGATGCCAAATCACGTCCACCGGCCAAAATGTGTCCATGGTGATGTAATCGGAATTTTATGATGTCATCGGAATTTTGGACTGCAGTTGCTATGCCAACATGACGCTCGCATTCCCGAGTGAAAATGGCGTCCACTGCCAAAATGTGTCCACATGGTGATGTAATCGGAATGTTGGACTGTGTGATGACCAAAATGGGTCCGGGGTGATGTAATCGGATTTTTTTCCACGGCCAAAATGGGTCCAGGGTGATGTAATCCGAATTTTGGACGCGAAAACGCGAAAACGCGAAAGAATGTGTCCAGGGTCAGCTGCACAGTTGAGTTAGCTGCCTTGCTACGAACATAATATATGAATTATAATATAGAATTATAGGCTATTATAATGATATAGGCAGCTAGCTACGGACATAATAGTATCCTTTGTCTGTTTAGCTGCACAGTTAAGTTCGCTGCCTTGCTACGAATATAATATATGAATTATAATATAGAATTATAGGCTATTTTAATGATATAGGCAGCTAGCTACGGACATAATTGTATCCTTTGTCTGTTTAGCTGCACAGTTAAGTTCGCTGCCTTGCTACGAATATAATATATGAATTATAATATAGAATTATAGGCTATTTTAATGATATAGGCAGCTAGCTACGGACATAATTGTATCCTCTGTTTAGCTGCACAGTTAAATTCGCTGCCTTGCAAACTGAACATAATATATGAATTATAATATAGAATTATAGGCTATGATATAGCTAGCTAGCTACGGACATAATTGTATCCTCTGTTCAGCTGCACAGTTAAATTCGCTGCCTTGCAACGAACATAATATATGAATTATAATATAGAATTATAGGCTATGATATAGCTAGCTAGCTACGGACATAATTGTATCCTTTGTCTGTTCAGCTGCAGTTAAATTCGCTGCCTTGCAACGAACATAATATATGAATTATAATATAGAATTATAGGCTATGATATAGCTAGCTAGCTACGGACATAATTGTATCCTTTGTCTGTCTGTTCAGCTGCAGTTAAATTCGCTGCCTTGCAACGAACATAATATATGAATTATAATATAGAATTATAGGCTATGATATAGCTAGCTAGCTACGGACATAATTGTATCCTTTGTCTGTTCAGCTGCAGTTAAATTCGCTGCCTTGCAACGAACATAATATATGGATCGTCTGCTTAGATGGCTAGTGAAATATCTGCTAGTAAAATAAAAATCGTGATAACACCATTATCATTTCCTTTTTGTATAGGAGCTGTGCTTATATTGTTAATTGTTTTAGATTTTACATTGTGTTAGTGATGCTAGTGGAGGGGGGAAAGTTCGCTGTTTCAAACATAATAATAATAGATATATCATATATCCTGACATTCCTTGAGTAGCCTTCGCGTTTAATGGATGTAAATGCTAGCTAACGTCACCCAGTGTTTATGCTCAACTCATGTGGGTAACGTTACAAGAGTTCATTTCACAGATAACAGGCCATAACGTGGGATGGACTAGTTTGCTATATTAACTTACTGTAGTACCCACAAGACTAGTTGATTTCTTTCACACACACACCATCATTTTAAACCTTGCAGTGTTATTTGTTGTATACATAGCAAGCTAGTCCATCCCACAATTGGATATGAATATAATAATAATAATATACGCCATTTAGCAGACGCTTTTATCCAAAGCGACTTACAGTAGTGAATGCATACAGCATTCAGTATACATTTACAGCATTCAGCATTCAGACACATTCCTGAACACCTGGACACATCCATAGATTATATGGATGTGTCCAGGTGTTCAGGAATGTGTCCGAGTGATGTCATTGAATTATTTGAATGTAGTTGCAAGGCAGCGATATATTATATATTCCATATATTATGTTCGTTGCAAGGCAGCGAATTTAACTGCAGCTGAACAGACAAAGGATACAATTATGTCCGTAGCTAGCTAGCTATATCATAGCCTATAATTCTATATTATAATTCATATATTATGTTCGTTGCAAGGCAGCGAATTTAACTGCAGCTGAACAGACAAAGGATACAATTATGTCCGTAGCTAGCTAGCTATATCATAGCCTATAATTCTATATTATAATTCATATATTATGTTCGTTGCAAGGCAGCGAATTTAACTGCAGCTGAACAGACAAAGGATACAATTATGTCCGTAGCTAGCTAGCTATATCATAGCCTATAATTCTATATTATAATTCATATATTATGTTCGTTGCAAGGCAGCGAATTTAACTGCAGCTGAACAGACAAAGGATACAATTATGTCCGTAGCTAGCTAGCTATATCATAGCCTATAATTCTATATTATAATTCATATATTATGTTCGTTGCAAGGCAGCGAATTTAACTGTGCAGCTGAACAGAGGATACAATTATGTCCGTAGCTAGCTAGCTATATCATAGCCTATAATTCTATATTATAATTCATATATTATGTTCGTTGCAAGGCAGCGAATTTAACTGTGCAGCTAAACAGAGGATACAATTATGTCCGTAGCTAGCTGCCTATATCATTAAAATAGCCTATAATTCTATATTATAATTCATATATTATATTCGTAGCAAGGCAGCGAACTTAACTGTGCAGCTAAACAGACAAAGGATACAATTATGTCCGTAGCTAGCTGCCTATATCATTAAAATAGCCTATAATTCTATATTATAATTCATATATTATATTCGTAGCAAGGCAGCGAACTTAACTGTGCAGCTAAACAGACAAAGGATACTATTATGTCCGTAGCTAGCTGCCTATATCATTATAATAGCCTATAATTCTATATTATAATTCATATATTATGTTCGTAGCAAGGCAGCTAACTCAACTGTGCAGCTGACCCTGGACACATTCTTTCGCGTTTTCGCGTTTTCGCGTCCAAAATTCGGATTACATCACCCTGGACCCATTTTGGCCGTGGAAAAAAATCCGATTACATCACCCCGGACCCATTTTGGTCATCACACAGTCCAACATTCCGATTACATCACCATGTGGACACATTTTGGCAGTGGACGCCATTTTCTCACTCGGGAATGCGAGCGCGTCATGTTGGCATAGCAACTGCAGTCCAAAATTCCGATGACATCATAAAAATTCCGATTACATCACCATGGACACATTTTGGCCGGTGGACGTGATTTGGCATCATGGCGTCGTTTAATGTTTTATTCAGCAGCAGGCATTGAAGAAAACTCATGTCATTGATCTTGACAATGTAAGAGCCTGTCAGCTGATGAAGAGAACCATCTCCTGACCTTAGGGAAAAGAAGCTACACTACACAGCAGGACTGCCATCTAGGGACACATGGTGGAACTGCAGGGCATTCTTCAGAATAACATATAGAAAATGCTGGAAACATCGTGATGGTGTGACAGCATTCAAACAAATTAGCCTGCTGTCAATCTAAGTGTGCGCCTGAGCGTACCTGCACAGACCCCCAGCTGCCCCTCCGCACCCCTGTCCTCACCCGTCAGCTGTTCCCTCAGACGGTCCCTCTCCTGCTCAGCGTCCCTCACGCGCTGCGTGGCGCCGGACAGCCGCTGGTCCATGTCCACGATGGTGCGGGAGTGCTGACGGACCTGCTCTCTGTACTCCGCCTCCACGCACCCGGTAACACTCCCTCTCCAGCTCCGCCCCTTTCCGCTCCGCCTCCTCCGCTCTCGCCTGGAGCTCCGCCTCTTTCGCCCGGGCCTCCTCGCGCAGGGACGCCTGGGAGAGCAGAAGGGGGTCACACGATCTAACGCACTGGGCTTTCTCCTTGGCTCTGGGCACCACATTTAAACAAGAGTCGCTCACAAAAACGTTATAGGTTTGAGAAGGTTGCTGAAAACCTGACAAAAAAGGATGGATGGGATGTAAAATGGTGGAAAAATGTAACACCCAGTCAATAATATAATATATGCCATTTAGCAGACGCTTTTATCCAAAGCGACTTACAGTAGTGAATGCATACATTTTTCAGTATATGTAGCCCCAGTGGGAATCGAACCCACAACCGAAGTGCTGTCAGCGCCGTGCTCTACCTACTGAGCCACATAGAACCACCGCAGAAGAAAGCGCATTGAGGTTAGATTTAACCTGAGCGTCAGCACAGCACTACACAGGGCCTTAGTCTTCAGCTGTGGTGTGGTATGGAGACCTCACTCCCTGCCCCCCCCCTCTCGTCCTCTCCCTCCTTCCTTCCTTTCTCCTCCACTCCTTCTCTCCCTCTCTCCTCACCTCCGTGCTCCTGAGCGACTCCAGCTCCTTCCTCATCTCCTCCAGCTGGGCCTTCAGTCCCTCCTCTTCCTCACGCTGAGCGTCCAGCACCTGCAGTGTAAGGATCAAGCCGTTACCCAATCAGACCGCGCGGTCTTCGTGATGCTGTGTGATGCTCTGCCACCCTGCGGATCATCCTATTTCCCAAGCACAGATTCTGATATTGTATTGCGTGGACTTGAAGTGGCAGGTCTGCCTGAGGGAAAAGACAAACGGCTGGCCTGACAGAGCTATGCCTCAGGCGACCAATAGGATGCTGTTATTCGCATCCCCAAACACAGGTTTGTATTGAAGATTGAAGACATGCACTTGCATTAGCTCAA
Organism: Aldrovandia affinis; assembly: GCA_029706075.1. Classification (NCBI taxonomy): domain Eukaryota; kingdom Metazoa; phylum Chordata; class Actinopteri; order Notacanthiformes; family Halosauridae; genus Aldrovandia; species Aldrovandia affinis. Next base: position 503,149 of record JAINUG010000188.1, read on the forward strand.
AATCACAAGATCACACTTATTTGAAAAATTTGTTTCTGATTTTTTCCCGATTTCCTCCCAATTTAGTGGCCAATTACACCCTCTATTTATTTCGATTTACCCTCCCCACATGTCTCTATGAGGCAAGCTAATTCTCTGAGCGCAGCGAACTCCGCTTCCTTCGAGGTGGAAATCTCCCACCCATGTTCTAGAGACACAGCCAAACGCCACCCCCGTCTGGTAAAGCCGGGTTTCGAACCTCGTAAACGATTGCGTTAGAACGCTACGCTATCGGAGGCCCAAGATCACACTTATTATCCAGATATCCCTGTTACGTCCCTTTACTTTGTATTAGCACTACTTCGTGTTTCCTTTTGGATTTGCGTGCTGCTGTGTTTCCTTGATTTCTCCCCTTTAGGTGGAGATGACGTCACTGCCCTGCTGGGACCTGCTTGAGGACGCACATGGTTTCCAGGGGAACCCTCCAAGCAACGTGACGAGAGAAGATGTGGCTGGACATCGCTTGGCTACATCACTGAGGAGACTTTTAAAAAGATGCGGGACAATATATATAGTGGTTGCCACCTGAATGCATTCAGTTCCCTTTACGACATTGTTAATTACAGCTTGGTGATTGCGTTACTCTGATTAACTGCCTAGTTGCTAATGAATAATTATTGCTATTCATAATACAAATTTTGGGAACTCCGAGGAGAAGACCTCCCCAAACCATCTTCGAGGGTCTGGAACTGCTAGCTGGCTGCCCGGTGAAACCTTGCAACCTGCTTCTGTCTTTTAAAGGACTTTCATGTTATAAATAGAGAGAACAATCATTAAATGTATACATATTAATAAATATATGTTTAATTTTTCTATACCACTGTTTCACTGGTACTCCTTACGGGTTGTGGTTATTGATTAAGTGGCTTAGTGTTACGTCCAATATTGTACGCCTGGTTATTACAACGCAGGTTGATTTCTATCCGTAACAATCCCATTACTGTGCTGCATGTGTCGTTGTGCAATTTAAGCGAAACGTTTGTTTGTGGAGGGCGAGGTCTCTCACCTGCTGTCTCTGCCGTTCCAGCTGCTCCTTCAGGGTGGTCAGCTGGCCCTGGAGCTTGCCGACCTGCTCCTCCTGGCCCTGCACCAGGGCATCCCGTTCCCCACGCACCTCCTCCACTTCCATCTGCCCACAGAGACACCCCCACTCCCTCTTAATCAGCACTACAGCTGGCCGGCCTGATATGACAGGGCATATTATTATTTATTTTTTTACATTTTCTTTCAGATTTTATCCCATTTCTTTACCCAATCTGGTAGCCAATTGTACCCCATTTTTAATCCAACCATCCCTTCCCTCGTACCACAAGCACCCAGCATATTATATTGTAGTCTTGTATTATTAGATTAAATAGAAGTTCACAAGCTTGATATAACAAATAGCATATTGTATTATAGGCTTACATACATTATAATGAAAGAATAATAATGAAATGTTTCCAGGTGAGTTTTTCCAAAGATTTCGGCACATTTGCAGAGCAGAGCAGAGTGGTGGGGGCGTGGTCCTACCTGCAGGGCTCTGAGCAGCAGCTCTCGTTCCTGACTCTGGTGCCACAGGGCTCTGATGCCAGCAGGGGCCCTGCAGTGTGGCCACACACAGGGGTTAGACACATGGGGCTCCCCACACCACAGTACTTAAACACAGGGCCAGCAACATGGATCTCCCCACACACACACACACACACACACACACACACACACACACACACACACACACACACACACACACACACACACACACACACACACACCCACACACACAGGGGTTAGACACACGGGGCTCCCCACACACACACACACACACACACACACACACACACACACACCCACACACACAGGGGTTAGACACACACACACCCACACACACACACACACACACACACACAGGGTTAGATCTCCCACACACACACACACACACACACACACACACACACACACACACACACACACACACACACACACACACACACACACACACACACAGGGGTTAGACACATGGGGCTCCCCACACCACAGTAATTAAACACAGGGCCAGCAACACGGATCTCCCCACACACACACCACACACACACACACACACACACACACAGAGACAGAGACACACACAGAGACACACACACACACACACACACACACACACACACACACACACACACACACACAGGGGTTAGACACACGGGGCTCCCCACACCACAGTCATTAAACACAGGGGTTAGACACATGGGGCTCCCCACACCACAGTACTTAAACACAGGGCCAGCAACATGGATCTCCCACACACACACACACACACACACACCTCACACTATAGTAACCAAATACACATGCACAGAGACAGAGACACACACACACACACACACACACACACACACACACACACACACACACACACACACACAGAGACAGAGACACACACACACACACCTCACACTATAGTAACCAAATACACAGACATGACACACACACACACACACACACACACACACACACACACACACACACACACACACACACACACACACACACACACACACACCTCACACTATAGTAACCAAATACACATGCCACGACACACACACACACACACACACACACACACACACACACACACACACACACAGAGACAGATACAGACACAGAGACACAGAGACACACACACACACCTCACACACACGTGTCGCATTACAGGAATTGAGCACACGTCAAGCAGGATTCATCAAGCATGCCACACAGGATCACGCTGCAGTAACCAAACACACGAACATCACGTTACAGTAACTAAACACACACAGCAACATCAAACTCATCCCGCACACGGATAACGCAGCAGTAACCAAACACAGACAGAAAAGTCAAGCTCTCCACATCTACAGAAAGCTCATACTACAGTAACCAAGAGCACTAGGAAATGGACAGCTACGTGTGACTATCCTGAGGCTATAATGACAAACAATGTGGCAAATGTGCTCAAAACTACAACAAAATAAACATACAGAATATAAAACTAATGCGGAATCTTAGCAAATGATTTACAAAATCTTTTGAAAAAGACAGCTCTCAAACAGGAATAAACCTTTTACATTTATTCTTTTAAATTACTTTTACATTTATTATTATATATTATTTATATAATATACACATTTATATTATTATAATGGTCGTGCATTACTTGAATGTATGTAAAAAGGTGTATTATTTGAGAGTGCTGTCCTTTTCCAATTTTCTTTTTCCAATATCCAAAAACAACATCCATCTCAGGGTACTTGACATTGAAAACCCCGTCCCTGGCGCCCAACAAGCTATAACTGGAACTATAATGAGCTATAACAACATCATAACTCCAGAAAACGTTGTGCGGCGATCAGAACTCTTTGGTCAGAGCAGGACACGAGGTGTGTGAGATCGTGGGCCAGCGGAAACCGCCCTACCTTCAGCAGACTCATCCACCCCGGCGTCCTGCAGGGCGCGGCCCACTTCCTGCAGCTGTGCCATCGGGGCAGCCAGCATGAAGAGGGCTGCAGACTGCACCCAGGCCAGTGACTGGGGCACAGGCTGATCCTGCAGGGCAGAGATCTCCCGCTGCAGGGCGGGGACGGAGAGCGCCCCCTGCAGGCGAGACTGAGGACCACAGAGAAGGGACCACGCACACAGAAACGATAAAACATAAATTAGTCAGGCCCACTCCACACTAATGCGGCAGAATGGTGCTTCAAATGGTCATTTCTGTCGGCTGCAATCAGGTGAATAGCAGTGCTTAGTGTACAGTATATATTCATATAGGGATTTATTTAATTCATTTTTTTATTATCATTTTTAAGGTGTTCACTAATGCTGTAGATTGTCACATTGTAGGGTATGGTGTACTATACGATTCATTGCGTCTACAGCGTTCTGTGATTTGAAACATACCTTTTTTTCTCAAATGAATATTTCTGTCATGTTATGTAATTACGATGTGTATAAATGTGTCTGTATGCCTGCGACAGGTTTCCTTTGGGGGTTTCATTAAGCACATCGATTTTACTCTATTTTACCACAGGGCCGTTGGTCTGTGCCTCTCTCAGCTCTGCACGGTACAGTAACCATGCGAATGGAAGACAATGGCTGTCAGACAGGCCTTTGTGAATGGCTTGTGCGCACCTCCCCGTTTTAGATTCAGGACAGCGAGATACGAGACAGCTTACCTGACACTCCTCCAACCTGCTCCTAAATCCCAGCGCCTCCGTGGCTATCCTGTCCTGCTCCTCCACCTGCCCCTCCAGCTCCTGCACCCTGGCCCTCAGCTCCTCCCTCTCCGTCGAGATCTCCTTCTGCTGCTCCTCCAGCTCTCGAACCCTGGTCCCCAGCCCCTCCTTCTCCTCGATAATCTCTGTCATCTGCTCTATCGCCTGCAGGGGGCGACAGTCACTCCTGACTCAGCCTGGAGCTCTCGGTCAAAGTGCCTGCACTTCAACGACAGCTTCTTCAGTACAAGCATGCAGTTGCTGTTCAATTCCACCAGGTTGTGCCAGTCGGCTCTGGCCGGGAGTGCCACTAGGGGGCGGCAATTGGCTGTATAAGAGTGCTGGCTCGGAGGAGGCGGTACAGCGCCCACTACCAGTCTCAGGACTACGGCAGTGACCTCTCATACGAGGGTGGGGATAACTGACATGAAAAAGAGAGGGTGTAATTGGCAAAAAAAAATAGGGAGAAAAATGGGGAATAAAAAAAACAAAAAAAAAAGTGTGCCGCTGCTACAGGCAACCATGGGGGCAATATTGTCCATAGCATCAGCCTCTCGTGTATTAACAAGCACAGTTATGGGTTTATCCAGAAGTCCAGTCCTAGCCAGACTAAAATCTTGAAGGTTTTAGAGTAACCTTTCAATCAGAGGCTCACATACACCCGAGTTTACAAATTGTATCACAAATGACCTCCGTTAATCCATTAAGAGCACACGCAGAGTAAAACCAGCAGACTGGACAGGTGATGATGTCATTGATGATGTCACCATGATGTCACCGTTCTCCAGGCAATTCTAACCTCCTGGTCTGACACCGTGTCCTGCAGTGCGGAGACTCCCGGGGCGGAGTACGTGGTCTGGATGATCCTGCTGCGGAAACGCTCCAGCTGAGGAGGCAGAGAGCACAAAGACCTGCGTTATTCCTCAGCGCTCTGTTACCTGCGCTGTTACCTGGGTGGTTCAGAGAGAAGCCAGCATGGGGCTTTCAGTGACCTCACTCTTGGGACAGTGGGGACATGTTGTACCCTAGAGGGTACTGAATTGTACCTTTAGTCGGAGAAACATAATTGTACTCTTGTTCGAAGAGAATGTTGCTTGCAGTATTGACTAATTGTCATTCCAACATGGCTGCTAGTGTGAATAAAGATTAATTACCCTTCCTTGAAACATATTTGTACCTTTCCTCAATTTCAACCTTTTTCTCTGGGAAAAGGTACAAAACCGTACCATGAAGTATCTTAGGAGTACCTTCCAAAGTACAATGAACTGCAACAAACACATTTGTACCCTGAGGAAAAGAAGCATACCCCAATTGTACCATTATTTTTCATACACTACTGGTCAAAAGTTTTAGAACACCCCCATTTTCCAGTTTTTACTAACCAACGTTAACCCATTACTTGTTCCCTGAAAAGGGACTTTTTATAACTCCGAAATGTACATTATTTTTCAGTTTTTGGTAACCTAAACTTTTTTAACCTCTGGCAGTTTACAGCTTACCTTTGTACCATTTCAGGTTATTCACTGGACTTGAACTGCTTACATTTCAGTAAAAACTGGAAAATGGGGGTGTTCTAAAACTTTTGACCGGTAGTGTACATGTGTGCGGGACAGTAAGCGGCGGTGTAGGGGACAGAGGGGAAGGGGGACGGGCGCAGTGGGGGACTGTGGGGATGAGGTAGTGCGTGGTGTGGGACAGTGCAGGCGGGTACAGTGAGAGACCACAGGAACAGGGTAGGGGGTGCGGCGCTCTCTCACCCGCGCCTGGATCCGCTCCAGCTCCACCCGGCTCCTCTGCTCCCTCTGACGGCTCTCCTGCAGCTGCTGCCTGCCCGCCTCCACCTCGGCCTGCGAGGACTCCCACCTCTAGGGGGCAGCGCAACCCCAGAGCGGACGTCAGCGGCATAATAATCCACAGAGGCGACCGCTCTGACACTCACGGTCACACCCACACATACACGAGTGAATCAAATCATTCTCACTATAACTCCCACCAGGACAAGATTATCCAAGACACTGCCAACATGTAAATGAGATAAGCGTGGGGATGCCAGTGGACGAGGGCGTTGTGCTGTGTGTCACGTATTCAGCGCGTGTGCAATGAGCAATAATGTCATGAATGAGAATGCGCATACGTGTGTATTACTGTAACACGCGCGTGCACACATTTGTATAGCGGTGTAGTGCACGTGCATGTACATGCATTGGAAATATCGCGACGCACGCCCATTTACACGCGTGTATTAAAGACATCCGGTCGCGCGGTCACGGTAAACATGCAAAGTGATTTTATTAGAAGTAGAAGGACACCGTGCGAGATGATTATACAGCATGCGGGAGGGGGGCAGTGTCAGAGGATGAAAGCGACGCGTGCGTAGGTGCGTGCATGCGTGCGTGCGTGCGGTCTGACCTGCCGCTCCTCCTCCAGCCGCCCCCTCAGTGAGTCGCGCTCCGCGGCCTGGTGCTGCAGCTCTGTCCTCCTCTCCGCCAGCGCCTGCTCCAGGTTCTCCGCCCTCTGCGGGTCAAACACAGCGCAGCAGGTCAGCTCTCTCCGCACAGGCAGTGTTAGCGTAGTGGTTAGGGAGCTGGGCTTGTAACTCACAGGTTCCATTCCCAGGTGGGGGCACTGCTGTTGTACCCTTGAGCAAGGTACTTAACCTGAATTGCTTCAGTAAAAATATCCAGCTGTATAAATGGATTGTATATAAAAGAAAAATGTTAACTGTAAGTCGCTCTGGATAAAAGCGTCTGCTAAAAATGCAAAAAAAAAACATTTATTTTTTAAACCCGCCAACATGAGACGCATCTCTTCGAGTGAAGGACCACGCCTTCAGATTCAGTATTCAGTATTTTCAGTGCGGGTCGGTGGCGGAGTCGGGACATGCACCTACGCACCTTCTTGAGAGCGACGGCCTCTTTCTCGCGCGACACCAGCTCCTCTTGGTGCTTCTGATTCTCTCTCGACCTGGAGACCTGCCAGACGGGAAGGGAAAAGGACAGGCCATCACTGTCTCAATAAACTGCCTTAAAGACGATCAGCAGCGAAAAGATGTGAATCTCCTTGGGGGTCAAAGACATGCATGCATGAATGCAGTGCTGTGTGACATCACTTCCTTCTGACCTTGACCAGGGATCAAGGTCAAGGGAGCCATTTATCATTTGGTACCACAGAACTTTTAGTTATAAATTAACTAACCCATTCTCCACCATGCTTTTTAAAATCCATATTTATATCCTATATTGTATATGCACACTGTTGATGATGATGATTATTTTTATTATAATTTATTGTAATTTGAGTGGTTTATTTCATCTATACTGTATTGTTAGTGGCAGATTTGACTTATTGATGCAAGCATCTGAAAGGAGGTAATGTGAGTGGGTGAGAGTGTGCCTCAGAGGGGCAGGGACGGGGAGACAGGGGGCAGGGGAGCGTGGCAGCACACCTTGGCGGACATGGAACCCAACTGCGCATCCTTGTGCCGGACGTCCTGCCGCAGTCTGTCCACCTCAGCGGCCAGCTTCAAGGTCTGCTTTTCCCTGGTGGACAGGTCCTTCTGTAGGCTGGTCACCAGACCTGAGGGACGAGGGGGGCGGGGGAAACGGACACACGTGACGTCAGAACTGTCCTCCTGGGCCCCTCTGTGTCCCTTCACCCCCACCTGTCGCCTGGCGCACCTGAAGACATGCTGCCGTCCTTCTTCAGTTTCTCCACCTGAGTCCTGAGGCCGGCGATCCTCAAGTCCCTCTCGGCCAGCGAGTGTTTGAACACCTCACTCGAGCCCTTCTGCAGCTCCACCATCTACACACACAACGCTTCATCTTAAACGAGAATCATTACGAACAAACACAAACTATAATTATACAAGCATCAGTAATGAGGTAACACAGACAATATCTTATATATTGTATCTTGTTGTACGTCGCTCTGGATAAGAGCGTCTGCCAAATGCCTGTAATGTAATATGAGAATAATTACAAACAAACACAAACTATAATTATATAAAAGTATACAAACGCCGCTAATGATGCAACACCGTGCATTTAAAAAAGATAATTAATTCCCACTTTGAAAAGCATTTCAATTTACAAGACGGTAAGATTTAAAATTTGTACACTATGATTCCCTCCAGAGAAGCCTTCACCACTAGATCACCCTGGGCCCTGTAACCAAGGCATTACAGCTTTGAGCCACCAGGGGAAGGGTGAGCCAGGGTTACCACATTAATACTAGCCAACGATGCGCCAGGTTGGCACCAGGCTCCGGTCTCTATGATCAGTCACACGCTCCGAGGATCGAACATTGTAATGAGATGTGGAGTTTATGACAGGCTCCCCACTGGAATTTATTCAGGATAATCTCATTTTGTGATTTATGTTTTAAACAGGCCACCAGCTGTCACCGGTGAGCGATGCTCTCTGAGAGCTCTAGCTGGGCTGCGGTTTGGAAAACAGACTCTGGGCCTGCAAGTGCATTTGGAAAACAGACACTGGGCAAATTTTATTTATATTTTTTAGGCAAGTGCATTGGAGGACATTTTGAGCATGTGTCCCCCAATATAGTGTAATGGTGGCAGTGGAATGGTTAGGGAGGTGGGCTTGTAACTCAGAGGTTGCAGGTTCAATTCCCAGGCAGGCCACTGCTGTTGTACCCTTGAGCAAGGCGCTTAACCTGAATTGCTTCAGTAAAATATCCAGCTGTATAAATGGATTGTATGTAAAGAAATGTAAACTGTGTAAGTCGCTCTGGATAAGAGCGTCTGCTAAATGCCTAAAATGTAAATGTAAATGTAAATGTAGGACTGCAGGTGCTTCAGCTGCAGCGCTCCTACTCAAGGTGCGGCGAAGCTGCAAAGCTGCCGATCCCGCAGCAATCTCCACCTATCGGCCATCGGCACTTCTCACTTTATATTTACATATTTACATATTTAAAACTCCTATTGTGAATTACTGCTACAAATGTTTAATGTTTACTGTTTTTCTGTTTTGTATATTTATGTATATTTCTGCTATTGTTAATACTTAGTTGTTGCTTGCCATGTCCCAAGAATTTCATTGTTCAGAATGACCTTGTGTTATACTGTGCACTTGATAAATAAAACACTTTGACTTTGACCTATCTCCACCCATCTGAGGGGTTCACGAAGCCCGTCTCTGTCATCGGGCGGGGGCGCAAGCACCACCGTACCTGCTCCTTCAGCTGCTCGATCTGCTCCTTCTTGTCGCCGATGTCCTTCTCCAGACCGCGCAGCTTGCCGTGGACCTCAGGGTCGGCCCGGCTCTGCGTCAGCTGGTGCCGGAGGGCGGACACCTCGTCCCGCAGCCCCGCGATCACGCCGTCCTTCCGCCGCGACTCGCCCTCGAACACCGTCAGGCGGCTCACCTCGTCCCCCAGCCTCAGCAGCCGCTCCTCCTGACGGACGCGCGGACAGGGAGGCTCGCCGTCAGCCACACCATTTTTACATTTGACATTTTAGGCATTTAGCAGACGCTCTTATCCAGAGCGACACACACAGTTTACATTTCTTTACATACAATCCATTTATACAGCTGGATATTTTACTGAAGCAATTCAGGTTAAGTACCTTGCTCAAGGGTACAACAGCAGTGGCCCACCTGGGAATGTAACCAACAAACTCTGAGTTACAAGCCCAGTTCCCTAAACCATTACACTGCACTGCCGCCCTAGCCTCAGAAACAGCTTTCTTTAGCTCCCCCCTCCCCCTGGGGTGGACAGCCAAACGCCGCCCCCGATCGTAGCTCCCCATCAGGGCAGTCGGGTTTCGAACCGCGACCAGCTCACACTCGCAAAGGACCAGCCAATACGGGTGTGTTAGAATGCTGTGCTATTGGAGGCCCCAGAAACAGCTTTCGTGTAGCTCCTGTTGTGTCTCCCCCATTCACCTCTCCAGATGCACCCTGGTTAGCCACTCCGCCACCATCACACGAGACTATAAAACCGATGCTGGCGCCTGACTAACGTGAAAACGTGAAAAGGGGCAACAAAGGATCGGGGCCGCATCGTGTGGTGACTGCGTGCCGATTTATAAATGATGATGCTTCTGTGAGCTCTCGCCGGTCAATTCTAATTGAACCCATGCCATCTTAACTAGAAAAATCTTTTAAATTAGCAAATAAACCAGAGTGGCAGTTGATAAAGTGTATACTTCCAGGGCTTTTAGCAGCTGCAAACAGCCATAAATCAAATGATCTTCTTTTCCTGTCCCAAGGACAATCATTACTCGTCATCATCCATCCAACATACCATCCTTCACCGAGGAGGAGCAGAAATAATAAGTTAATAATCAAAGCTTTTACCTTCTCCTGTAGCAGGTGTTGCAGAGCCTGAGTGCTCTGTGACGTCACCGTGTTCCTGAGGGAGTGCACCCCTCCGGAAATCCCGTTCCCGTTCCCGTTCACGTTCCCGTTCCAACTTCCTGAAACATGACCAAAGCACAGGCATTTCGGGAGCCATCCTTTAAATCAGGGGTGCCCAAGTTCGGTCCTGGAGATCTACTGGGCGTGCAGGCTTTTGTTCCAGCCCAGCACTAACACACCTGATTCCATGGATCACTTCACTAACACACCTGATTCCACTAATCAACTGCTCGTCAAGGCAACGAATGTTCAAATCAGGTGTGTTCGTGAAGGGCTGGAACAAAAGCCTGCACGCCCAGTAGATCTCCAGGACCGAACTTGGGCACCCCTGCTTTAAATGATTCATAGATGCTAGTCAATTTCTCGAACCGGAGTGAATGTCACAGTACCAGGCCTGAGAGACGCAACTCTGTGCTCGGTAGAGTGGCCCGGCCCCGATCTCTTGGTTCCTGCGCTGGCCGGTCGGGCCCGACTGGGGGGCGGGGGTAGCGGGCGCTCCTTGGATCCAGGAGGAGTGGGCAGAGGGCTGGCCCGGCAGGAGGGGGAGCTGGGAGAGAGGGCTGGAGGGGGGAGACGCCGGGCCGGACTCCTCGATCAGCTGCAGTGGGATCTGCCAGGCCAACCGCTGGTTCACAGGGGGGTACGTCGGCTGGATGTGCACGGATACATACACGTACAGTACACACACGCACACACAGACATGCATGCATGCACACACACACACACACAGATGCACACATACATACACAGACACACACACACGCACACACAAAAATAAATGCCCACGATTGAGCAGGGTTGGTACAGCATGGTTTCAAAAACAACATGGTTAATTGTGGTCTAGTGGTTTCAACGTCCGACGCTGGGCCACGGCGACCGGGGTTCGATTCGCCGTCACGCCAGAGTCAGCTCTGGTCGGAGTGCCATTGGGGCAGCAATTGGCTGTCCACCCCAGGGAGGGGGGAGGGAAGCCGACACACAGTTTGCTGCGCACAGGAGTAGTTCTGGGGTACCGGAATTACAGTCGACGGCACGACGAGTGCTGTCTCGGAAGAGGCAGGGCTTCGCCCTTGTCACTGCCGGTCACAGGACTACGGCAGTGAACTATGAGGGAAGGGGGATTTAACTAAGCACAGCGGGTCATTTGCTACCAAATTGGGAGAAAAACTGGGTAAAATCTGAAGGAAAAAATATATATTAAAAATAAAAACTGACAGGATGTTGTTGAAGTGCTAATGGGATGACAGTGAGACTTTTGGATGACAACCACAAGGTAAAGTAACCCTCACACCGTGAACGGGAAGGGGGGGAAACGCACCGGAGAAGGGCTGTCCACCACCAGCTGGTAAGAGGGGCCGCCGAAGCCGAAGTACAGCTCGTCTCCGGGGGTAAGGTTTACGGCGGCGTTGTGGATGCGACACTCGTTGACGAAGGTGCCGTGGGTGGAGTTCAGGTCGCGCAGGACAAAGCATCGCTCTGATTCGCTGAGCTCTATCAGGGCGTGGTGCTCCTCCACGCCTCCATTCTGTCAGCGGCAGTGAGAAGACGCAAGGAAATAAAAAGTTAATACTTTTCAAAAAGTATAATCAGACCCCCACACCCCCCATCCAGGGCAATTTATATATATATTCCATTTAGCGGACGCTTTTATCCAAAGCAACTTACAATAGTGAATGCACATTTTTCATTATATTTGGTCCTAGTGGGAATCAAACCCACAACCTAAGCGTTGTCAAGGCTATACTCTACCAACTGAGTCATACAGAACCATACTTGAACATACATAACTTATTGAGTTTTTACTTTCAGGTGAATTACCTTGCTCATGGGTAGGAGATCAGAGCCCTATCTAACCTTTCACTCCCTGGTTCGAAGTACGGACAGAGTACGGGTATGTGAACATGAGGGAACACCGAAGGCACATTACCTGCAAACAGAGATCAGAATCCTCGTGCCTGCCCACTTTTGTTTTCGGCTGGAGTTTAAACACCCATCCTAGTGTTTTAAGATACCCCCTCATAGCCACAGCTAACCTGTTCAACAAAAACGAATCACTTTAATTGCCGTTGTCCATTAAACGATAGCTAGATAAAGCACATGCAATCCTATGTTCCTTCCGTTTGAAAAACCTACGCGTTCCAGTCATTGAAAAGGTGACATGTGTTCAGGGCTCTGCCACGTGCAGCCCATTTTACTTAGATTACATTGCATGTGGTTAACGGCATCATATAAAAGGTGAAAATGCACGACCCAACACAACTGCGGCACCATTCATTTATTAGCATTTGCATAAATTCAGCCAAATTGCCTTCTTTGTTTTGTTTTTTACCATTGTGTTTCGTTTCAATACAAAAACGAGTCATACATTCTTTAGTAAAAACTAAAAGTCTGCTCCCTATCTGCTAGAGTAACACGTAATTGTGGCTAGACAGTTAGAGCTAGCGTATTTATGCATTACATATCCAACAATTACTTGTGTCAAAATTGTATTGCTTCTGTGCGGGGACTATTTTCAGAGAGAAATAAGACAATAAGTCAGTTTTACCACACTTTAACTTACAAAATGTGCCTTTCCGATGGTTATTTCCTCTGTATTTCCCTCTGATGGTTATCCAGTCCTAGTAGGCATTGTATATCAGTGCCATGGTAACCAAACTCCGCCTCTAGCAGCCGCACTACACATTACCAGCATGCGATGGACCATTCCCGTTTTACTGGGGTCCTCGCTGTATACATTTAGTTAATGTACTATATGTGTAATATTTATTCAATTAGTACCCAAAATTAAGGTTTAACTGTACGATGGAAATAAATGCTTAGGTTTGACAATGTGCTCCGTTTCCTGAAGTGACATCGGAACACAATCAGAAAGAAATCATTAAGCTGCACAGTAGCTATAGCAACGAAATTGATTGAAGTATTTTATTTTGTGTCATAGTTAATATGTTAACAGGTGACCAGCCACAATGTTTAAATATTTGGAATATTGTGGTTAATGTTCACTAAATAATTCGGGTTGTGTACTGAAGGCAGAGCAGCGCTCTGATAGCTGCTTGGGAACTCCATAAACACTTCTTAGCCTACTATTTATGCGCAAGAGACCACCGCCGATGTCTTTGTGGGACAGCGCTGAACTTTGGCACCATGAACCTGCCTGTCACATACTGTATATATGTGTGTGTGTAAAAATGGGTTTGGCCAAAGTAGAGGCATTTATTGTTGAGAAAAAACCCTTTATTGTTACTTTTTAAACTGAGCCGTTTTTGTTGCTCATCAGCGTAAACGACATCAGATTCGCCACACTTAAGTTCCTGCTTATAAACCATTTGTCCCAGTTGTGCCCCCGACTGTGTTATGACCAGTGTTTATTCATTGAAAAGCAGTTTTTCAGGTGTCTTCTTAAATCATTTTTCATAGTCCTCACCAATACGGACATCTCTTTTCAAAGCACACATTTGACTGCTTGCCTAGTCAAACATTTCCAAACAAACACATTGCAAAAATGTCTGGAAATAGTTAATTTAAAAAATCGTGAATTTATACCAATAAATATTGCATAATCATGATCCTGCCCAACAACATTTATCCAGTTCAAATTAAAATTATTGAAATTGAAATGATAGTTTGTGTTGTTGGTGAGGATCTATCTGCAAACATAACATTACAGAAAAATTCCCAGAAATGAACAGATTAATGAAATGGGTCTCTCAGATGTAATGCATCATTTGGCAAAAATAAATCCATGATATGCCACAGAAACCCCTGCAATACATCATTTTTAAATGCAATCTAAATGCAACTTACACAAGGCCGCAATAGGGATAACACCATATAAAGGCATGTGTGCAATCCTTGACCAATTTAAAACCCCTCCCCTCAATTAGAATCGCATCTCAATAATATTGAAACTTGTACTAGTATTTTAACTATTGCATTCTAGTTCTTGCATAATACACTTCTACACTAGCTCTGACATGATTTATAATGCCTTTTGAATGATCAATTTTCCTGTGCATCCAATAGCTCTAAATTATGCTGTAATTGATATTGCATTGAATGAGCTCTGCCAGAGAAACCTGGAACATGACACAAGGGAGGTGCCATGAGGTGGGCATAGTGGCGTGGCTGGAGCTAAGTCTGTAGGCCGAGATTGCAGGTTTGCCAGAGACTTGGGCTGGGGCCCAGAGATTTTGGGCTCCATGAAAACGTATGATGCTGTGCCCCCCTCAGGTCGCGTGCGTAGCGCGCAACGCCAAATTTTGGGGTTGATTTTTCCATGTAAAATGTCATTTCATGAGTACAATTATGAGATTTCAGCTCCACCCCACAAGTTGAGGCAGCATCCAGCTGGACCGAACCATTTCATGTAAATAGAGGGGGGGGGTGTTGGCAATACAGAGGCTCTCTGCCAGCCAACTTTTTGCCAAAAATAAAAATAAATCATTAGTTTTATTAGTACATAAAATATTCTATTAATGATGTATAATGTTGAATTTTTTTACTTGATGTTCTAATAATTTTTTAGGGCCCCCCTCTCAGTCACGGGCCCTTAGAATCATCCTAAATTTTCATGGCTATATGGAACCACTGACTATGGGTATACCCTCAGGGTGAGCGCCCCCTTTCTGCTTTAGTAAATATTCAGCTGGATAAGTTTGTGGAAAGATCTCAGTCAGGCATCCTTTACAGCTCAAACAAGCTGTTGGAATAGTTGGAAATAATTTACAGCACTTCCAGAAAGTAGTCTCTCAGCATGTTAATGTTCTACAGTTTTTGAGTTTTTCCTTCATGCATCGAGTGTTAGTTGCATGAGATAGCAGATAGCTATCTCTTTCGATGACTTTGAACAAACAAATGAAGCCATATACACACGTGAATCAGTCTAGATCATTTTATTGTTACCATTTTCACTGATGAATCACCTGTGGTATGAGCAGAGCCACACTTTAGTTGCTGGTCATCACCTGTGTAAAAAATACAAGTAGTTGAAAAATGTTTTAATACGCCGGCCCGGACAGTGGTACAAATTGACTATTTTTCATATGTATATTTACTACTGTTCTGTAAATCCTGATGAATTAAATAATCAAATAAATATTTAAAACAAATAAAATAAAGAAGAAACCATTACTGATCACTTTATTCTAGTTTATAATAATATTATATAATAATAATAATAATATAATATATACCATTTAGCAGATGCTTTTATCCAAAGCAACTTACAGTGAATGCATACATTTTTCAGTATATGGGGTCCCAATTGTAATTGAACCCACAACCTAAGCGTTGTTAGAGCCATGCTTTACCTACTGAGCCACACAGAATCACAACTCAGTTTCATAACTAATACTGTAAAGCTGTACAACATAAAATAGTGACAGCGCTTAGAGTTGACAGCCAAGAAAATGCTGGAACACAGGCAGTGGGCATAGCAGTGTTACTTTTTTTTTTGTCTTTTTAATTTGTTTCAGATTTTTTTTGCCATTTTTCTCCCAGTTTGGTATCCAATTTCACCCTCTATTTTTATTTCAACTTGCCCTCCTCCAGGAACTCGGCACCCCTCTGGGTCAAGCTATTCCCAGAGGCCGTCGATGATCCGGCTCCTCTGAGACAGAACTCCCCTATTATTTTGTCTACAGGGAAGTCCTCCACGCTCCTCAGCAAGCTCATGCTGACTTTCCCTCCCTCCACCCCCTGGGGCAGACAGCCAAATGCCACCCCTGATCGGGGCTCCCGGCCAGAGTTGGACTGACGCAGTCGGGTTTCGAACCAGGACCGCAATAGGTAGCTCACACTCGCAAAGCACCAGTCAACGCAGGCGTGTTAGACCGCTACGCCATTCGAGGCCCCCCATAGCAGGGTGCTCGGTGAAGCCGTACTCACTTTGTCGATCCAGGCGATGTAGGCGCTGACGCGGGTGAAGACGGAGGGCTTCTTGGGGTAGTTGCAGCCCATGCTGGACCCAAAGCTGACGATGCCATGAACGTCCCAGGATCCATCAGGGTTCTGACAGTTCAGGGGTCCGCCGGAGTCACCCTGCACAATGGAACACAGTTTCTCGGGTGAGTTTTTCGATTGGTCAACGAGCTCCACGGCGATGCTGGGGGGGCGGGGGGGTCTGACAAGCTGGAGGGGGAAGTGTGACTCACGTTGCAGCTGGCCAGCTCGCCATCACCTCCGGCGCACACCATGCTCGAGGTAACCAGGCTGCCCCACCAGTCGGATCGGGTGCAGGTGGCATGGCTAACCACGGGGAGGAGAGCCTGCTGCAGGATGTCAGCAATGGGGCCTCCAGCTGTGGAGGCACAGAGAGCACAGGGATGGATTTACACTCCCGAGCCACTCACAACGGACTCATTAACGAACATGGAGATTCCGCAGTGTCTGTATTCATTTCTAGGCAAGGCAAGGCAAGTTTATTTATATAGCACATTTCATACAACAATGGCAATTCAATGTGCTTTCTAATTTCTAATATGAGATCTTGCAAAATATAATTAGCGGACTGTTATTTTAATTTGAGCATAGTTCCAAGGGAATATTATTTTCATTAAATTATTGGGGAAGTAAAAAGAGGCTCAAGGCAACTCGGGTCAGGTTACAGTAACTCACTCCAGAGACGTCCCCAGCCAGTGACGTAGCAGGGTGCGTTATGGGGAAGGATGGTGCCGGAGTCGGGAAGACAGGCGGGCATGATGGAGTTACTGATACTGACGGGGGTCGCCAGCTTGATCAGGGCAATGTCATTGCTGTGGAACACATGGAACACATTTACATTTTACATGGAACATGGTAGGAACAATCATAGTTAGGGTGATTGATTAGGGTGATGTCATTGCTGCAGAACACACAGAACATGGTGACGTCACTACTGCGGAACACACAGAACACATTTATTAAGCTGATGTCATTACTATGGAACACACAGAACATTGCTTCAGGGTGATGTCATTGCTTCAGAACACATAGAACATGGTTTGATTGGGCTGATGACATTACTGCAGAACACAGACCACGGGGATAACGCTGATGTCACACAGAACACGTGGATTACAGTAAGGGATCGCCAGAGACCCTTTGCACGCCAGTACATTCATCTTATTTCAACTGTCACATGTCCACTCATGCCATGACCAGAGGCAAGGTTCTCACTGCTTAAAATGGCCAGTCAATTAGCTTGCATATTATCAAGTTAAGGAATGCAGTGTTAGAGAGCATATTGCATATTCACATTGTTATTATCACCATCAAGACATATTCATTATTACCACCGCAAACCCCATAATAATGTTTTTAATTTAAATTGACGAACTGAAGCCATCCCACCCCAGGAGACACTACGGCCAATTATACATCGACCCATGGGGCGCCCCACTACAGTCAGCGCTGGCACGGTCAGAATTGGATTCTGTCAAGTCCTCCTAGCCCGTCTAATAAGCTTGTACATCGAAGGAGGCCCAGTCAGTGGGAGAAAGCCCGACAGCCGCCCCCACACCCACCGGATCCTGTAGGAATCCCACTGCGCGTGAACGATGATCTTAGAAGGGGCGATGGCGATGGAGCCAGGCTCGTTGTTGTCCCTCAGGTTGTGTTTGCCCAGGTACACTCTGTAGGTGTTGCGACTGCTGCTCGGCCAAAAAACACAAGTGTCAGAGATTATTTTTTCCCCCATTTTTCTCCCAATTTGGTTGCCAATTATACCCTCTATTTATCTCAATTCCCCCTCCCCCACGAGTCCGTCAGCCATCCTCCGGGGCGAGACATTATTTCCGGGCCGAATTTATCCGCCGCCTCCTCCTCGACGGACTTGTGCCGACCCACCCTCCCCCCCTCCCCCGGAGGCAGCCAAAGTGTGGTGCATTAGACCACTACGCTATCCACCAGCCCAGAGAGTTGTAACCTAAAATGCTCAAATGGTCATTAATGAGGGACATCAGAAGCCTCCACACTTTCACAGATTTTTATCATTTATGAATTTATAATCATATATATAAAGTATATGAATATGTTATATTATGTATATTTCAATACATTTGAGTGTGTTGTAGTTTAGCAGAGGCTAGCCCCGGGTGTTTCTCGTACCTGATGCAGTGGGCGGCAGTGAGGACCCAGCTGGGGAGATCAGGGAGGCGCCACAGGTGTGGTGGTAGCTTCCGCTGCTGCCCTTGTACTGGAGGGACGCCTGCGCCGCACAGAAGAAACGACAGCGTTACCCCCAGCACGTCCCGCCACCGTTCGTGTCAAAGGGGTGAGGGGAGGGTGGGCTCTCACCTGCCAGGGCCAGCTGCTCTCCCTCACGTCGTCACCTCCGACCACCCTGGTGACCACGGGGGGATAGGTGGGGAGCCCGCACCCGTAGGCTAGAAAACAAACCAGACGCACGGCACTGTCACGAGTCTGGACAATCCATCCGGGTTTCCTGCTCTGTTCCGAATGCGTCAGCTCTGGAGATCACTGGTCTGGCCACAGCCAATAGATATGTTCATGCCACCAGAATTTGATTTTGGAACATGCGTCAAAACTAAATCGCGACGGCCTCCCGGGTGGCGAAGCGGTAAGAGCGTCCGACCGGGATGCATGCTGCCCACTGCAATCGGGGGTTCGATTCCACCGGCCGCACCAGTTCGGCTCTGGCCGGGAGTGCCACTAGGGGTGGCAGCTGGCTGTCCCCCCAGGGAGGGGGGAGGGAAATCGATTTGAGATCTCTTCGTATATCTATGTGTACCGGAGTTACGGTTGACGGCTTGGCGAGTTCCAGCTCGGAGAAGGCGGTACATCGCCTTTGTCACTGCCGGTCTCAGGACTACTGCAGCGAGCTCACAATACAAGGGGGGGGTAGTTGACATGAAAAGAGGCTATGGGGAAAAATCTGAAACAAAAATCTGAAAAACAAACAAAAAAATACTTAGATAAAGATAAAGAAGAAATCAGAGAGAGAGACGGCAACATAATAAAGACAGACAGTGTGTTCAAAGAAACGCAGTGCAGAAGGTGTAGATGAATCGATGGTTGCGCTTACCACCAGCAACAAAGAGAGCCAAGATCAGGAACTTCATGACGATTGTCTTCAGTGTTGAACAGCAAAAACTGGCTTCATTATATACATAACCACCTATTTCCCCCCCCCCAAATGTTATCCCACTCAAAGTTAACCTTGGAGATAAACATCCCAAAATATATGTTTTTATCTCTCAGCATTTCAGCATTTGGAAAGTTTGTGTGAAATTCCCAGGTGCTTAACTGCTCGATGTTCCACAATTTCACAAAATACAAATACAGATACCCGCAAGTCCTAAATATGATAATATAATATAATTTTTATTATGCTTTTATCCAAAGCGACTTGAATGAATACATTTTCAGTATATGTGGCCCCAGTGGGGATTGAACCCACAACCTAACTGTTGCCAACACTGTGCTCCACCAACTGAGCCACAGAGAACCACTATGACTATATGCAGTATAGTCAGTACCATAATGTACTTATTACAGAGCAAGACCCTCTTATATTAAAACTGTGTGAGAATCAGTCTGAATGTCTGATCAGACTGAACGGTCCCACTTTGTGAGCTCAGAGAGTCACAGCGAGCAATCTCAGCGTTTTTGCAGTGAACAAAATGCTTTGATGATTTTTCCCACCCATGTTCCTAAACAAATCTGCATTGCTTCCAGAAGAACAAGACATGTCAGGTATATATGTATGTGTATAAGGACATCTGTACATATGAAAACTTCAAAAGTGTTTCAGAAGTAGTACCTTAATAAGGGCCGTTTTTCTTGAAAGGACATAAATCACGTGAGTTTTGATCCCCCGCTTGTTTAATTGCCACTAAAATGTATAAAAAGAATGTGAAGGGAGTGGCTCAACTCGCATGGAAATCCCTTAAAGAGTAACTTAAAGTGAAACATTCATGAATTTGCTTATGTTCGCATTTATTACTTGAGGCAATATACAGTGTAACGCAATGACCATTTCATATACGAGTTGTACTTTCTGCACAGTTAAAGGAATTCAAGTGGAAAAATGAGATGAATTGTAGTGTTACCTAACAATATACACATGTTATAAAGACATATATTAAGATTTGCTGTTAAGTCTTATTGAAGGTGCATTATGCCTGGATTATCCGATTAACTGTATATTGCTTTCTGGACATTTCTGTACATACTTTAGCATATATTGTTTTGGAACAATAAATTGCCCACCTAAGGCATTTGGGATTTGGCAATAGTGGGAAAATTCTGATCCATATAACATGGTGTGTCTCCCCCCTCCCTGATTGGTTAATGTTTATACCAGACTGAGTTGGGACATGAAGGTGAGGCTATTTTTAAATGGCCCAAAATGTTTGTTTTTTTATCAAATTTTCCAAAAGGGCACATGTAATATTTCCCAGAAATGTGTTTCATTTCCAATTACCAAAGTCCCTACCCATTATATAAAAGACCCCAGCTCAAACAACGTGACTTGAAGGCATGAACATGATGAAGTTTGTGGTCCTAGCTGCTCTTGTTGCTGTCGGTAAGATGCATGTCTATACATTTTGGGATTCCTACTTCAACCTGATAAAGGAAATGGAATTTACATTACTCTTATGCTTTTGGTTTTGTCTGTTCATAAAAATGTGCCATTAAAGATGTACCGTGTGCAATTGGGGAACAAAATAGCCTATTTATACCAAATTAAGTAAATTAATTGATGGAAGGAAATCTCCTGCACACTTGCAACTCTTGCTAAACTTCACTTAATTGAAACCACCGTTTCAATCCAAAACACCTTTGCCAGGGTTTTCTGATGAAGGTCTTTTGGTCCGAAACATTTGTTTCAATAAAGTGAAGTTTAGCAAGAGCTGCTCACCGTGTACAGGTGACTTCCCTTTCATCAGCATTACCCCTTACTCTTCTAACACCTGTGTTAAACTTTTCGAGTGTGTATCTACATTGATACTTGCCATCTTATGTGTATGATATTATATATTATATGATTACTGATATATTTGTCAGTCTCATATGGCTGTAGAGAGATGAGATGACTGTGATGTGATATGGGTGCGTGTTTTTGTGTCTGCGTGTGTTTGTATGTGATGTGTGTGTGTGTGTGTGTGTACATGTCATGTCTCTCAGCCTATGGGTGCGGGCTGCCCACGTTCACCCCTGTGGTGACCAGGGTGGTGGGAGGTGTGGACGTCAGGCCCCACAGCTGGCCCTGGCAGGTGAGAGCTGAGTCACATTTATCCACATTGCCATGCAGAGATCGACATCTTTCCTGTTATTGAGTATTCCCACTGTCAAACATTACTTAATATCACGCTGCTGTGAGAGGAATTGTCCCAGGGTGCTCCGGTGTTGGAATAACAGCGGTTATAACATATAAACCATGACATGTGGATGGGGTTAAGAAGTTTAATGTATGTGATGAGAAGGCAAGCACGGGTCTAGAATGTAATTGGCAAATTTTGGGTAGGAAAAACTGAAAAATAAGATTTACTCTCAAGCCCTTAATGGTAACCAATGATAAACTTCAAGAGCAAATCCACCCATTACTTGTCTGGTTTTCCTGACCAACTTCTCGTCTACCACTGGACCACAGGTCTCTCTCCAGTACACCAGGAACGGCAACTGGTACCACACCTGCGGAGGCACTCTGATCGCCAAAGACTGGGTCCTCACTGCTGCTCACTGCATCAGGTATGTGTGTGTGTGTGTGTGTGTGCGCACGTGAATGTGTGTGTATATGTGAGTGTATGTGTGTGTGTTTGTGAGTGTGTGCATGCGTGTGTACAGTACCAGTCAAAAGTTTGAGTACACCTGCTGGAAACTAGGTTTATCTCATAATTGACAATGCTTTACACCGTATACGTTTCTGTAAATACTTTAAAATGACAAAAAACACATGTAACAATCAACAAAATGAACATCAAAGAAATGCTCAAGAAAATTATATTGAAAATTGAATCTTGGATTAATCAAAACAGCCACCCTTTGCCGTGATAACAGCCTCACAAACACGGGCCATTCGGTTAATAAGTTTCAGCAGGAAATCACCCGATATGTCTTCCCAGCTCTCCTGCAGCAATTCCCAGAGAAACTTGTGGGTTGCTTTGCTTTGACTCTTCTGTCCAGTTCGTCCCATACAATTTCTATGGGATTGAGGTCTGGACACTGGGCAGGCCAGGTCATCAGTTTGAGTTGTCCTTCACATTCCTCCTTCACCAGGTAGTTCTTGCACAACTTCAAGGTGTGTTTCGGGTCGTTATCTTGCTGAAGAATGAAGGAGTGCCCGATTAGCCGTAGTCCAGATGGAAGGTGTACTCAAACTTTTGACTGGTACTGTATGTGAGTTTGCGAGTGTGTGTGAGTGTGTGCGAGGTGGGGGGTGAGGATAATGCTCTCAGCATTATCTCTTCACTCAATATGAAGTATTAGTAGAGTATTAGTACACGTTACATGACATTATCCATTTGTACACGCGTCTATTTTTATTCAGAATGGGTGCATAGGCACAGTCCACTTGGGACTGGCCAGTCTGAAACAACAGTGATGTAAACGACAGTGATGGGTGGATGATCTGGCAGTTGCGCTTTATCACAAATGCCAGATCATCCACCCATCACTGTCGTTTATATGAAATGGTGGAATGGCCTTCTCTAGCTACACGCAGACAGTTACATTTGTGTGGTTTTATCTACAAGGCAATCCTGTGTAAATTTCCCAGTTACCTTTGTAGCCTCCTTAACTTTGCAGTTAGTACTTACCAAAGACGGTCTAGCAGGCTGCTGCTTTTAAAAGTCCCCAGGGTTGTTTCCACGTTAGGAAAAACTGCCTTTTCATATTGTGCACCCACAACATGGAACACCTTACAAAAGGTTCTCCAGTTAGAGGTGCTGGTACCACTTAGGGAGTTCAAGACCCTGGTTGCAGATGTCCTTAACGAGGAGTGTAGATGTTTCCCATAGGCTGGATTATATAAGTATATATATAGGTGTCTTGGAATATGTTTTAATGTATTGTATTGCCGTATGTGTGTCAATGTAACTTTTAAATGCTGTTCTGCTGCCCTTCTTGGCCAGGTCTCCCTTGAAAAAGAGATTGTATCTCAGTGGGCTTTTTTCCGGGTTAAATAAAGGCTAAATAAAACAGTGCACTAACCGCAATGCCACACTGTTACTACAGACACAAGGGCCTGGATTCCATCAACACAACTCAGTGCTTAACTTTTACTTTCAACTAAATTCAAGTGTTAATGTGGCCTCACAAACACATTTTAAATCAACTGGCCAAACTGTGACTGTGAAGTCTGTGCTGTGAAGCATTTATTTGCAAGTCAAAGTTGAGGACAAATGTTGCTCGAATCTAGACCGCACTCTTAGGGAAAACAACACGTGACCACGCTCTTCTTGAAAGTTATTCCAAGTTATTTGTCAAGAAACCACACGCCTCAGTCAGTTAAAGGGAGCGCAAAGAAAAGTTTTACCACGTGCCCTGACCATCTCGTGTGTTCTGGCCTCACCTGTGTACCTGCAGCAGCCGCAATACCTACAGAGTGGAGCTGGGCAAACACAACCTGAAGGAGACAGAGGAGGGGTCTGTGGTCATTCCCGCCGCCAAGCTCATCGTCCACGAGAAATGGAACTCCTTCTTCATACGGTATGAGAACCCAGCTGAGAGAAAATGCCAATCAGAGCCTCTGAGACAACAAATCCCCAAAAAGTTATTTAGCCTACATTTTAAATAGAAACGGATTAGGTAGGTGCGTATGTCTTCTAATGCAGTGGTTCTCAAACTCGGGGACTCCCTGTGTACGCTGGTTTTTGTTACAGCCAATCTCTTGATTAATTAAGGCTGTTGAAAACATGTGTGTAAGTTCTACCATCATTTGTTCCCATAGACCTATTTTAACACAATGCAGCTTTGGCTCGCTGCCAATTGCTGTCATTTTCCACAAACGGTTTAGTTTCAGTGACAGGTGTCCACACTTCCATCATTTAGGCCCCCACTGATTTCACCTGCCAGTCTATAATTGAATGGAGTCAAAAAGTTAACCCCTTTCAAAATAAATCATATATCATAAAGTAATCATGTATCTGATTGTGACTGATTTAAAGTCCTGGGATGTGAATATGGAACATTTATTGTTCATAGCATGCATAGATATTTGACATAATATACCCTTAGAGTACAGTAAATCATGCTTTAATAGAAATTGTGTCTAATTAACAGCTAGTTACAATTCAGAGGTTGCAACAAAAACCAGCATACACAGTGGGTCCCCGGGACCAAGGTTAAGAACCACTGCTCTATAGCACAGGTGTCAAACTCATTCCATCGAGGGCCGAGTGTATGCAGGTTTCTGTTGCAACCAATGCACTACACCAGGTGATTTCACTAATTAGCTCACTAAGGAGGGAACCTAATTGAAATCACCTGGAGTAGTGCATTGGTTGCAACAAAACCTGCACACACTCAGCCCTCGATGGAATGAGTTTGACACCCCTGCTCAATAGTAATAAACACAAACAGTACGTGCAAATCCAAATCATTGTTTTAGGTGCTGGACATGAGGAGGAATGCTATAAAGAGCTTTGTTTTTATGATGAAAACCATGAAAATGTGGAATTTCTATGATAATATGATGCAAGTATGAAAAATAATGACCTTTTCTGTGTGTACAATACATAGATTGAAATTAAACACAGTAAGGTAACAACATATGTGCATTTAACCTTGTTGAGATGCAGGTAACTGCTGAAATACAGGAAACAGTAAATGAGGGCAAATTCTGTTAGGGTGTGAGGTGTATTTTCCTGGCATGGTTTAGGTCCACTCAGCCCCTTAAATGTAAAATGTAAATGTAAATAAATACAAAGCCATTCTGAGTGATCACCTTCATCCTATGGTGAACCAT
This sequence comes from Aldrovandia affinis, assembly GCA_029706075.1. NCBI lineage: Eukaryota > Metazoa > Chordata > Actinopteri > Notacanthiformes > Halosauridae > Aldrovandia > Aldrovandia affinis. The sequence goes on from JAINUG010000188.1 coordinate 528,699, forward strand.
TTCTATCCTGATGGGAGTGGTCTCTTCCAGGATGGCAATGCCCCCATCCACAGGGCATGAGTGGTCACTGAATGGTTTGAGCATGAGAGCAATGTGAACCATATGCCATGGCCATCTCAGTCACCAGATCTCAACCCAATTGAACACTTATGGGAGATTCTGGAGTGGTGCCTGAGAGAACAATACACCAATTGCATCCCTTCAACAGAGTTCCAAGCACTTGTAGAATCTATACCAGGGCACATTGAAGCTGTTCTTGTGGCTTGTGTTGGCCAAACGCCCCATTAAGACACTTTATGTTGGTCTTTCCTTTATTCGGGCAGTTACCTGTATGTCTGTACATAACATTGTTACATGTAAAATACATTTCTCTGTTCAGTTCTCTCTTCATCCACTCTAATGTAATGCAATGCGATATCACACTCTCAACAAGCGTTTAATCATAGACACGCCCTGAATTGAATCATTGTTAGGATGATGTCACTGCTGCTTACTCATGCAAATTTGCCTTCTGTGGGATGTGGAGATTTTACCAAGACCTCGATTGGTCAAAGAGTTTCGTTTGACACTTTTTCCGGCCGCTCCTGCAGTAACGACATCGCCCTGGTGAAGCTGGAGGTCCCGGTGACCGTCAGCGACATCGTCATGCCTGCGTGTCTTCCCGAGCCTGGGTTCATCCTGCCCCACGACGAGCCCTGCTACGTCACCGGCTGGGGACGCATGATCAGTTAGTACCCCCAACGCCGCCCCCGCCCCCCGCCCCACTCCCTCACGCTCCACTGGACTCCTCATCAGTCCCTGGCCTCATCTACATTCACGTCCACATAGGTTTAACAACGTCAAAGCCACATTCTGGCACTCCTCCGTCTGGTGAGCGCCAGACCCTGAGAGAAGCCTGTCTACGGGCAGCAACGGTCTGTAGCCTCGAACAGCGACTCATCTTGTAAGTCGCTCTGGATAAGAGCGTCTGCTAAATGCTTAAAATGTAAATGTAAAATGTAAATGTTCTACGGGTGCACTAAACCAGAGCACAGCAGAGCAGCGGTGAGACCTCTGCCTTTCCCATTATCATTCAGGTGCATTGCAGACACCCGTTTCCATGGCAACTTATATATATATATATTTTTTTTAACATATTCATCATATACACAACTGGATTTGTACTTTTTACTTGACTTATTTTTATTTATTTTTTAAACTGAAGTGGTTTCTCTAGTACCTTTGCTCCTGCATACAACGATGGTGGCCCACCCTTCCGGCGGCCAGTGTATCGTCCTGTAACGCATCCTGCGCTGTCCTGCGTCCTCCCTCAGCCGGCGGCCCCATCGCTGACGTCCTGCAGCAGGCCCTCCTCCCCGTCGTCGACTTCGCCACCTGCACCCGGCCCGACTGGTGGGGGAGCCAGGTGAAGGACACCATGGTGTGCGCCGGCGGAGATGGTGTCGTGTCCGGCTGCAACGTGAGTCGCCGCGCATTTTTCTCCCAATTCGGGAGCCAATTTCTACCCTCCATTTATTTTGATTCGCTCTCCCCCACGAACTCGCCGCCTGTCACTACGGGGCAAGCTAATTCGCAAACTCGCCCACCTACTTTCTAGAGACACCCTTCCGCTCCTCGGCGAGCTTGTGCCGGTTCCCCTGGGGCGGACAGCCAATCACCATCCCTAGTCGGGGCTCCCGGCCAGGGCTGGAGTGGTGCAGTCGGGTTTCGAACCGTGGCTGCAGTGGGCAACTTGCATTCCGGGCGAATGCTTTGACCCTTACGCTAAGCGAGGCCCAACCACACTTTTTTATTCTACGGGATTACGAAATGCTTCCATCTCTCATAATTTTAAACATGACTACGTATCAGGTTGGCTGTATGCTTACCAAGGTGCAGTTTTTTTAACACACTTTATCAGTGTGTTGATTGGCATTCTGTACCTATGCCCTTTTTCTTGCATTTCTTACATTATGCACCACTGTGCACACATGACAGCCTTGCAAATGGCTCTGTGTAAGACCACCCGCTGAACAAACAGGAGCGGAAGGAATAGGAATACGAATGAAAGTAAGAATAAGAATCAAGCAGCTTTGAGAAGCTGAAAGGTTGACCCGCAGGACAGCAGCCACGTCCTGAGGTAGCGCAGAGGCCCTTGGCCCGATCCTTGGCCCAATGCTGCGGTTTGTTTCCCGGACGGACGCAGGGAGACTCCGGTGGCCCCCTGAACTGCCAGAGCGCCGACGGCTCCTGGGAGGTCCATGGCATCGTGAGCTTCGGTTCCGGAATCCAGTGCAACTACCCCAAGAAGCCCACCGTCTTCACCCAAGTCAGCTCTTACGCCGACTGGATCAGCACGGTGAGTACAGAGCTCCCCACCGACGGCAGCCCCTCCGTAATCACGGCCGTTACACTTAACCAGAATGCTAGTGACAGCCGTTTTAGCATTTCATGAAATGTCGTCATTTTTTTTTTTTTTTAAGCCCAACCCACTTAAGGGACAATGAGCCCTCATTACACCAACATAATTCACTTTCCTTCACCCAAATCAAGATGAACAGTCAAATCAGATCGACATGCCCCGGAAATAAGCAAGTCACATGCTATATCATGCACAGCCGTTATTGGACAGCACCACACAAGCGTGCCTAATTGTCGCTCTTCTTCTCTGTTTTTACAGAACATGGTCAACAACTAAGGAGAGGAGAGAGCACCGTGGCTGTACACCTGCATGCCGATGAAATATGAGAAAAATCCAACCATAAACTTCTTAAATAACCTGCCGTGTGCCGACATCGTCTTTGTCAGTTGAAGGATGCAATTTTGCATGGGCACACATACTGGGACATGAAGCCCTCGATCAAGCTAGAAAAATATAACAGCAGCACACAAAAACAGTCAGATAATTCTTATATTTGAAGGGGTATTTAAAAGACATACGAGCCTTCAGACTTTCAGTGTAGTGAACAACAGAATCCAGTTTGTGTGCTTTTGTTTGTGTGTGTTTCTGGTCATCACAAAGATGTGATGCTGCAATGTACTGACCAAGACAAAGGAAAACATCTGTCCCTGAAATGAAAGGTTTGCTCAACTTGCATATCATTTGGAAAAGGCTGCATAAATGAATTAATCTATTCCATGTAAATATTTAAGAGAGGTAGTGTATTGCAAACACAAACGATAAAGGTCTCTGCAAAGATTATAATAATGTCAGAGTCACGCAGTTCAGTTTTGACTATTTATCTAGTTTATCTGTCTTCTCAGTGGCCGGTATTTCATGAATACAAACACAGACTGAATGTTATCACACACAGTAGGGGGCCATTTAAGGTCGATAAGTCTTGTCAAAGTGTACAATTTACTTCATACAGTATGATTCCTCAACCTTCTGAAGAGACTGGGCTAAATTAACACAACTCACAGCAGGCCTGACCTTTCCCTTGTTTAATATATACCACCTTTAATCTTCTTGTCCAAAGTCCAAATAGATTCACTGTGTCAATTATATTAACTTATATTATAATTATTATGTCAATTAAACTCGTTTCTACTCACTCTGTGGAAACGCATAATCACATACATTAATTCAGGACCAGGGATTCAAATCTTTGAATTGGAGAAAGCTTGGTTTTAGACAGTGACAACGACGTTACACTAGAGGGCAGCACACTGCAACCGGTTCCTTTATTGGATGTATTTAGGAGTAAAAAAAAAAAGAGAAGCGTTTTAAACTGAAGGTTTAGTCGCACGCATAATGTGTTCCGTTTATATTACGTAGCCAGCTCTAGAAATTCACAAACTCAATTTTGGAATGCATACTACATGTAAAAAAGCATAAGCACAGTCAAAATGGCGGCCAATATGGAATATATTTGAAAGATGACTTGATTAATAAAAAAAAAAAAAAATAATAATCAAGGATTGAAGGTTAAAGATTTTTTAAGATACCAAAGATTGTTTAAGATAAATTTGGTTAGCAGAACAAGAGGATTAGTTAAAGGAAAATTCTGCACAGATCTCAGGGTTTTTTTTTTTTTTTACAGAGAGTAGCTTGGAACAGCTTGCCAGGTCAGGTGGTAGATGCAGAAACACTTGGGGCTATTAAATTCCAGGCTAGATGCAGTACTAGATACTCTTTAGATTAGGACACGACGAGCTGAGATGGGCTGAACCCATCATACTGGTCATCATGGTGGGTTCAGCCCATCTAGGCTCTGGTCATCATGTATTCTTATGTTCTTATGAAGGTTAAAGGAGAGGCTTTGTCCTGATAGTGTGCACTGTGCATTCCCTCCTGGCCTGGCTGTGGTGATTAGAACACTATTTATAGTAGGTGAACAGAAGCAGTTGCAGCAGTACTACTTTTGTCTCAGGGTCAAAACTTTCAACATAAAGTACAGAGACCCCACCACACCCATAGTCACCACTGACACATTACTCTGGAAACACTGGAAATTTAAATTGAGATATATAAGCTTCCCCCAAAAGCTGCTTCAAAATAAGTGCATTTCTCCTTAAAAACAGCGTATCCAAAGAGTGCAGAGTGAACAATGTCTACCGTAAACGTTTCTATTGCAAGTCACTGCTCTGAGAAACACAGAACGTGCAAAACACGCAGGGAAAAAAAGCTGTTTGGTGAGTCACGCAACTGACAAGACAGACAGACCCAAATGTCAAACACAAGTGACATTTACATTTTTATTTCTCACAATTTCAGAAGAGAGGAGCATCTTTTTGTTAAAACACATTCAAAATAAATACTTTAAAACATTTTTTTTTTTTTTTATACAATACTGATTTGCATTATAAAAACAGTCTCACGCACATTTTCCAGCACTGCCTCTCACAGTTTTCAACACCTCCATCCGTGCCGTACGAGGAGAACCCGAATGGAGCATTCAAATGATTCCTGTGGTATCAGGCCTCAGGAGACACAGAGTTTGGCACTATCAATAAACAGTGGTTTGGCACATTTATCAATATACAATAAAGCTATTTTAAAAAACGAAACGAAAAAAACCAAAGATTTTCCCATTCCTGAAAACACTCCACATCCAATTCCAAGTTTAATAAAAAATAACTTATGAAGTGCCCAAGACCAAAGAAACATCTAACAGAATGAGAATAAATATAACCATTCTGTCGGGAACTTAATGTGACATTTGATGTGTGCAATGCTACTCGTGTCTGAACAACTCAAACTGGTCTTGCAAGACTGAACTGCAGAGCCAACTCAAAACCAGGCATCTGTCTTACATTTTTTGTAAATGTTTGGAATTTGTACAGCTTTGAAAAGACCCCCCCCCCCACACACACACACAACTAAACAATATGGTCCAACTTTAAATGAAGTCAGCAATGTACATGGTACTTCTGTCATTACAAATGAAATGACAACAACAAAGACCAATTGACATCCAGAAACTGCACAGGAAATGTTGCAGACGAGAGGTTTGGTTTACTGAATGCAATTAGAAATGATCTCATTAAATTCAATGTTGGACTTAACATAACCACAATGGGGTAGCATTATATCTTCATCTATATCTATACCCTTATATCTAATTACACATGTGGACTAATAGAGTAGTTACAGAGTGCCTGAGAGCACAGTACTTAGGTAGTTACTATGTAAAGCAGTCCCTATTCTCGCAAGACAAACACTAAAACAAGCAGTATCAAAAAGGAAAGGACTGAAATATAATATCTTTCCGATCCACACATCCAAATGAAGCCGTCTTTAAAAACCTAAATATTGAACCGGTGCCACCTCTGTTTTATATTTTATATCAAAATGACCAAACAGCGGTTATTTTTCATATTTATTATGCGATACCTCAAGAGAAGCGAAAAAAGGCACTTTTTGACAAGGTTTCTAAAAAAACAAAAACAAAGCACTGCTATAAAACGACATGATGGCCAAATGTTCCATGTCTATATACATCTTTAGCACACGACTGCACCCTGACCTCACCTCCTCAATGTTTTGTGTGCGATGGCAAAAGTTTGTCATTGATTTGAATTCGGGGTGGGTGGTGGGTGGTGGGGCTTTCAGAGTTGAGTAAAATGAGGGAATGTGGAGCATCCAAAAACAACACAAAAAACGACAAAAAACCTTTTTGGTTGAATGTGCAGCCGTGGGACACTTCCTCTCCTGTGTCCTGCCCCAGCGGTCCGCTGGAAGAACACAAGGCACTGTTTGGGCCGCCGCGGCCAGGAGGACAGTGTCAGAGCGGTCTCTGTGAGGGATCGCTCTCCCTCTTCCTGCCTGCAGCTGCGCAGTCAAAGAGGCCCTCTGTGCTCTGCCCCCGCTGGCCATTGCCGTCTGTCCGCGGAGGCGCCCTGAAAACACACGCAGCTGTCCCCCCCCACCCACCCACCCACCCCAGAACCGGCGGCCTCTGTCCCGGGTCCACAGATGAGGACACGGCCATCTGTAGGGCCCTCTCTGCTCAGTCAGCCTGCCATAAAGACGCCCGGGGACAGCCCACGCTCCTCGACGTGAACCAATCGGCAGCGAGTCTGCAACAAAAACAAACCGAGGAGCCAGGGAGCCCTGACCGGCGTGGATCCCAAAACAAGTCCCAGCACTGTTTCATTCCTTACTGCTACCCTTCAACCAGCACCAGTCAGCTTAAGAACTCCCCACCATTGGTAATACAAAAATACATCGCTCCATTCACAACGGTCATACAACGCCCATTGTCATTTATTCAAATCTTTCAAAGGCTGCCATCTTTACAGAGGTGTGAGGTCGGAAGAACGCCTAACCTAAGAACCCGCTTAAATGGAAGGGGTAACTGTCGGCATTACACAAATTATTGCAACACTTGTGATAATTATTTCATGAAAGGATCACTACCACAACTACCGAAGCAATGAAGACAGAAAGACCTCTGTATTTCCACGAGGCGTAGGTCTGAGCGCTAACACATCGGACTCATTGATGACACTGAGCACCATGGGCAGAGACTCCAATAAGACCACTGGGTTTTTGATCAGAGACCCCATCCCCCCCACCCACTCCATTTACGGTTTTATATTTTATATTTCTGCCTTTATTCATTCATTATCTTACAGCCGTGAATAAAAATGTGAATAGTAATATCCATTTCTCTCTCTGTTCTCCCAATGTTTCTGTGGGGAGACATCTCGGGAAGTTAGCAGAAATATTACAGTCGCTAGAAGTCCACGATGACATCAGTGGGTCAAAGGTCAGCCACTCCTTCTGCCTGGCTGCTCTGACAGAGAGAGAGAGAGAGAGAGAGAGAGAGAGAGAGAGAGAGAGAGAGAGAGAGAGAGAGAGAGAGATAGAGCAATAGGGAGATGGAGAGATAGATAGAGGGAGAGTAGATAGAGGGAGATAGAGATAAAGGGAGAAAGAGAGTTAGAGAAAGAGAGAGTTAGAGAAAGAGATAGAGATAAAAAGAGAGAGAGAGAGAGAGATAAAAAGAGAGAGAGTTAGAGAAAGAGATAGAGATATAAAGAGAGAGATACAGAGAGATAGAGGGAGATGGAGAGAGAGAAAACACAGCCAGGCCTGTGTGACGGAGCGCATCGTGTTATCCAGTGGAACGCCAGCAGACTGTGGCAAAGATTTCCTCTTCTCCGGCCAGTGGGGGAGCTCCCCTCAGAGTTCGGGCATGTTGTCCTCGTACTGCGGCGGGGGGGTGAGGGGCTCGATGCTCGGGGGGGCGGCCTGGGCCGAGTTGCCGCCGATGTTCTTGAGGTGCAGTTTCTCGGACTTGATGCGTCTCACCTTGAGGGGGCGGAGCTTGCGGCCGGGCCCGTTCTGCCGGCCGGCGGGGGCGGCGGAGGCGGCGGCCGGGGGGACTGCGGCGGCTCGGGGGGCGCTGCTGCCGCCCCGGCGGATGGGTGGGGGCTGGGGGTCCGGGCCCTCGTCCTCATGTCGCACGGCGTCCACCAGGTCCTCGTACGAGGGCAGCTGGGACGTGCTGCTGCGCAGGTTGCTCTGACGCACCGGGTACTGCCCGCTGCCCACCGCCTCCTCGTAGGTGGGCACGTCGTACCTGGAGGGCACGTCCTCCTGCCTGCGCACACAAACACGCACACGGATGGCTTCAACACGCCACCACGGAGCTTGTTCCCTCACACGCTCACAGACTGTGTTACTGCGGAGAGGCATTTGGGTATCCCAACGCCTTCGCTCCGTAGGGCTCTCGTTTTGTGGCAGCCTTAAGCGCCGTGAAGCATTTACATTTACATGACATTTTACGTTTAAGGCATTTAGCAGGCGCTCTTATCCAGAGCAACTTACAAGATGTGCATTAATACATTGTAGGAACAATCATAGTTTGCACGAGAGATCAGTGCAGTGATACAGCGGTAGACGTCATTGCAGGCAGCTGCGTACCATACTTGTAATACTGTGAAGGAAAAGGTTAGTAATTATTATTATTATTTTATTTTAAATTGAGTAAGCAGGGGTATATAGTGTTGAGCAAGCAGGCAGTGATGATGACAATTAGCTAGATGTACAGGATTCAGTGGTAGTGGAGTCTGAAAAGGCGAAGCGTCAAAGGAAGCTCCTCAAAGCCTATTTCACACGGAACAAATTGAGCGATGAGACAAACTCGCGCTCCGCAGATTTTGAGCAAGACGTCGCCGACTTCCCCTGGGTATTCGACGACACCGAATAAATAATCTTGATAAAATTATAGTCTTTGGAGGAATGCATTTGGAGGAAGGCAGGGACATGCCTCCTGATGTTTTTTCAAAAGATCTTTTGTGTCAATATAAAATGCAAAAAAAATTTTAAAAAAAAATATATATATAAATCGAATAAATTAAAAGTTTAGAACCAACTTTTTGCATTTTTACTCTGATATAGTGGAAAAAACGCTAATGTGCTACAAGAGAAGAGAAGAAGCGAAAGAGAAATATGTGCAAGAGGATGCAGGGAGGCCTCGTGGAAGGAAACACAAACAGACTCACATTCCCTTATCTGCAGCACCGTGTAAACAGCTTGGGTGTCCTGTGTGAGAATTTATAAGTCCTGGTGTCTTCCCAAACCAAGGATAAGACCCGCGCCTGGAAAAACCTCCCGTGCCAAAGAGCGCACGCTGGCCTGCGTGTGAATTATGACGCCAGAAAGGGCAGGTGCCCTCTGATCGTTCGCCACCGCTTCAACAAGAACACCTTTTCTTCTTCTTCTTATTCTCCAAAGGAACAATGTGTTCCCTTCGTTTTTGTAAACGCATTCCTTTAATTCCTTTCATTTTAAGCGTAATATCCAAAACTCAATTTCTACTGGACCGGTATATTGATCTGCTGAATCACAAGGCAGACAGATCAATACACCGGTGCAGTACAAATGTAGTTTCGGATATTACGCTTAAAATTCAAGGAATTAAAGAAGCGCGCTTGCATACAGGCCCGACCTGGGACAGCAGATTCACCCTCATAATTGACCGACACAGAGGCTGGGAAAAGCTATTATGGGTGTCCCGCAACTAGGTATTCCATTTTAGTATGGTTTAGTATGTGATAAATATGAACATAGATTTAACTACGCTAATAATTGCAATGGCACGAATCAATCTTTAGCTATTTGCCTATAACGTATCACGATGCCCTGTAACCAGACACCATAAGAGCAGGTTAAACACAGCTCGTTACCTCTAGTATCAACAGCCAGCTTAGCAGCGGTACCAAAGCGGCTGAAGACCGATTCAACAGCAGAGGGTACCGGCATCGGCCCACACGAAGAACAGGAGAACAGCTGGCCCCGCACCTGCCCTCTCAATCATCTCCAGAACGTCCTGCCACACTTGCAGTAAATCAAGTACAATTTCCATACAGCCCACGCAGCCAATCCTACCTCGCGGACCGCATGAGCGCATCGCCCCGACACGGCGTGTTTTCATTACGATTGAGACACAGACGGGAGTGGAAGTGCATACACTAGACACTGCTTATCAGGGAGCGCTGAGATTCATCACGAATTGTAAAGCCCTCGTGCACCGCTGTTCCTTGTGCGCTCAGGTCGGTTGGCCTTCTCCACTCAGTCGCCGGTACCTTTTCATTTATAAGGCGATTCTTGGGACTCCTGCCAACGTATTTGGCAGTGGCAGTGTAGCATAATGGTTAGGGAGCTGGGCTTGTATTGCTAAGGTTCCAGGTTCGATTCCCAGGTGAGACGCTGCCATTGAGTGTCTGCTAAATGCCTAAAATGTAATGTAATGTAAATGTATATTCACCTGTGGGAAGATATTGCCTACGTTCCCAGGGCTCGCGTTCGCTGTCGGTCCCAAATGCCCGTACTGACATGGGAGAAAGGGCTGTTAGGCATGCTGTGCCCACATGCTGCAGAACGTGCTGCAGAGCATGTCACGGAGCTAGTCTTGTCAAGGGTGTTTGAAAATATGACAAAGGAATATAATATTGCTGGAGCAATAGGCTGTAAATGTTTCAGCTAAATGTTGCCTCTGTTGCATTTGGCTGTCCGCCCCAGGGGGAAGGGGAGGGAGAGCTGGCTCAGGTCCGCCGAGAAGCACGGAAAGGGAGTCTCCAGAACGTGGGTGGGCGAGTGAGGAAAAGCGGAGGTCGCTGCCCATGGAGAATTGGCTTGCCTCGAGTAGTCGAGCGACGGACCCGTGTGGGGAGGGTTAATTGAAATCGAGGGTGCAATTGGCTACCAAACTGGGAGAAAAACAGGAAAAAATCTGAAACAAATGATTCGTTTCAGAGAAAAAAAAAAAGAAAAAAAAGTTGCCTCTGTGTGGCTTTCCCATACTGACTATTTAGTCATCCTTGTAGCATATTTGTAATGTTGTCATTTGTCATTTTTATAAATTGTCTCATACCTGTCTGTAACTTAACGCTGCTGCCTGTCTTGGCCAGGACCCCCTTGAGAAAGAGATTGTTCATCTCGATGGGGCTCTTCCTGGTTAAATAAAGGTTAAATAAATACAAATAAATAGACTGGAATGTATTTCTGGTTGAAACAGCCTGCGCTGATGGCGAAGAGGGCGTGTGCTAAATGCCCTCAGGCAGAGAGGGCTTAGTGCCATAATCGGACAGGTATGTAAAGAATGCTGTGGTCTTTCCTTTCCTTCTTTCTGTTTATGTTTAATCTGCGGCACCCTTGTCACCATTTTCTTTTGGGTCTACGACTGTTTTGTGGTGCGCAAACCACGTTTCGGAGTAAAAAGGTGGCCGCTGCTACGGGACTTAGGAACGAGAAAGGGAATTCAAAGCCTCTGCCCTCCAGTTGTAAGGGAGAAGGGAAAAAGAACACAGCAGTATAGTAAAAGGTAACATGTAATACAGGTATAAAGCAGTCTGTGGTGGAGTATACTTCACATACTGGTCCCGTTCTCCACCACAGACTTCTTTATATCTATACTACACGTTATCGTTTTACTACAGTAACCATAATGATGCTGAAAAATGAAAAATGTATGCTTGACTTGGAAGTTATCAGTGCAGCGATCCTGCAGCTCCAGACAGCACAAGCGCACCCGTCCTCATCACGTTGTACAAATTCACCAATCACAGCGCTCCTTTCTCTCCCTCACGCCGAGGCCTAATCCAACCCTGCAGGTGTGCCGTTCGTCAGCGTTAAGCGTCTTCTCCTCATCCGGTAAAACACTGTTCATTTATCTGAGCGACTCCAAAACCGGAAAATTACGTTTGCGCAATTCGACAAGACACAATTAAGAGTCAATTTACCCGGTAAAACGTCATTCATTTCGGCATCACTGACAGCGTATGCATTTCAATTTAGCCTCCTATCTTTTAAGTCGTTAGGAATAATAATAGATGTTCGCGCAAAGCAGGATGACTGAATTACTTGGTAAAAAGGCCAGAAACCTCCGTGAAAGCGAGCGCATATCGAAGGGCAGATCAAAGCCTGACGAGAAGCAGAAAGACGTGGAGAAGCAGAAGGAGGAAGAGGAAGAGGAAGAGGGGGGGAAGAGGAAGTGCCACTCACGTCTCCGCCTCCGGCCCGGCGCCCGCCTGGCTCCTCGCCTGGCTCTCGCGCCGCTGCTGCCGATGCTTGCTCCTCACGCCCAGGCAGATGGACAGCAGGAGCATGACCACGCCGGCCCCCACCAGGACGAAGGCCACCGTCGAGGTCTTGCCCTTGGTGCCCCCGGAGCCCCCCGGCTTGGAGCTGTTGTTGTTCCCGCCGGCGTCCGAGGGCACCACGCTCCACACGATCATGACGATGCCCAGCGCCACCAGGCCCACGCCCAGGGCGCACAGGGCGTACTGCGAGCCCGAGTTGTTGGCGTTGTCGTTGGGGGGCGGCCGGCCGCCCACGGAACCCGGCTGGCCGCTCGAGCACATGTCTCCCGACGGCCCGGGGCCTGGCCTCCTGCTGCTGTCCGCACTCTGCGGCGAAGAGGAGTGGAAGGAGCCCCCGTTAACAACCACAGCGCACAAAAAACTAATAAAGCACATCCCACCCCCCAAATAAATATGAAAGCCAATCAACAGACAAGCTAAGAACTGGGACTGCTCACCCCCCTCCCTCAAGTATCAGTCTCAAAGAGGAGAGGAAGGAGCCCAAAAACATTCACCTTCGCTCAAAAGCTACAATCCCGATCTGAGCCAAGTCGACAAGGACAACGAGCCAAGAACAAGACCGCTCACGGTGCCTCGGCCCGCAGCCAGGAGGAGAGGTTCATCCACTGCGCTCAAAATCAACCTTTTATCAAATTATCACACACTAAAATTCTCATAACCTGACAGCAGTGTGGACATGGATATGAGAAATGGTGAAGCACAGATTCACTGTCATACTCTTGTGTTTAACTAGTGCACAGCAGATATCCCCCCCCCAAATCTACAAACACGCAAACAAGTTAAGGGCCAGTGTCACACTTAGGAGGGAAATTAAAAACTCTTCGGTCGTGATTTCAAAGTGTGCCCGAGGAGGAAACCAAAAAGAAATTAAGAGATCGGCGCGGGTTGTCATCGATTTCAAAACTGCCGTTACGTTTGAAAAGGATGCTGCCGGCGCAGGGAGGGCATCCAGAGCGAGCCCAGACCCGCTGAACGAGGCACTCCGTCCCCCCGGCTGCAATGCTGCTCCTGCTGCAAGCTACTGTGCCTCTACAGAGCCGATCCCAGAGGCAATGCCCCTGGGTCTGCCCCAGGCACAGCTCGTTAACACCTGTGGACCCGGGCCTGACCTCATGGCAAAGCCCAGTTTCTACCGGAAATCAATTCTTCACTATTGGGCTGGCAGTGTAGTGTAATGGTTAGGGAGCTGGGCTTGTAACTCAGAGGTTCAATGCAGGTTCAATTCCCAGGTGGGGCACTGCTGTTGTACCCTTGAGCAAGGTACTTCATCTGAATTGCTTCAGTAAAATATCCAGCTGTATAAATGGATTGTATGTAAAGAAATGTGAAACTGTGTAAGTCGCTCTGGGTAAGAGCGTCTGCTAAATGCCTGAAATGTAAAGTAAATGTGACTAGCGGCCGCATCAGAATTTATTTTTTCCTTTCCGTTGTACACATCTGTCAATCAACACATTGGCATCTAGCCTACTTCCCGCAAGTGCTTCACAGAGCACAACAGTGATGAATTAGACACGTTTTCGTCATCGGAGATGGACTCCATCAATCACTCCGATACCGATGGCCAGTGATTCTGGTCAGGACAACGGAATCACTGGCCTTCTTCTGCAAGAGACAAAAAAATCCACCTCTTTAGACTCCACTACCACTGACTCTTCACAGTAATGAACTCCCATCACCACTGTCTTACATGTTTTAATACATTTCCATTTTTAAATACCATGTATAAATGCACTTTTTGTAAGTCGCTCTGGATAAGAGCGTCTGCTAAATGTCCAAAATGTAAAATGACGGGAAGGATGTGAATCTGTATTGTTTTTTATCGATCATTGAGGGGACTTTTCATTCATTTGATTTGGAACAATTCTCATCATTTTATGGTTAATGTTCCTGGTGGAAACGGGCTCTTACACAGAGTTCCAGGGCCAGCACCTCTCAGAGACCCTCGACGAAACCAGTGACCCCGAGCAAAGACACCAGTGAGCGCCAAGACAGCGCACTGCAATTTTGCCATCGATGAAGCATTACCCGTATTAAAGGAAGTAGAGTCAGCGTTTACAATTCCGAGCAGAACAGAGTTCACTTGGGGCGTGCTCGGTGCATTCAATTAATCACTTCATTTCAATTTACACTTCCGCTCGGTTTCATCTTCGGATGCTCATCGACCTTTTCCAGATAATAATCTCTAGCTCCATGTAAACGTGCGTGTCAAATGAGAAAACCATCAGGTAGCCTACACGGCCGATACATTTCCGAGATGCCCTTTAAGCTACAGCGCACTTTCCACCGATGCTTGCGTTGGACTTCGGATTGTCTCGTGAACAACATGGCCCACCTACGTATTCAAGGACTGTATTCCTTTAAAACAAGACTGTAAAGGATTTCTCTTTTAATGTTGTTTACCCCCATCCAGTTTTGGCGGCACAGGAGTCAAAGTCCATCCACAGACATGGCGACACACCCCTTATAGGCCCATTCGTTTTATTACTACTTTAACTGGCATAACAAATTAATCATAAAGAACCGTAAATCTTCCCACATTGCCTTGCTGACCAAGTCGTATTACTCAAATAAAAAAGCTGGTCTTTGGGCCAGACTCTGACTGCCTTATTAAGGACCGGGTCACACAGTGTTTGAGGCCGCTTCAGGTTCGTAGCCTCCAACCCGCCTCACAGTGGAGAAAACACTTCTTTTTTTTCCTGTGTAAGATCCTCTTGAAGCAGAAACCTCCAGCCATATCAGCATTACAGAGCATCAATCATTTTTTAAATAAGTCTGGCGATCAACGTGCTGAAAAATAAACACGACACAAAACCTTTTCCCAGCCCTGAAGGGAAACACGGTACACCCAACAAAACCACATTTGCCACGACCAGGACATGAATTTGTGCTGAAACAACCTAGAGAAGGTACCACTGCTGCTTTCCCGAAAAGATTCGAGAAACGTTTTATTTAATTATGCACAAAAAATGCTTTTTTCAGCTTTTCAGTCACTGGAGTGACGGTTGGGCCTTGTGGTTATGCCCCGTACCACATTAAAAACCCTAACAAATAATCAGAGGGCATCTATGCTTCCTCCCATGTGACCAACTGCTGGGTCCTGACTGCTCGCATGACCACCACTACATTCATATCAGAGCTTGCGGTGTTCACACCACTTTACGCCAGAGGGTGCCTGCATAGTACTGTTTACTCAATATCAAAGAAGCAGAACAATGCAATTTCCTAACCCCGCATTGAGTTAGACAAACGAGAAATAAGGAACTAGGCTTTTAAAGGGCATTTCGGTTTGTTTTGAACCGCACAGGCCATAAATGACCGTGACGCCGTAAATGATGCACATTATTGTTTTGCTGTTACGGTATGGAAGCCATAAATAAACAACCTCCTCTGCAGGGGAATCACTTGGCAATCCACGGCGGCTGATGCTAAAAAGCGTAGGCTGTTTCGCGACTTCGATGACTCAGCGGCTGGTAAACGCCACTTTACTGCACGAGGACGAACGAAGTCACTCCGGTTAAGCGTGCGAGCGTTCGTTTTACAGCTTACAGTGGAACTGGCCAGCCTTGACAAAGCACCGGTCTCTTTCACAACGCCGATGACGTCGGACATCGAGTGTCCGCATGTTACGATTACTGTCAGCGATGAGACATACGGCCGAACATGCGACCGGCGGGCTAGCTTCCTCCCGGAGCAGGCTCCGCTGCCAGGCAGCTGACGGTTACGACACTGGAATGCGTGGGCGAGGGTAAATCTCCCAAAAGTTACTCAATTGGGTTGCCTGTCAGGCACGTTGATCCCTCTGGCAGGCCGTGGAACCTAATTTGTCCGCACACTGCTGGTGGAATTCATGTGTCATGCCAAACGAACAAACTGCATCTTTATCCACTGAGGCCCGCCAAGTTATTCAGAGGGGGCTGAGGAATGCTCAAACGTTGAAGTGTGCTTTTTACAAGGATCCCTGGGGAAAAGGCTTTCCCCACCTCTGTAAGGGAGAGAGTCATCCGGTATCTCCTGAAACGAGAGCACAAACGATCCACTGTGTTCAGACCGTCTCACAGACGACTCGACGGGCATGAAAGAAATGTTGATACGGGCCCGAGCCCAATGCTGAAAAGCACCGCGGGCTGAGGTACGCACACAAGGGCTGACAGGGGAGAAAGAACCGCGGGTCCGGACATGAAACAAGGTGGGAATGAGACGGGAAGAGCCTGCCTGACAGTGGGACTCAAAGCACAAAGCTACCTGTGGTGCCGATAATTGTTTTCACAAAAAAAAATGGGGTGGGGGGAAAAAAAAAAAGACAATTTGCAAAAGAACAAGACACCTATACAAGCTGGGAGCCACGAATGCAATCAAGCACACGAGCAGTCTTTTTCAGCGTACGCAACAATGTGCTAATGAGGCGAAGAAACGGTTCTTGTTCAAATTCACGGTGCCCAGATGCCGTCGGAAAACCCCGACAAAAAGAAAACGCGTGTGCGAGGGAGGCAACGGTCTTGACAACTACTTCCCAGAGAAGTGGGAGATGTGCTGCGCTCCCAGCTGTGATTAAGGAGGAAGATGCAGCACAAAGCCTCGAGGCAGAAATCTTCAGAAGAATCTGCCCGAAAATGCACTTTTTATGACACAACAATGAATCTCCGGAAAGCGACGCAAGAGTGCATGTCCAACACCAACTCCATTTTTGTCAGACCGGTTAAAACCACATTTCCGACATCAGCCTCAGGGTCCCCGCTGCCAATTTGAGATAAGGGGGGGAAAGAAAAGGGCTTTCGACGTGAAATAAAAATTCTGATGGCAAGGGGTTCTGACAAACGGACTTATCGCAAAAGCCATCACTACAGGGCTGATTGACAGAGGGAACACGGATGAAGAAAATAACTCATGTCTCAATTCGGAAGATTACAGTCTTTCTGGCATTCCAGTGTTCCAGCTTTCACCCTGCAGTCCCGACCGTCACAGAGTAATTCTCGGTGATTTCCAAAAGCAAAACTGAAACAAAAACATAGATAAACGAAACAACAAATATGGTTCTTTCCACCAATTCAGCCTTTTTGCCCCACGGGGCTTGGTGTTTGTCAGATGATAATTACACCATCAATAGAGTACACAAAGTGAGAATAGCAGGGATGGGCACTTGGGGGGAGGGGGTGGGAATTGAAATCAGTTATTGAAATCCAAGTGGTAGAAAGTAAAACAGCGGTTGAGTGGGTTTTCTTCTTCAAAACTCCTTCCTGGCAAGTTTGGGGCCTCGAACATACTGGCATATTATGCCGATGACTATTTGGCCAATAAATACAGCAGGAGTCAGAGGTTTTCGACAAACACTCCCAGGTGCACTTCAGACAGTTGTAAAGGGCACTCGGGTTTGAGGTAAATCATAGACGATAATAAAACCGAAGGTGCAAATTGCATACAGGAACACCGGAGTCAAAGCCTCGGTTTGAAAAAGACACGCTGAAGTTTGAAAACCTCAGCGCTGAGTTATCTCTAGGCTTGAATCCCCGATTCCAGAGACAAAGCAAAGACACTATAAATGGGGTACAATCTTCCCCCTGGCCGGAACGCGGCATTGACACTTCAGGGAAACCAGAGTAGTAAGGGGTTGTGGCCCCAAAAAAGAAGCTCCACAAGTTACACATCTATCGGACCGTCGCAAAAAAACAAAACAACCTCTGACCACTATTAACCCCCTCTCAGAGGAGGAGACCAAGTCAGCTCACTCAACGCGGCGGTTTTTAGACCCCGCTGTGACTTACGGCGTTTCAGCACCCGAGCTTGTCACGCACACAGCTGTTTTTTTCAAAAGCAGTCGCTGAAAGACGGTAACGGGCCAATGACGTGTTGCATTCCTGGGGATTTCCTAAATGGCAACACCTTTTTTTAAAAGAATCACCTTTTTTAAAAATGCATAAATGCATTCTTTCAAGCAAGCGATTATCTCTACTCTGTATTTAGGTCCATCGATCTGTGCGGTTATTATTGATTTGTTTGGGCAGGTGCCCTTGCCCAAGGTGACTCATGTCACTTACGGCTGAATAGTGATTGGAGCAATTCGGGTTAGGGCCTTGACCAGTAACAACAACGACAATGCCTGACCTGTGGTTTCTGTTACAAATCCAGCACGCTGACCACTGCACCGCACTGCTGCCTATTTTGGGTGATGCTACGAGGTGGAGGTCTGTGGAGGTCAGAAATGCCCTTCTGGGTCCACAGCCACAGCGCTTCATCAACACAAGTTCGCCTTCGCCTTCACATTGCGGAAGCTCTCGAGAGCACAAATGGATCTCACAACAAAAAAATGTCACTTCAATCTTTGACTTCAAGCGAAAGCTGCCACTGCGCAAACCCACGGCGGGCGGAAGTGCACGTGCGATGTACAGCTGGCTGACGAACAGCTCCCTGGTGTGAGATTGTGGTAAACTACTGCAGAACAGATTATGGACCATATGAGGAGGGAGAAACCAATAAGTGTGCAGAGGCTACCGTGGCGATACACACCGCTGCTCCCTAAGCAGCTCCTTCAGCTCTACAAATACCCCAGGGGCACTTAAAACAGGTTTTAGGGGGTACTTGGGATAGAGGTAAATAAACAGACGACAATAAAGCTAAAAAGGGGAAAATAGCACAAAGCGGTACTTGAGTTGAGGTCTAAATCTTAAGGGACAAAAAAAAAAAAAAATAAAGAGTCGTTTTCAGTCAGGTTAGAAAAACCTCTACGCCGAGCGATGCCGTGGCTTGAATCGCTTCTCGTTTCAGTAATGCGGTCCAACAGCCATATGTAACAATAAAGAATTTGGGCCGCTGCCCAGACTGTGCGCGCTGATAACTGGCGGAGTGGATTCGATGGGTAAATCTTGCCGCTCCGCACCTTTTGGCCGGCGCGGGGCACCATCAGTCAGCTGCAGCGGTTACTCGAGACTGACGTTACTACACCCCTGCTTATGCTCACAACTTTTAATGAAGTGGTCGGGCCGTCGCTTCACACGATGAAACGCCGGGGACTGAAGAAGCGTTCTAATAATACAGCCGAGACAGAGCTGCCAACACAAGTCACGCTTTTATTGGCCGGCCTTTGTTGCACACGAGTGCAATGACGGCAGCAAATTCACCACAGTCGTGACTTATCATAGTCCCTGGACATTGATGCACGCCTTTTCAGGTTATTCAAATTAGGCAAAGAAAGGCATCAAAGCGATAATACGATGGGATATTTAAATGAGTGACCTATGTCACCCCCGAATACAGCCAGTTGAAACCGTTAATTTGGTATCATCGACAAGCCCACTGAGCAATTTCTGGCCTCTAATTTGCTGATTGGCTAAGGGGAAACTGACGGTGGTCACGGAAATGGGATGGTCACGGAAATGGGATGGTCACAGCAGCTGTGCCAGTTCAAGCAATGGGTCCCTCATTAATTCCACTTCCAAGGAATATTGATTCCACAAAAACCGTATTACTCCATTGACTAAAATTGTGAATTTCTTTGCTTGGCAAAAGGCAGGTAACAGGAAGTAGGATTTCTAGAACACTGGAATTATTTTTGGTGCCATAAGGACGCAATTCTCAATTTCATCACCATTGGAAAGCACATGCACAACACTGCTGGCAATGACCAGTTTGTGAATAACAGACATTTTGTTTACAATTAATCTGTTCAGCTTTGCTCCTCGGACATAATGATGTTTATGAATAAGTTTAGAAACAGAAATATTGAATTGATAATAAGTGCTTAATTTCTATTTTATTCAAACTGTATTTTTAAAAAAATCTGTTAATCAATTCCTGAGAGATTAAATTGAAAATTCGATTACACAAAAGCAGGTAGCTGACCGAAACACAGCTGCAAGAGAGATCACTGCATTAGCCTTCACGGAGAGAAGCCAGGGCCTTCAGTCCTGGATAAAATGTTGGTTATCATCAGACAAGGAGCAAAGAGAGCTTTGAACAAAGCTATCTGGATATCACCAATAATATGAAAGAGGACTGATTCGATAATTTTATTATCGATAAAATATGTTTTTATTCTTCACAGAAATCCTGAAAGAGCTGCACAACAGCTGTTAGCCACATAAAGTAGGCTAACAGTATTCGGTGGCTGCGGCCATCATTATAAAGCCAGATAGTTCAATTAAATGTCACCTACTGTATGGGGGCGGCGGATAGCGTAGCGGTCTAATGCACCATATTTTGGATGGTCTGATATGGTGTGCACTGCCTGTCAGGGACAGTGGATTGAAACCCGTCTCTACCAGACCGGCCCCTGGTGCGTCAAAATGTCACCTACTGTATAATGTCACTAACTTGTGTGTTCCTTGGCTTGAAGCAGATATGAGTTTAAAATTCTTGCTGCTGGTCCGGTGTGGTGTGCGCTGCCTGTCAGGGACGCAGTTCGAAACCCGCGTCTCTCCCAGACCAGCCCTGGTCGTCAGCCCCGATCGGAGGCGGCATTTGGCTGTCCGCCTCCAGGGGAAGGGGGAGGGTGAGCCGGCACGAGTTCGTCGAGGAGCAGGTAAAGGTGTCCGTGGTAGAATTCTGTCTCGGAAGAGGCGGATCAATTGGCCCGGAAAGAGTGTCTCGACCCGGAGGACGGGCGGCGGACTCGTGGGGGAGGGGAATTTAGATAAGATAGAGGGTATAATTGGCAACCAAATTGGGAGAAAAACTGAAAAAAATTATGAATAAATTTAAACAAAAATTATTGCTGTCCAAAATCCTCCTGGCCAACTTAACTGCTTAAATTCCTGTTCACAGAAAGATATAAAATATTATAATATATGGTTCATATTATATAATATAGAATGTGCCACTTAAAGGCCAACACTTACACTCCCACTCACATAAATATCTGGGTTTGAACAGATCAAATTTTGAACATGTACTGACACTTATAACACAAAATGAATGGTATTCGTTGTCGTGGAACAAGTGCTTGAAAAGGAAACTTGTCAGGCAAGATATGGTCTTGGGGAATTGTATGGGCCACGTGGGCTGTCATCTTGTAGTATGTAACCAACCTCAGCACTGGAAAACCATCAGGCCAATTCAGCCTGTCAAGAATAAATCTAATGTCAATCAATGGTTGACATTGGACTGACATCAACTCCTTGAGATTATGTATTATTAAAGTAGGCCGTTTAATATGTGATTAAATTGGTAGATAACACTTTTATTCACACACAGCAATCTTGTATTAAATAGTCTTACAATCCTCTTTCAGGCACATGTGGACTCTGCAAAAAAATGTATGATTTAACAACCATACGCAAAGCCCTTCTTTTCCTCCCCAACAAAAATTGTTCAGTTGTAACCATGGATATATGTTATAGGTCCCGCCACATCACCATCACTGATAAAATGATGTAAATATGGTCAAATACATTTACAGATGCAATTCCCTGCCCAGCACCACCAAGCCTCGCATGTAAACCTTCATCCAGTATGCTACCTTGACAGCTATTTTACCAAACTGAAGACTTTCACTCACTGATTATAAAGCGTAATTGCCCTCCAGGTGCAATTCCGCTATAATCCTAGACGTCTAATTATTTCCTGTAGAATCTACTTCAAATACATTTTCCTGGTGAGAAATAGTTGCAAATAATGGCAAAACCATTAAACTATTGTAACTTTAAACTACATGTTTACTTTTCTTTTAAACTTTTCAGTAACTTCCACTGGGGGTCTACTGTGCATTGAACAAAAAACATTTCCACCCTAACACGTTACGGATATTACACATCAAAGAGAATACATTAGTAAAGAGGCTACATGCAATGCGCGCTATTTGGCACTTGGCATCAACTCTACGGCGGTAGGTTACAACTCGACTTTTTATAGGAAATACCTCGATGACTCGAGCCTTCTTTGCTGTGGCAAAAATAAAAGGGCCCCTCCCTCCTACTCTAGCTTCCACGGACTGATTATGTCTGAATTCAAGTGTTAAAAATCACAATCAAGCTGAAATACCGCGACGTTTCCAACCTACTTAACAAAATGCAGCCGTGTTATAGCCTAATTATGAAAATAATATATCTTGGGTTTTAGCAGAAATTTTGTAATTCCTCATGGGTGTCGATGCATCTCCCCAGACATTGTTCCTGCTTTTGTACACCAACGACTTTTTAGTAATATATGAATACAATATTTCGCTATTTGTGGACGAATGCCAGCTCTTGTCAGTAAATTGCATTTCATGACCAGTAGCTGACACAATGCGAAGCATGTCAAACTATAGTATCCACACTGCAGGCGAAAATTTAGGAGGGAATAAGTAATTTATGGGAAGTGGAAGTGACGACAAGGTAGCCTCCACGCAAAATAACGTCTAAAGCACTTACTTAACGTTAAACGCAATAAGCAACATTTTGCTTCGGTGTAACGAGGATGCATTAATACATTATGTGTAATAACACGTCCGCAAACCCTGCTACATCTTCCTACCCACTGAGACATTTTGAGTTGAACTGGAAACGGACCGACTACTTTTACAACTCTAAAATACAAGTTAACCCCATGACCGCACCTCTTTCTTTGACAAACAAGAGCCCCCAACTATGTAGTTATGTATAGCTGAATGTTAATTCAAATATGCCTATAGAAAGAGTCAAACATAAGGAGCAGAGTATCTACGATTTTTGACAACAGATTGCCTTGATGATCTGCGAGGCAATCTGATGGCCTTACCTGAAAGAGTCTGCTTTGCGGCTATTGTGAGTTCATTTCGCAAGACTATATCCCGTTTTAAAGATCAAAATGTGCTGCTATATACGCGCGCACACAATTTATCAAAACTTGAACATACCTGTTGTCCCAATGTATACGGTCTCCTCCCCACGGGTTCTCACGGAGCAAGAAAACTTTGTCCAAATTCCACCCAAGGAGCGGAGACGGGGAATCTTTTTTACACGCCAAGGAAAGTGTTAACGGCCTCCCCCTTGGTCTTAATGTACGTCGAATAACGACCGTTCTTCCTTCGTTTTGGTGTGTAGCCTACGTAGAGGAAGCGCCGTTGTTGTTATCGCCCAGTCAATCGTGACAAATCGTGAGACTTCCAACTAATTGTCAACGTGACTAGTTTTAACAATTTTAAAACAAACAATAAAATACGCTTTCACGCCTACGTCGTACATCCACACGTGGAAAAAGGTACATTGAAATATCAAGTGCTTCGTCTGTTATGTGACACAGTGATTTAAATACAAAACTCATAAGTCTTTGTGCATACATTCTATAGTATATTGAATTTCAAAAATTGGTTTATTTAAAAAAAGAAAGAAAAAAAAGTATGGGCTAACACAACACCAATCATCATGGCATATAGCTGAATTTATCTATGAGATGCACTTTTATGAATATCACAGAGATTTAATCTATGGATAGTAGTGTGATCATATTTTTATAGCACATGGACTGCAGGTCCATCCTAATTTAAATTTACCATTGAATTCCCAGATGGTTCAGTAATAATGTGACCCCAGTCATGCTCTGTTTCTGGTTGTAAAGTCTTTCCCTGACTCAGTCATGTGATAGTCTGCTTGCATACTTGCCTTTCAATTCATTTCCATTTCAACAAACACACACAAACAGAGGCAATGAGAGCACATCCTTCATCTCAGCTCCCAGGAAGCTCTATAGTCTAAACATATTTTTTGCCACTGATTTAATTCAGAATAGCATACATCTCATTAAATATGATATTGCAGAAGGGGCAAGTGTTATAGAAAATAATAATAACAGCATTTACAACTTCAATAAATGAAATCATCCATAAACCCCTGTCTCCATTAAAATACAAAAGAATATATTACAATTGGTGAAGTATTTCAAGATGTGTTCACAAGTGTCTATCCGTTGTTGTCGTCCCTGTCCAATGACATTTTAAATCTCATTGAGGGAAGAAGAGTTTATCATGTTCTTTGAGTGGCATCAGTTCTCCAAGAACCACACATATCTACACATCTGACAGGAACGACTGTAAAAATGGAAATTTGTGATAGTGACATTATTCAAGAATGCCCTGGTACATACAGAAAAACTGCCAAACTAAAGGGAACACCATTGGGTCACCATTAGTTGCCAAAACATCTTCAAAGCGCCTTGGCATAGATTCTACAAGTGACTGGAACTACATTAGAGGTCTACAACATCATTCTTCCACAAGAAATGACATCATTTGGTGGAGGAAAACGGTGTCAGGCGCTGCTCCAGAATCTCCCATAAGTGTTCAATTGGGCTGAGATCTGGTGACTGAGATGTCCATGGCATATGATTTACATTGTTTTCATGCTCATCAAATCATTCAGTGACCACCTATGCCATGTGGATGGGGGGCATTGTTATCCTGGAAGAGACCACTCCCATCAGGATAGAACTGCTTCACCATAGGATGTAGGTAATCCCTCGGAATGGTTTGTATTCATTGCCATTTACCCCTCTAAGGGGTTGAGTGGACCTAAACCATGCCAGCAAAATGCAGCAAGTTGAGCAAGTTGTCACTGAAGCTCCTGCCAAACGTGCCCCAAAAATCATTCCTCTCAGGAACTGAGATCTCTTCTTCTAGCCATGGTAGTCAAAACAATGGGCAGCTGGGCCTGTCCAGTATTTTTATACATGACCCAAAACATGTGGGATGTTAATTGCTTAATTAACTCAGGAACCACACCTGTGTGGAAGCCCCTACTTTTCAATATACTTTGTATCCTGCATTTTAATATAATATATATATGCCATTTAGCAGACGCTTATCCAAACTAACTTACAGTATTGAATGCATACATTTTCAGTATATGTGGTCCCAATGGGAATCGAACCCACAACCTAATGTAATGCCATGCTCTATTTATTGAGCCACATATTAACCACATATTTAAGAACCATAAGTGGTTAAGTGTTACTTTCTTACTTAATACTTAAGTGTTTCCTCTATTTAGGGAAAATCATTCATCCTCCACCCTTTTTGAGCATTAAAAACAGGAGACAAAGCAACAGTGCACCTCCTCCCTTGCACTCCCAGTGCACCTAGCACTTTGGAAATACCCCACTCTCAAGTTCTTATTTTTCTTTGTGGCCACCACCCAAGTCATGAAGGTGTGGCAGGTGTGAGTCTGCCACAGACAGTGACATTATTCCCTGAAACCAATAAAACAGAGTTCATCTGCTGTGTGGTGGTGTAGGTCACAGGTTCAATCCCTTTCTGGACCATGGCAGTTACAAAGGAGTCTATAATTCACAAATAACAAGGATTACTCCAAACAATATTCACACAGTACCTTTATTGTCCTGTACACACAATGCACCAGTCCACTAGTGACTTTTGCCTATGCAATTTACAGCAGAAAACCAAGATGACATTGAGCATGATCGAACTGATGGCACATTCATACAAAGTTAATGTCACTATTCTCTAAAACACATAATTAAAAATGTTCCGCTGTAAATTCCTCTCTCGGTAAGTGTTGTCTGTTGTACAGACAATGTAGTAATCCAAAACTATGTCATTCAATAAAGAAATATATGTCTACAAAAGTTAACCATTTTAAACTGTTGATAGTTGGTGTAAGTTAAATGGATGGGTTTATTAGGTAGGAAGCCACTAATGCTGTGTGTGGAGTAACACATTTCACACATTTAATAATGACAAAGACAATATTTCCTTTATTAATATAAAAGATTAACGCCCAAATTCAACTGCCATCCATCTTAAGAAAGTATTTCGTTCTTAACTCAAAGATAAGAAAAAGCCTACTGCAGTTAGTCTGAGTCTGAGACAATTAAGATTGAAGTTCTAGATAAAGATTATTTCCAGTTGGTGTTCATGGAGGCTTCTGAGATGAGTTCATGACGTATATTGTGAAATATGTGTTGTGAAACATGACATGAAAATACAACCTGTGACGTTTGTCAGTGATTGCTTAGACCGGTGTTTTTTTCCCTTCTCTTAAACATTCGCTCAGTTTAATTTGTCACGAATATGATGAGGCGTGGTGTTCTGGATTTCAGATCGGCAACACATCAGTTCGCAACAGAATTAATAAAACAATCAAGAAATGTGCTGTGCTGGCTTTTGTTGTCAAAACTCAGACCCGCTTGAAGACCTGCTTTCCCCGGCAACATTCACACAGAACGTTATCATATTTCAAACAGATTAATAGCATGAGGCTGGATTGACAAACGGAACCCGTCCTCTGTAAAATAATCGAGTCACAACAGACCAGAAGCGAGAACATAATCACACATGTATACCAGGTGAGAGAAAATAACTAACTGAATGACCTTCAGCAACTCAAACAATTTATGTTTGCCTTTTGCACGCCGTGTGACACTGTACAAAAGCAAATTATCCAGATAGATTATGAGTAAGGAACCATTGTGCGGGCAAGAGAGCCTGGGAACATTCAATGAAACAGACGATGGAGGTGCTGCGGTAGCCATTAGCGGAATATTACTGGACACACTGCTCACAGAGCTGTTATCCAAGCAGAGGAGAACCTCCAGACCCGAGCAAACCCCCCGGGGTAAGTAAACAAGCTGTTTCACCCCCGGTCTCTGGAATTTACAGCACTTTACTTTGTCTGGACACGTTGACACCTTATAAACCAAACCACCACCAAACAATGCAGACAATAGTCAATATTTTCTCCTACCATACTCTTTGAAGGCTAGCAGTGTACTACATGTCTGATACCCAATGTATTTGTTTTGCAGTTACATATGTAACAGCGGCCTACACACTGAAGGAAACCTCACTGTGATCGATGATCTTGCACTGGGAAAGTGCAGAAAATACATGTCAATATTTTGTTGATGTAGACTTCAGTATGTGTGTGTGTGTGTGTGTGTGTGTGTGTTTATGTGTGTGGGGAGGGGGTCAAAGTGTTCGTACCACTGGGAGAGGAGTCCCATCTGACATTGCGTCTCCCATGCCCCTCAAAGACACCAATGACCTATGCCACAGTTTTCCATGACAGCTGTGTTGGGAACACAATGCCACTGTACTGTAAATATAAACAAGTGTCCGCCACCGTATGGCTTCTGCGATTCTGTTGCTGATTGGCTCGGCCCACAGACTCATTGCTGGTCTGAAGGCCTACAGCAGTGCTTCTCGGAAGGCGAAGTAGAGTGTATTGTAATATTTGGATCCTAGGGATTAAACCACCCCCCCCCCCTCCTCCACCATCCTGTACCTCCTCTACTTGTCAATTGTTTTCCTAACCTGAGGCCAGCGCTCACAAAGAGCAAGGAGGAATATGATATTGCACGTACCCGTGACACTGGGACTTAGCCCAATCTGTCAGCGGGAGATACTGTGGGCTGAGGACGTCTGCTATTGATTTAAGCTGCGGAGTTTGGTGCTCAAGACTTATCTTATCACCAGAGTCCACTGCTGTGGGACTGAGCGATGTGCAGGCCTCTCTGCAGACCTCCTTTCAAAGAAATAATTCCATTTCAGATTCAAGAGGCAAATGATAGCACAACTCAAGTCTATTTTATGCATGTTGAACTTAATTAACACTTTTGATTATAAAGGAGTAATGGGGGGGGTGGGGGGTGGCGTTAAGGAACCATTGTTCTTTCAAGGTCTGTGGGACGGATAAAATAAAAAATAAAAAACTGATAAAAGGATTGTATGGCACTGCTCTGAAAATGGAAAAAGGAACCGGCGCCAGCGCGAAGACCTCCTCATTTTTTTCCAGTTGCCACGGTCGGGAGGCTGATTGAGCGGCGGCCTGTGAATCCCACAGCAAATCGAACAGGGCCGTCGTTACTCCGATTGCTATGCACCGTGGCACAGCGTCGCGCACTTCAGCCCAAGCGGCTGGTCTTTGTTTGTGGACCAACATTTTGGTCTGTTTATATCTGTCTGGGAAATCCATTTTCTTTTTATCAATTACGCCAACAAGGGTGCAGATGGGCGCAAGAGGAGGCATGCGGCCATGTTGGATCCGCCATTATGATTGATCGCCATCACCGTGGCCGATACAATACAGCCAAGTCTTTCCAAATCCATGTCCAAAAGACCAAAAGATCGTCTCCAACAGTTACTGAGTAGGTGTGTGGAAAAACTTGTATTTTCATCAAAAATATGGTGTGTCTTATACCAGATATTCTGGGCATGGAAAACAAGTCTATATTAAATTCAAACAGACCTGTGGTTTTTAAAATCATTTCTATGATGAATGACAGGGTTATCTTTATTGCAATGTGAAATGCATTTCTTTTGTTACAAACAAATGTGTAAATACACAAAATGAAAAAGAAAATACCATTAGACACATCTTCCATCAATAAGACTTTTGAGATTAACATTTCCAATAATTTCAGTGGCATCGTCATCAGTCAGGTTCACAAGGCGGCTCGAAGTGCTGTCATAACATCGAGAAAATCGTTTATCGAAACAAAAACAGCTAAAGAAAAATGTCCTTTAATAAAATATAAAATTCATCCATTACCCGTCCTCCGTCTCATCAGAATGTGCTATTTGTTTTTTGTCATTTCCAGACATTTCTCTTCAGCTTCCCCCCATGTGCCCACATTTGCGCACGTGCACTTATCTGTGTGCATGTTTGAGCACGTGCACTTCTCTGTGCCCACGATTGAGCACGTGCACTTCTCTGTGCCCACGTTTGAGCACGTGCACTTCTCCGTGAGCAGGTTTGAACACGTGCACTTCTCTGTGAGCATGTTTGAGCATGTGCACTTCTCCGTGAGCAGGTTTGAGCACGTGCACTTCTCTGTGCCCATGTTTGAGCATGTGCACTTCTCCGTGAGCAGGTTTGAGCACGTGCACTTCTCTCCACTGGGGGGCACAGGGGATGCAGGGACTGAACCCCTCCGCTTAATCCCTCTCTGTTTAAAACAGTACAGCAAACAACGCAAATAGAAAAATAAAACATTCACATTTTGACCCCCCCCCTGCCCCTTCTGTAACTGTCAAAGGGGACGTATAGCTGTGCCCCACAGGACTCCCTTTTTACATCATTTCCTGTGTCAAACGTCAGAGAGAGCCAGACTCTCAAAGGCCCCCCGGACAGACGTGAACAAAGTTTTCTACCAAAGCAGCCAAGCGCATTCTGATCAGCAAACGCTCTTCCCGCCCCAAAAAATCAACAAAAAACTACAACTCCCATGACTCCCAGTGCGTCTCCGGCACTTCCGCTCCCAGCATCCTCCAGCCAGGCTCAGGGGGAGAAGAAGACGGCCGGAGCAGGAGGACCGCGCTGTCTTGGGGTCCAGTCCAGTCAGACGTTGGTGACCTCGATGCCCGAGTAGCTGTGCACGGGGCTGGACTGCGTCCTGGGTGTGGCCTGGTCACGGACCTCTCTGGGCAGGGAGCCGCAGCTGCCGTGGAATCCCAAGTCTCGCCCGCCGTGGATCTTGGGGCTGAACCCTAATGGGGGCTGGAGAAAACCGGAGGGAGGGCTCAGAGGCAGGGTTTAAAAAAAATAAAAATAAATGAAAGATGGGGCCTCCGATAGCGTAGCGGTTTAATGCTCCCATATTGACTGGTTCTTTACGAGTGTGAGCTGCCTATCATGGTCGCGGTTCGAAACCCGACCATGTTGGTGGGGGGTTAGGACAGACTGTGAAATATCCACACGCTGGTGCCATGCAAGTAATAAACTAGCCATTTAAACTGATGGAGCTGCTTAGTTCTGCCTTGGGACCAATGAGTGAGTACATCACAGTCTGTCCTTGCCCTATTTTATTAACCCTGCTCAATGGATGGAGGCTGGTGGCCTTGGTTACTAAACCCACTGCAGTCATAAGCGCAACCATGCACCATTTCTAAGTCACCATCACCAGCTGTCAAGTCATCTTGGAATCACAATTTCAGACTCTACACAACATTACAGGATAGAACATCCATTGTCACAGTGTTGGCCCCACCCCTTCATGAATATTCATAAGGTGCATCAAATTGATATGTTTTGGCTTCAAAGGAGACAGAATGTTGAGAGTTTGAAAGGTTGTATTAATTTTCTAGCTGTGTATATATTATATATACACACTTTTATCATAATTTAATTACATAGGCAAGTAAATAATCTGCATATAAATGCGTCCGTTCCAATTTTCATCCCTTCTATGTCTGAATCATAGCGTACAGCAATCTCTAGGGGCTCTATTGCTAACACAAAGGTTCAGAGGTGACGACGGACGGCCTTGTCTTGTGCCTCTACCTAGTATAAACGTTTCTGAAATCAGAGCATCACAAGTTGAGCTCTGGCGGTGTCGGCTGAAAGAGTCGGCCTGCGCTCGTGAACGTTGGGCTGAGCGGAGGACGCGGCGATGCCCACCTTGATGGCTCGCCTCCTCAGGGACCCGTCCTCCTCCGGGTGGCGGAGGGCGGAGGTGTGCACTCGCCCCAGGGAGCTCTGCCGCAGGAGTGTGGGGGTGCCCAGCCGCTCAAAGTTCTGCTGGAGGCCCGGCCTTCGGAGGAGGGAGGGAGGGGGAAAAAGAGAGAGATTGAGAGGGAGGGAGGGAGGGAGGGGGAAAGAGAGAGAGATTGAGAGGGAGGGAGGGAGGGAGGGAGGGGGAAAGAGAGAGATTGAGAGGGAGGGAGGGAGGGGGAAAGAGAGAGAGATTGAGAGGGAGGGAGGGAGGGAGGGAGGGGGAAAGAGAGAGAGATTGAGAGGGAGGGAGGGTGAAAGAGAGAGAGATTGACAGGGAGGGAGGGGGAAAGAGAGAGAGATTGAGAGGGAGGGAGGGTGAAAGAGAGAGAGATTGAGAGGGAGGGAGGGAGGGGGAGGGAGGGAGAAAGAGAGAGAGATTAAGAGGGAGGGAGGGAGGCGGAAAGAGAGAGAGATTAAGAGGGGGAGGGAGGGAGGGTGAAAGAGAGAGAGATTGAGAGGGAGGGAGGGAGGAGAGAGAGAGATTGAGAGATCAGGGGCAGTCAGGGGCACTGGGGCAGTTGTTTTGGGATGTCTTTCGGGGGAAGGGAGGTGTCCCCCTCCCTCACCTGGCAGAGCTGATGAGGGCTTTCATCTCCTCACAGAGGTGCCTGCGAATCATATGCTTGTTGCTGGGGATACCCAGCGCGGTTGCCATGGCGTCGATGTTGAAGGAGGGATCCAGGACCATCACGGCTCCATGAACTCCGCTGCTCTGGAGACTGTCGGCAAACTCCTGTTGAGCGCAGAGGTTGCAGGCCTCATTTTCAAAGCCAATTCTCCCCCACACGCTGACGGATGAACAAGCACTCACAACCACTTTCACAAAGGCTGACGATCGTTCGTTATCGAATGACGTAACCGTCTTACAGGGGGGGAAAAGAAAGATAGAGAGGAAAAACAGAGGGATGCGAAGTGTGCGTACCGTGTGACTCAGTGAGCTTCCATCAAAGAAATGACCCAGAATGCCAAACAAAATGTATTTTTTCCCAACCCACAGCAGGGACAGTGTACTAGTCTTCAGTCTCACACACTCCCCCTCCCCCACGGACCTGTCTGAACTGTGTACACTTCCGCACGTGAAAGGCCTGCTTAACAGGGAGGGTACCCCATTACTGCCAATGGGAGGGGGACACTGACTGATTACAGCTAATGCATTGTTTTAAGCACAGATAGGCTATATAAAAACACAGAGAAAACAACAACAACAATGACTTGTATAGGATATCCTGCTCAATTTTAAGATAGCAATCTACAAGCAACCGCTAAAATAGAGGAAACACCGACATAGAGTGTCTTAACAGCTTCAGTGCGCCTTGGCGTAGATTCCACAAGTGTCTGGAACTCTGTTGGGGTGCTGCAACACCATTCTACCACGAGAAGGTGCACGGTCAGCTCTCCGTTTCGTTAAGATGCATTTTCTTCCTCCGGATGTAGCAGCCAAAAGCAAGAAGCACTTATTACGCCATTCTATGTTTAATAATGTTATGCCTCCAAGGAGCCATAGTCTAGGATCGTCTGGAAAGTCTGTTTCTCATATATATGTTGTCACATATACAGGATATGTTCTTGGTGTTACAGGTATGGTATGCAGCTGCCTACAACGATGTCTATCGCTGTATTGCTGCACTGATCTCTTGCGCGAACTATGATTGTTCTTACCATGTATTAATGCACATTTTGTAAATCGCTCTGGATAAGAGCGTCTGCTAAGTGCTTAAAATGTCAATGTAAATGTTAATGTATGTCACCTTTAAAAGGTTCTTCCAGAAACGTTGTAATTGAGGACAATTCCATACCATGTATGCAGGGCCGTCTCAAGGGGCGAGTCAACCTACGTGGAGCCTAGCTGTTAACACGATGACATCATAGACTTAGCAACTGCTTAGCAACCATTGTTTATAATAGCCAACCCCCTCTCACCGCGGCGACCCTTGAAGAGCGGGGCCTGGGGGCGGTCGCACCGCTTGCCCCCCCTCCCCACAAAGACAGCCCTGCATGTGTGATAAGTCCCCAGTAGGACATTTGTCTGTTATGTCACCGTTAAGTATGTGTAGTCTATGAGGGGTATTGGGAATGTTTGTTTGCACACCTGATCCTGTAGACCACAGGTGCCAGTGCCAGAGACTTGCAACCGCTTGCAATGAAATAAATAAAAACCTGCAACACTGCCTCTCTTGCCAAGTGTGCAACTTTATTGACTAAAGAGATGACTGACATATCTGTCCTTCGTCATAGTCTAGTCTATGAGGCGTGTAATAGGCTCTGTGTAATATATTAAATTGAATCTGTCTATGTTTGATCGCAACCATAAAGGTTTGTGGATGATTTGAGTAAATTATCCCAGCCAACTGGATCATAGTTACAACCTAAATCCCTGTCCAATTTAGGTTTTGTTTGTTCGATTATTATACAGTGGAAAAACATTATTAAGAGCGTTGCATGTTAAGGAGATCAATCCTCCTGCGTGTGGCTCAGCAGGTAGAGCGTGGCGTTGGCGACGCTTAGGTTGTGGGTTCAATTCCCACTGGGACCACATACACTGAAAAATGTATGCATTCACTACTGTAAGGTGCTTTGGATAAAAGCATCTGCTAAATGTCATATATATTATGGCTGGCAGTGTAGTGTAATGGTTAGGGACTGGGCTTGTAACTCGGAGGTTGTGGATTCAATTCCCAGGTGGGGCACTGCTGTTGTACCCTTGAGCAAGGTACTTCATCTGAATTGCTTCAGTAAAATATCCAGCTGTATAAATGGATTGTATGTAATGAAATGTAAACTGTGTAAGTCGCTCTGGATAAGAGCGTCTGCTAAAATGGCTAAAATGTAAATGTAATCCTCTCGTTTTTATGAGCATTATCAAAGTTTCGTTCAAATGTTGTTTCCTCTGGAACGCGTTTTAGTATTTTTTGTAAGCCAGTGTCCTTATCTGAAGATACTTGGCTCGATTGGCTTGAGGAATATCGTATTGCTCTGTCAGTTGTTGAAAACAAAGGAAAACATCCTCCTTATATAAGCCCCTAACAGTGGCTATATTCTTCAACTTCCAGGCGATAAAATTCTATTGCGTTAGGAATAAATGGGCTGTCAGTTAATGGCGTGGATAAGTATCATTTTCAGATCAAATGATTTTTGAAAAATCTTCCATGCATCAAACGTGCTCAGAATAATTGGATTCTTTGTTGAAGCTGTTAATAACTTTTTTTTTTAAATGTCCAATAAAGGGAATCACCTTCAGGGGTGCCTTCTTCATTAGACATTGCTCTATGGAGAACCACCTGGGACCCATGGATATGGACCATGAGGGACGAAATAAAGAAGAAAGATAATAAAAGTCAAAGTAGGGTAATGTAAGCCCCCCGTTGGAGTATGGAGCTTGTAAAGAGCGAACATCTCGAGCTGCTTTATTTCTTTATTTTCATTTGTTTCAGATTTTTTCCCTGTTTTTCTTCAAATTTGTTAACCAATTACACACTCAATTTTTTTCAATTCACCCTCTCCCGCAAGCCCGCAGCTCGTCGAGTGAAGCCAGTTTTTCCCCTACAGGGACACCTTTCTGGCGCCGTGCTGGCTCTCCGTCCCACCTCCCTATGGGGCGGTCAGACAATGCCGGGCTGGCGCAGCTGGGTTTTGAATCGCGGGAAGAATGCCTTTACCACTGCACCACCCGAGGCCCCTTCAAACTGCCTTATTTGGGCATAAAAAAAGACAAGATGTTTTTATTTAAGTTTTTTTTAAAAATAGATAGAAGGAAGTTTTAGAGGTGTGCATTGAAATAAATACAACATTTGGGGGATGTTCATTTTTGTCATATTAATTCCACCAATAAAAGAGAGTGGTAACTGCATTCATGTCTGGTTTGGCTGTGTTGAGTAGTTTTCTTTAACAATTGAATTAATTCCTCATATGAATGCCAAGATCTTCAAACCCCCATCTGGGGACTATTTCAAAGGATGTATTAAGTTTCTAGCTTTATATGAATATGAATTGACATTACCTCACTTTTCTCATAATTTAATTAAATTACATATGCAAGTAAATAATCTGCATATAAAGACACTTTGTTTTCGTATGTTCCAGTCTTCATCCCTTCTATGTCTGAATCATAGTGTATGGCAATCGCTAGGGGCTCTATTGCTAATGCAAAGGACCAGAGGTGACAACGGACGGCCTGATCTTGTGCCTCTACCTAATATAAACGTTGCTGAAATAAAAACATCAAAAGTTGAGCTTTGGGGGTATCAAAAAAATATTTTTGTGAATTGGATGAATTTGGGGTCAAAATTAATATTTTTATAGATTTTGTAGTTCAAAGCTCCACTCTACGATTGAATGCTTTTTCAGCATCCTTAAACATTATCATTGGTTAATTCTTAGTAATATTTTCCTCTTATATTATATGGAAGTCTACAAATATTATCAGCCCCCTGTCTATTTCTAATTAATCTGGATTTGTCAGCATGAATTAATTGTCGGCATTAGGTTCTCAAATCTAGTTTGGGAAGCACTTTATAACCACAATTAAGCTGAGCAGTCTGTATGATAAAGTATAGACTAATAAAGTAATTATAGCCATTTGCAATGTTGGAGGTAGTTGGCATTTTCCCAAGGCCTCTTGAAATGTTTCATAGTTTAGAGAATGCTTGAATGAATTCAAAAGGAACTAGTAGCGTTTTATTATTTTATTAAGAGAGAATGCGATTTTGAATGAATTCAATAAGGAAGCCATCTGGTCCAGGCGTTTTGTTATTTTAAAGGAAATGTAATGGACTTTAAGACCTCGTCCACAGTTATATCTTCTATCAACAGTTTGTTATCTTTGCCCTTTAGTCTAGGGAGAGGCAATTAATAAAAAAATAAAAAATTGAATGTATTTAATGAGCCGGGCATAATGATTCATAAAACACTTGAAAACTGTCACTAATATACTTATTAGTTCTTCTTAGTGTCTGTCCATCGTGTCCTTTGATGTATTTTTTTGTTATTTCAGCTTGTTCTTTCCTAATTGTCCATGCAAGGAGCTTACTCCGAACTCATACTAGGGATATCTGGGCTAGGGATATCAAAGTGTTCAGTATTCCTTTCCTACCATTGGCCAAGTTCATTTTCCAGTGTACTACATGCATACTTATGTAACTAATTTAGTTTGTTTCTCTGTTTATTAGCTTCATGTGATATGATTTCACCTCTCATGTATGCTTAAAGGGATTCCCAAATTGTTGCATGGGACGCTGAGTTTTGATTCACACAATGTATATGCAAGACATTCAGGATCTTTAAGCAATTGATTCTTTAATCTCCACCTTGCAGATGTTTTCTGAGTACAGATCGGGTCCCAAGTCATTTTCAGCAGGTTACGACTTGAAGTAGCTGCAAAGTAACTGCAGTCATGAATTCTCTCTATGAGCATCTGTGAGATCAGTATAAAGTCAATCCTAGAGCATTTAATATTAACATTTCAATAGCAATAGTATTCATTGCGGTGAGGATGCAAGTGTGACAAGATTGCTCATAAACCCAAATCCTTAATTCCTTTTGTAAGAATCTCTAGCTTTTCTAATACCACCAGGTTTCATAGATGGTCTATCTGCCTGGGGATTCAATGTCAAATTAAAATCACCCGCAATTATATATCGTTCATTTAGTGAAACAAGTTTCATTAGTAGATTATTAAAGAATGAAGGGCCATAGAACAAAGATGGGATATACTACATTTCCAAGGACTTCCAATTTTCGAAGAAAAATAAGTAATAAAGGGTTTTTATACTGCAACCCGACAATAGCATTCCTATCCGTGAAGTTCTTGATGGACTGCTCTTGGTGAAACTGCCTGCTCAATGCCCTAGATTGATACTTGCGGTCAACTGATTCAGTTGCTCAACTGCCTCGCATCTTGAACAAATGCATGCCCATCAAACAGATGAATTCATTGAAGTAATGTACAGTATGAGCCTTTTTCCAACAATTACAAGACCTAGTAGAATAACATCCGAATGTGCTTCCCTAATCGATAACATATTTACAAACAATATGGAAAGTAATATGATAAGCGGACTATTAATTGAAGATATTAGTGATCACTTGCCTGTGTTTTCAGTTTACGAATGTAATTATAAGAAGAAGAGGGAGTTAAAGGAAACAAAATATAAGAGAATAAGAACTGACGAAACTATATCTGCTTTTAGAAATGAGTTATTGCAATGCAATTGGAAGAGTATATGTGATGAATCTGATGTTGACAAAGCTTATGGGTTATTTCTAGATAAATTTAAAGTCCTATATGTCAAAAACTGCCCACTGAAACAGTGTAGCAATAAAAACAAGTATGCAGAAAATCCGTGGATGTCCAAAGGCATACAAAATGCATGCAAAAAAAAGAATACTCTATATAAGATATTTATTAAAGACAAAACAAAAGAGGCAGAGCTAAAATACAAGAAATATAAAAACAAATTAATTAGTATTATGAGGAGATGCAAGAAGGATTATTATACCAAATTATTAGATAAAAAAAAAATAATGTTAAAGGAATATGGAACATATTAAATAATATTATTAGAAATAGACAAACCAACTCAAATTACCCTGATTACTTCATAGAAAAAGACAGAAAGATTTCTCTTATAAATGAGGTAGTGGATGGGCTTAATAAATTTTTCGTTGATGTGGGCCCAAATCTAGCCAAAGAAATATGCAATTCTGGAAAGAGTTTTGCAGTAGAAGATTTTGGAGAGAGAAACTCCATTTCAATGTCATTGGGAACTGTGGAGAAAGAGGAAATGATTGATATGGTAAACAAATGCATGAATAAAACCTCCAAAGATGGGGATGATATTGATATGTCTCTTGTAAAGAATATTATTGAGGGAATTGTGGAGCCACTAACGCATATATACAATTTGTCATTCAAAAGGGGAACATTCCCAGAAAAAATGAAAATTGCAAAAGTTATTCCATTATTTAAAGCTGGAGACAAACATCTCTTCACAAATTATAGACCGATATCTCTGTTATCACAATTCTCAAAGATACTTGAAAAACTATATGTTACAAGATTGGACAACTTCATTGAAAAACATAATCTACTAATGGACTGCCAGTATGGGTTTAGAACAGCTAGATCTACCTCCATGGCATTAATGGAGCTTGTAGAGGAAATAACCGACTGCATAGAGAGAAAAAAAAGTACGTACTAGGAATATTTATTGACCTAAAAAAGCTTTTGACACAATAGATCATGAGATACTACTGAAAAAGATGGACAAGTTGGGTGTCAGAGGGGTTGCTCTGGAATGGATGAAAAGCTATATTAGTAGCAGGCAGCAATTCGTACAGATGGGCCAGCACAAGTCAGAACTTTTAAACACTACCTGTGGTGTCCCACAGGGGTCAGTATTGGGACCCAAACTGTTCATTTTATATATAAACGATATCTGTAAAGTGTCTGACATATTCAAACTTGTTGTCTTTGCGGACGACACAAATATTTTATGTTCGGGGATGACCTGCAGCAGCTTTTAGAGGTGGCAAAGAAAGAAATGGAAAAATTAAAATGTTGGTTCGACACAAATAAGCTGTCACTCAACTTGAAAAAAACCAACTTCATATTATTTGGAAATCGAAAAATAAACACTGAACCTCGACTGGAAATTGACAATGTACAAATTGAGAGAGTATATGAAAACAAGTTTCTAGGGGTTTTAGTAGACCACAAACTCTGTTGGAAACCTCACATAAAGTATCTGTGTCCAAAGATAGCAAGAAGTATTGGAATACTGGGTAAGACTAGATATATCTTGAATCAGAAAACTCTATATACACTGTACTGTACACTCATTGTACCATATCTGTCATACTGTGTTGAAGTCTGGGGAATACATATAAAAGCAACTTACAAAAGATATGCACACTACAAAAAAAGAGCCATACGGATAGTTCATCACGGTAGATATCTAGATCACACAAATGGTTTGTTTATAAAGAGTCAAACATTGAAATTCATGGACTTAGTCAAATTCAAAACTGCACAAATTATGTTTTTAGCAATAAAAACATATTACCAAGCAACATTCAAAAAAATTT
Source organism: Aldrovandia affinis (assembly GCA_029706075.1). Classification (NCBI taxonomy): domain Eukaryota; kingdom Metazoa; phylum Chordata; class Actinopteri; order Notacanthiformes; family Halosauridae; genus Aldrovandia; species Aldrovandia affinis. The sequence continues at coordinate 567,209 of JAINUG010000188.1, forward strand.
ATAGGTAGAGAGGGGGTTATAATTTAAGAGGGACACTGATGTTAAAACAACCTACTTTACGTACGACTCTTAAAAGTATGTGCATTTCAGTTTGTGGGGTATCACTCTGGAATGGTCTGGATGGGAGCATAAAGTTGAGCAATAACATTAAACACTTTAAAGGCAGCTATAAACAAGCAATTATGGACAAGTACAAGAAAGAGGAGCTTGAGCAGTAATGCGACTGCTTAATAAGATAAGATAAGTTAGACCTTTATAAATATATATAATATAAATAAATATAGATAATATAAATGAATATATATAATATAAATATAATATATTTTTGTTATATTTGTTATACTTAATATATAAATAGATTTTTTGTTATTTTTTGTTATATTTGTGATACTTAATGTACTGATATATTTTTGTTATATTTGTTATACTTAGGTTTAGAAAGAAACTGTATTTTATTTTCATATAATGTAAAATATTGTAAGGAAGGGGCAGGACTGGATAAGTGTTTTACTTCCTCATGTCCCTTCTCGAACGCTTTTTTAGGACTGTATGGAAATAGTTTGTTAGACTATTTACCATTTTTAACTTGTTTCTATGTCTTCTATGTTCGAGACAAATAAAGATCAAATCAAATCAAATGGTCTAATTGATTGTGTCAGACTTTCAACATCATCTTAGCCGCTGTTCCCCCTGAAACATCAAGTTCAGCAGTCTTCGTCACTGAAGCTCCTGCCAAACACGCCCCAACGATCACCCCTCTTTCAAAGTCGCTGAGATCTCTTCTTCTAGCCATGGTAGCAAAAATAATGGGCAACTGGGCCTGCCCATTTTTATACATGACACTAAGCATGATGGGATGTGCATTGCTTAATTAAGGAACCACACCTGTGTGGAAGAACCTGCTTTCAATATACTTGGCCTCCCTCATTTACTCAATTGTGGCAGTGTATAATAACTCCTAGAATGAGTATGTGGATGAAAGCTTTGAATAGAGAGGGTCTGCACTTAGCAGTGATCCAGAGCCGGATGCCCTCACCTTCAGGTCGATGTCTCGGACCCACTTGATCACCCGATGGTTGGTCCACACCAAGGGGTCCAGGTTCTGGTGCTCACTCTGGGCCCGCCGGGCTTGCAGGGCCTGTGGAAGTGTCACATACACACACACACACACACACACACACACACACACACACACACACGCGCACGTGCACACACACACACAGCAGAACAGTGTCATAGTCGTCTTTGTATGCATATCTGTGTGTGAGTATGGGAAACTGAATGTTTTTGTTGTGTGCATGCTTGAGAATGTGTGAGTATGTGTTTATTTAAAACAATTATTCTTCCCAATTTAGTAGCCAATTACACCCTCTATTTATTTTGATTTTAGCCTCCCCACACGGGTCCGCCACTCATCTCTACGAGGCAAGCTAATTATCTGCGGGCAGCGAAATCTGCTTCCTTTGAGACAGAATTCACCCACCTACGTTCTGGAGACTCCATTACGTGCTTCACGGCTCACCTGATCGGGCTCACCCGTCCCCCTCCCCCTGGGGACGGGTGAGCCCAATGCCGCCCCCAATTGGGGGCCAGGGCCAGTCTGGTAGAGACGCAGGCTTCAAACCGCAGCGCACACCACATCGGACCAGACAAAATGTGGTGCGTTAGACTGCTATGCTATCCGCCGTCCCCAGTATGTGTTTATTTGAAGGTGTGTGTGTGTGTGTGTGTGTGTGTGTGAGAGAGAGAGTGGCTGGCAGTGTAGTGCAATGGTTAGAGAGCTGCGCTTGCAACTGGTTGCAAGGTTCAATTCCCAGGTGAGGCACTGCTGTTGTACCCTTGAGCAAGGTCCTTAACCTGATTTGCTTCAGTAAAATATCCAGCTGTATAAATGGATTGTATGTAAAGAAATGTTAATTGTGTAAGTCGCTCTGGATAAGAGCGTCTGCTAAATGCCTAAAATGTCAATGTAAATGTAGAGAGAGAGAGAGAGAGAGAGAGAGAGAGAGAGAGAGAAAGTAATGTCTGACCTCCTTATCGAAGCCGAGCATGTGCAGCAGCTCGATGCCGAGCAGAAGGCTGATCTGGTGACACTTCTTGGTGACGTTGAGGAAGCGCTCCAGGTCCCTGCGGGTGAGGGAGTTGAGCATTCGACCGTCCACCAGGTGATTGTGGAAGGCCTGGGAGTACTGGGGCAGCCCCACGTCACCGAGCCAGGCCTTTGCCACCCAGTGGTGGTCCAAGGCCGCAGCCTTCGATAGCCTGAAGGACACCAGCAGAGACCGCCGGTCAAGTTACCTTCTCAAAATCATTTGTCGGGAATGGAAAAAGAGCTTCATTCTACGTCTTACTAAAAGCAGGTTATGCTCGCCGGGTCCTGGTAAGACCTGGACCGGCTCAAACCGGCATGCATTGGGAGTGTCAATTCTTGCCCTCAGGCATCGTTAAACGCTTTAGTATTTATGCCATTTTAATTCATTGTCGTTCAGATTCAGAGATCCAGAGATGGACACAAAGATACAAACGTGCGTATACATGTGCATGAAAGGGTGTCTTTGGAGAGTATGCGGTTGAAGGCTATCAGTGTGGAACAATTTGGAGAATTGTGAGTGTGCGTGTGTCTGTGTCACAAATTGGCCTCAGCTCACCCCCGCCCCCCCTCTGCGTCGCGGTAGTCTTCGATGGCGAGACGGAGCTTCCTGCGATGCATGGAGCTGCTGACGCCCAGTCCCAGCTCGAGATCCTCGTCCGTCAATCCCAGCAACACCTGCAGGAGAGCGGCCGCCACACTGTTCACACCACAGAATCCCCCTGCTGATCTTTCACCTGTCCCTCATTTTACACTCTATCCAGACAGAGATGAAAATCTCACATTACCAACCCCAACTAGGCAGGGAAAAACAGCGTTTCCTGTTACCGTGTTTTAATTCACAATATATACTCACTGATCCACGTCCAAATTCACTTCTTGCGTCCTCAGTGTACTGAACAATAGCAACGCAATAAGAACGCTCTTCTCTGAGCAGAGGGGCAAACATAAGGCAAGAGCTTAGAATTATAGGGTTCTGTCTGCGGAGAGTACAGCCCTGAGATATCAACCTTTGAGAATTTTCAACTTCCATATCATTGCATTGTCTTGTATCGCATCTATCTTAGTTTTAACATGTCCAAAAATAAGTTATTTCTGGTGTTTAATCTGTTGTGTGATAAAATGAGGCGACAAATAGCATTCCCGTGTTAAAAACACATTTTTGGGGCAAAAATGTCAAGAGAGAGAACCCTGTAATTTCAAGTTTTGGGAAAGCGCTGCTTGCCAGGGGAGTGGACATTGCCATACCTTGCCACTCTTGACGTTCTCGGAGCAGGCGCGGATATACATGGGCATGGCCATGATGACCTCCAGCCAGGCCTGCACCGTGCCCGCCTTCCACAGTGACATGGGCGAGCCGCGCGCCAGCTCCACCTGCTGGAGGCGGTCCAGCTGGTCCTCTCCATCTGATAGGCTGAGACTGAGGCGGGTGGGGCTGGAGAGACTGTCTGAGTCTGGATTGGCCAAGGGGAAGGAAGAGAAAGGAGGTAGGGTTTTTTTTTTTTTTGGGAGGGAGGGAGGGAGGGGGCATTGAGAAGCAAAACTGACTTGACCACTCACTCTTAACCAAAGACAACTTGAACAAGGGGCAAAAACACCCCTGCCCCTTTCAGGAAAGAGCAGCCTGGAGATACATATTCATTAAAAAAATAAAAGAATAGGAGGTGGGATTAAGAAGTCAATTTCATCACTCACTTGAATGGGAAAAAGTTGGACATGGTGCAAAAAAGCCCCACCCCATTAAGGAGCAGTAGTGCAGAGCCTGCCTTGAGCAGTGAGTCAGAGTGGCATTTATTGAATGCAGCTTCAGAGCATGAATCACCAGGCTGGGCCTGTGCCACTCGATGACAATCTGCACAGCGCCATTGCCTCTATCTCAGTCCAGACGTGATCTGCCATCGAAATCATCCTCGGAGAGAAAACAAAAAAGGGTGGGGGGGGACAGGGATGATGTGCCCGTGATGCGCTTCTTCAAAGCCTTCAGAAGCTTGCCGAGAGTCTTCAGTCTTTAATCATCCACCCACGCTGTCATCGCCGCCAGCCCGTCCCGGCCATTACCGCCTCTCCTCACTCCTCAGAGCAAACGCCTCATTCCCCTCGTCCAACTCCATAAAGCCAATATCCACTCAACCTTTACCTCAGAAGGGACTTAAGATGCACATTAATAACATCGCAAGGCACCATGCAAAATTCTAATGCACCTCCCCGCAGCTTCCTTTCCAACACGCAGCCACGCGGATGTAAAAGTCTGCTGCCGGAACGCACTGACGTGCGCCTTCCTTGTGTGTCAAAGTGAATCGCACCTGCCCCCACCCCTGGTTTCTGCCATATCAGTTCATCTCTCTCGCATTCCTCAAGCACGTTTAATGTATATGTTGAGTGGGGATTATTGAGTCCCATTCAATTGCAGAATTATTTCACACCGACGGCAGTCATTAAGTCTGAGGTCAAATATGCCGTCCTGCATTAATGACTGAAAGAGCCCGGCGCTTATGAAAGGTCCTACACTTGTGAATGCAGAGCCAGCGGTGGAATTAACCCGGGCCAATGCAATGTCCATAGCTGCACGTTCAATGTCAAAAGCCACCAGAGTGATTTTTCACAGATTAATGGGACGTCAGTTGACGGAAGTGTGGAGTTTTTGGACGTGGGACGGGCTCTCCACAAATAACATCCCATAATCGTGATCGTATCTACCATCGAGGACACCGAGGTCATGACCTCTGTATTTTTCTGACTCCGAGTTGTATTTTTACATAGGGGATTCAGTGTATAAAAGTGGTGAACTACTGTACATAAAATTACTTCACTTTGGTATAAGAAAGATTTTGTACAAAGCCAAGATTACCGCTTGCTTGCCTGATCACCGTCATCGTCATTTCTTCTGTGTGTGTGTGTGTGTGTGTAGGGAAGTGGACCCGTCCCGAGCAGGCGGATCTCGTTGTTACTCCAAAATCTTTGCTCAGCAAAGATGACGCAGTGACGCTTGGGACGTCTTTGCTGCACAGCGGGAGCTGTAACTCAGACTGCTGATCTGAAGCCAAGCGAAGCATGTCTTTGTCTAGCTGACTGTTACACAAACCACTTTTTAGTCAGACTGCAGTAGTGATAGGCTAATTTAGGCTAACGTTACCTAACATAGCATACATTGACAGTGGTGATTGGCACAAAGATCAAAGCTAGCTACATTTTAGTGTACATTTTCAGCGGTCATTCATAAAATCTCTTGTAGTGAATTAGCCTCAAGGGTAGACTGATTACATAAATGATTTCTTAGTGACAATTCTCGTGACGAACCCCCCTAGAGGGGCTAGGTCTCATGACCTCGGTAATTCTCGACTCCTTGATATGGTCCTGCTCATAATGGTTCATCTCTACAGCTGTGGCTGCACACGACCCAGAGAGACTCCTTAACCCTCTGCAGTAAGTCACATCCTCAATCCGGTGACATGCTGGAGCAGCTCTCAAAACAGCATCTGACCTGCTCTGACAGTACCACCTTCGACCGAGAGCGATGAAAACAACGTTTTGGATAATCTGTCTCAGGTAATGGGTTAAATAAGCAATATAATAGCTGGAGACAGAAGTGTAATATTGGCAGTTAATGGAGCGTTTTCTCACTCTCGATTTAGCTGTAGCAGAACCACAGAGCGGCAAGAGCACCTCTCGTTCTGAGCGCATGCTGGAAATCACCAAGGTTTCTGCTCTGACGCATTAGGAGAAATGTGTCCTCCAGCATTTTGCTGAGGTAAGTCACGCCTTCCGGACAGGCGGGCATTACCTACATGAAGGTGATGCATGTCAGTTTTTTTTATATAGACACACACAGATATATACACACACTCTCCAGCGATTTCATCAGATATGGCACGTTAAATGCGAGCGTGTGTGAGAGCCGTACGTATTAGAACAGGCCATGCACGAGCACGAGGGAGGAGCACACTCACTCAAAGTCGTCTTGACGCCGTGACGCAAGGTGATGCCGGCGCTGGACGTATTTCAGTTACCTCAGCAAGACAGAAAAGCGACAAGTCTGTCGCAGAAATGCCAGCGACAAAAATCGGGGTGAAATTAAAAGAGGAGGAAAAAGGAAGCAACGCCAAGATCTCCTACATCGTTCCACTTCACTCCTGTTCATTTAAAAAAGAATAAGAATAATAATCAACCCACACACCCCCTGGTTGACGCATTTAGAAATCCTCCTGCTCACTTATCAGAGGGTGAGATCAGTCCTACATGTAACTGCGGGTGTAACAATAATCACTTTACAATATGTCAAGCCAAAAAGCACTTAGCAAACAACACCACTGTCACCGGCTAACCTGTTCAACAATTAAGTGTCCCCTATCAGAGTTAGTGAGCACAGCAGCTGTTAATTACAGTCTAGTGGTTGATGGCTCCCTGATTGGCCCATAATTCTGCAGGACAAAAGTTCAAGCCACCAGAAACAACACATCCCAGAGAACAGAGCCAAGAAACCAATTAGCAAGGATGCTATCCAGTAACAACTTGTACATGCTCGTGAATGTACACGGCTGTGTGCGATGAGTTTAATTGAATTGTCAGGGCTTTGCTCACAGTCGGGTGAAAACGGGATGGCGTCAGAATGGCTTTTAGACCAAAATGCTCTGCCTGGATCTCTGGATATCTTTATAGAGCTGTCTAGTTTATAGTTTATAGCTCTATAGTTTATAGAGCTTTCAGTCCAGCAAGGTACCTTACTAATCACACGATCAACCATTAGTTTGAACCAGTTAGGCTCGCCCGCCAGAGCTGTGAGGTTGTTCGTGGTTTAAAAACAAGTTATTTTAAACCACTGCACTGCAGCCTTGCAGACCCAAAGCCGAATAGTCGTCTAGAGTTTTCCTTCTAAACTTGCAAGGGCCTTCGCCGCCAGACTTCTCTCCATCAGACCATGATGTTCTGGTACGTTCTTGACAGTACACGTTTCTGTGCTCTCTGTAAATGATTAATGCCTGAGACCATTGTTGGCATTTTCCAACGGGTTGCTTAAATGTTTATTTCCCCTGAACAGGGCTGGACTGGGACAAAAATAGGCCATTTTAAATCCAGTGCGCCCCATTTTTGGATGAGCACTATCCCCCTGAAAAATGTGTAGTTACTGCGTTTAAAATCCTGCCGAAGTCTATAATGCCAAAGCCAATTTTGCTATGATGTGCATTGTAATTGTGTGCTTTTATTTCCAAGTTTATATGCCTAGCCCTTTGTTAGCATATTTCCTAAGTGTATCCGTGGCATTAGAAGCCATCAGCTTGGACTTGATGGATTGACAGTGGTCACACTTCTCTGTAATTCAATGAAACACGCAGGGTTGGGTTGTAACGGAATACATGTAACGGCGTTACGTAATCAGAATACAAAAATCAAGTAACTGTATTCAGCTCGCGTTACATTTGAAAAATGAGTAATCTGAATACAGTTACTTTAATAAACCTGAAGTGAATACATTTTGGAATACTTATTGGAATTCTTGGTGGAAAGTTTTCCTTACAAACATTAATGAGCTGATATTCATTACTAAAGCTACAGCATGAAATTATCACGCCTACATGATTATCACACAGCTCACGAAAACTACAGCCGCTGCACAGAACCAAAAACTGCGTTAAAAACTGCGTTTAAAAAAAAAGCGCGCCCACACTCAGACAAACATTGATAGGGACAAGATGGAAGAAAAGTCAGCTTTTAGTTCGTGGCGTTATCGACACAATTTCCAGTTTAAAGAAGAACATGGGAAAAATCTGTCGGTCCAGTGTACCTTGTGTCTTCCAGGAATAAAGATACTATCGGCATCAAAGGACTCGACTTTGAATCTTAAAAAGCACTTGGAGTAAGTCGACGTTAGCAACCTTCAGTTTAATGAACACAGTTCTGCAGTAATTTGCTGTTACCTGACCTTAGCCTACGGTTTGAGGCATCGCATTAACTGCTCTGCTAATTTTATACTGCTTTCTTTATTGTTGAAACGATGACATTTTATTTTATTCTTTTTATTTTTCCCAGTTTTCTCCCAATTTGGTAGACAATTGTACCATACTATACGTCAATTACGTTATGCACTGCCGAGCATTCGCCGCTACACAGCCCGCCAACACTGGCACTTTTCTAAGCCATATCCCTTACAAGTCGCTGTTATTCCAGTGCCAAAAAGTTTCAAAAGTTATTACATTGTTTCAGATGCTGTGTTTGAGTTATGCTCATGATGAGCCATCAAAACAGTAAAAGAACTTGCCTTTCAATATCCCTTTGCTTTTTATTATGATTAATTTTTAATCTGTCCATTCTAATTCCATAACATGTTAATGATGATGACTACAACAAAAAATGCAGATACAATGTTGCATATATTTAGCTAAATTGAGATCTCAAATTTATTAGTATTTATTATTAAATGAACAGAAGCTGACCTGACCTCAACACAGTGGAAAGTTGAACATGACATCCTTTTTCAAAGTGTAATGCATAATAACTATTTAAATGTATTACTGATAAAATAAAAAAGTGAACATGGCGTGTGCAAAAGTTTGAGCACCCTTTTAGTACTAAGTAGCACCACCTTTGGCTATATAACAGCTTCCAAATGTCTCCTGTACCCCAAAACATACCCATCTGTGATGGAAAAAGTAAGTAATCCAAAAGTATTCTAGAAGTAATCTGAATACGTTACTTTTTTGAGACATGTAACTGTATTCGTATCGGATTACTTTCAGAGCCGTGTAATCAGTATTCAGGCACTAATTACATTTACAAAGTAACCCTCCCAACCCTGGAAACACGTATACAATATACAAACAATATACGATTGATACTTTCTGAAACGTTTACGAGCCCGACCTGTGTGAAGAAGCTGTACTTGCACTAAACTGTGAATAAACAGTTTGGAACAGTCATTAAACATTTTTGGGGGTTAACCAGGTGATTTCACCAGGTCCCTCCCTTGGTTGAAGAAGTGGGCTAATTAGTGAAATCACCCGCTAGTGAGCACAACACCACAATATGAGGGTATAGGTGGAAGTTGCCTGTGAGCGCTGGTCTGAAGTCAGTTTTGGGTTTTTCTTAACCTAATGGTTAAGGTCAGGATTTGGGAAGAGTTATCTGGTCCTGTGCCAGTGCTTACTTCTCCCTTCAGCCAGCCTGAGACACCTTCCATGAGGACTATTCAGCATAAGGTGTTAAGTCAATGAAGTGAAATATACTCTACTTGAGGTGTTGTATTAAATCATCACCAGCAGATGGCAGTCTAACAACAAGCGGGAAAAGGCCTTCAGAACAGATGAGGAGCAAGGCAGTAATTTCTAAATAATCAACATAAGCCAGAAAGAAAATACAGCTCGGGAAAAGGCAGCACACGGTGCTGGATTTGAATAAACTCCGCTAATCGAGTGCAGTACTTTACATAACCATCTGTGAAATATAACTGACTTCACTCATAAGCGAAGGAGCACAACACATGGTGTGGCTCTGAAGGCTGACTGCTGAAATTTCGTTTGCCCCTCAAATTAATGTCACTTTCTGTGAAGTGACAATACAAATTAAAAACATTGCTCAACACAATGAGATGTGCGCTTAAAACGGAACGCAGGACAGATTGCAGGCCCCGCAACGCGCATCGATACGGGGGAACGGTCAGGTCTGTTTGAACGTTCCGCAAACGTAGATGTGTCTACACGGGCGAAAAAAGGCCCCAGCAATCACGGGTTTCTCCCCCTAATAGCCTAAACAATATTTCCTCGTGCTCGGATGATGAGTCCCACAGTCGGAGGCCTCCTCGTCTACTCTGGGTGCGGTTCGCTTGCTACATTCTTGCTCTGATCCCTGCCACTTGGAGAATGACTCACAGAGTTCCCAGGGCCCTCTGTGTACTCCGTGGTTGGGGAAACAGGCTTCTGGGATGGGGGGTTGACTTTCCGCTTTCCAGAGCCTGTGCAGAGCTGAGGAACTGTGGAGGCTGCCCTAGCCCTGAGATGGAGGGTGGGCTGCTGCAACGATTCAATTAGTTCGACCACCAAACGGGAGCTTCATGCGCGAGACGCATCGGGATGCCGACCACATGAATCACTGAAAGCGAAACTGCCCATTTGCCTCCACCCGGGGCCTGACTGGCGATGACGATCCCACTGCAGTGGAGTAGGCTATTCCTTATTGGATTAGTTAGTGTGTCCTACAAAGTAGGCTATCTCACTGCATGCTCGACAACACCCTTCTGTTGTGGTTCTGGCACGGCACCCAGCTGTTTATCGGACGTCGCACCTTTACCTGAAGGTTTGTACCTGACCTTTCTCACATACCACCCTCTAGTTCACCTGGTCCAGCCCCACTGCCATATCCCACAATCCTTTCGTCCCTAATCGGATTGCAGGCGACACTTCCTTGTTTCCAGCGGGGAAAGAAATTACATTAGGAATGTATGTCTGTAAAATTTCCAATGTAAATTTCCATTCAGGAAATGCTGCAATATGGGTGCAATCACCCCTCTAAGGCCTCTATGCGCTCTCTACGTATGTCTGTGGTGAATGTAGCCTACTGGGAAACAATATGGTGCCAAACAAAACCACACCACAGCTCTGGGATATTGCAAGAGAGCAGGTATTCTAGTCCCAGCAGGTGATTTTTCTCCACTGCTCACACATAAAAGAGGTATTAATTCTGCTCATTTTCTTTTGAATTAAAAACAATTTTCTTGCGGTTCAAAACCCCACTGCGTCAGTCCGGGAGCCCCGATCGGGGGTGGCATTTGGTACCATTTCGCTCCGGGAAAAAAAATCTAACTAAAAAAACCCCAAACTTTTCTTTTCTCTTTTTGATTTGTGCAAGACTGCTCTTTCCATGGAAAGTGGTACACCGAAAAACCCCAGAGAAAACCAAAATGAATGGTGGCGCGGAGCCAATTAATCAGCCTCTCCCATGGGGCCGTGCTGCAATCGAACGGCTTAATGAACGCATTTAGGCTGATAAATGCCTGCGGTGGTGATTATGTGGTGTGGGTTTGTGAGCCAGAACAGGGAGCCAGAGGTCAGGCAGAGCCAGAGGAGGTGTGTGGTGTGTGGGGCGGGGCGAGGGGGGTCTGTGTGGGCGGGGTGAGGAGGTGTGTGGGCAGGGTGAGGGGCGTGGGGTCTGCGGGCAGGGTGAGGGGTCTGCGTGGGGCCTGTGTGGCCGAGGTGAGGGGTCTGTGTGTGGCCGAGGTGAGGGGTCTGTGTGTGGCCGAGGTGAGGGGTCTGTCGGAGGCCGGCCGAAGGAGGCCGTCCATCACAGCGGCAGCCCTGGCGCGACCCTGCGTCCGTTCGTGCGAGGTCGTGTACGGACAAAGCGCAGGCCGCCTACGGCATCCCAGAGGGTCCGTGACCGAGCGCGGCAACCGGACGCTCCGGAGTGGAACCGCGCGCGCACGGGTGTCGTGTTCAAACCTTCGAGCGTAATGCTTCGAAACGATCGATCCGGCCACGCCGGGCTCCCCCGCCGGCGGCCTTTACTCGTGATGGATGAGATGACCGAGCGAGTCCTGAAATGCCCCCCAGGTAGCCGAGGCCACAGGCCCTTCACGAGAACTAAGACGCGCAGGCCCAGCCGGGAAACGTAAATCTGCCCGCCTGTGCAGGCAAAAACTCCAGCCACCCGGGGTCATAAGCCACTGCCCAAAGGGCCCCCGCGGTCAGCGCTGGCACAGATGTCATCTACGGGGAGAAACGACACAGGATCTCCAAAACGGAGATATTTTTGACGCGAGTTTCACACGGCTGCGTTCGGCCATCTGGGAGTGAAGCGCAGCTGCGCGCGGGCTTAAAAACCCTCCAGCGACTTTTCCAAATGCCAACCGCGAAGCATGAAAGGAGGAGGACCGGGGAGTGGAGTGGCCGTCATTTCGCGGAGAGCACTAATTAATTCCAGCGATTCCCCAGGTGTAAAGGTGAGAATGCCTCCCGGTGTCGTACAAGATTAGCTCACCTCAATTACGCGAAGCCATCGGTGTGAAAAATGTGCCACTCGGAAAGCGGCCGGAATTTCAGACGTCACCTCTGAAATGCCAGAACGCCTCCCGCCTGAAAACCACCTGTTTAGACAGATATATATATATTTTCTTCTTCAATCCTTTTGTCTCATCGTTCACACGCACAGGGGCTCCAGTAGGGCTAAAGCACGTTGAGAGTGTATAAAAAAAGAGCAGATTCTTTCTACATTTCCTGCGGGGGGGAAGCGCATGTCACTCCGTGGGCCTCGGATATGTCCGGACCTATTCATCCACTTCGGGCGGGGCCGTCTTTGCGGGAGGGCAAGCGGAGGCAACCCCAGGCCCCGTGAGAGGGGGGAAAATGAATTGAAATAATGGTAATAATTTCTATTGGTATTAAAACCAATGGTTGCTAAGCGGTTGCTAAGTTTATGACGTCATAGCGTTAACAGCTAGGTCCCGCGTTGGTTGACTCACCCCAGGCCCCGCCCACCCCTTGAGACGGCACTGACTTCAGGGGTCACTGATCGTATCCGAGAAGGGCCGGCGTGGGTGCAGGAATTTGTTGTAGCCCAGCACTAAAACACCCGAATCAACAAACAAAGGTCTTTGTCGAGAAGACCTTCGTTCATGAATCACATGTTCACATGTTTGAATCACAGGGCTAGAACAAAAACCCGCCGCACCCATGCCAGCCCTTCACAGAAAGCCTGTACCCTTCGCTGACAAACTGCTTTTGGCTGTTTTTAAGATCTTTTTTTCTTCTTCTTATAGTAATTCAGCAATGTTTATTTAATGGGTTCTCACACTGTACAAAATCCTTTAATATTAATCAAACGCCGCCTGCTTTCCATCAAAGTCTTCGTACCAAATAAAATATTCCCTGTGAGCCGTGACGGAAAAGTCGAAAATTGGGATCTAGAGAATCCCTCGTTCATTGAGAAATGACAGAATCCAAAGTTAGAAGCTGCAGGCTGAAATGGACCTCATTTTTAGAGGGGTCAACCCCCCCCCCCACTGCCATTAGCTGCTTGAGTTTCTCCTTTTAATTGCCCTGCCATCCCAAACTCCACTGTACTTTTTACGGGCCTCTCATCCTCCACAGTCGTGACATATTTCCAGTAATGTCTCTGTCGGAACAAATTTGTGTTGGGGGAGGAGGCAAAATGGAACGTTGTCAATGCAAAGCAGCTAAGACTAAAGTCTAAGACAAAAAGCCTGTCTGTGTTGGGCGATACACACATCTGAACTAATGGCACTTGGGCTTGTTTTTAATGAAGGGTGCTGCGTTTCCATCAACTGCCTTTTTTTTAAAATGTAGAATTTTGAGCTTTCCTGTTTACCCTCTATTTCAATTTGCCCTCCCCACACGAACCCGCCGCCTGTCCTCCGGGTCAAGCTAATTCCCCGAGGCCAGCAATGATCTGCCTCCTCCGAGACGGAACTCGCCCACCTACTTTCTGGAGACACCCTTCGCACCCCTCCCCCCCCTCCCTCTGGAGCGGACAGCGAAACTCCGCCCACACTGTACCGGTCTGGTACAGTCGGGTTTTGATCCGCGACCGCAATAGGCAGCCCACACTCGCAAAGCACCAGTCAATGCGAGTGCGTTACACCGCTATGCTATCCGAGGCCCCCAACTGCCCCTTTTTGAATGTTTGTGTGGCAGAGGAGCTCCGAGTTAAGCACGTGAGCGTTCACTACAGAATAAGCAGCAAGAGTATGACTGGTCCCCTTGGCTAGGGACCTGTCTTTAGCTCAGCGGGCTAATCGCGTCTCTCGTTGCGTTGAGATCCTCGGTTCGAAACTCGCTGCAGGCAAGAGGCAGACCGACCCACCGGCGTTTCTTTTGGAAGGCATCGCACCTGTGACATTAATGAGCTCCTTCGCCAGTGCCGTCTGTGGGTTTGTGTGGAATCGGGAGCGGCATATCTGTGGTCCCACTGATCTGTGGCTGCCACTCGGCGTGACGTTGACCGGAAACGTAGCGGCGGCTGACCGTTTCAGGGGAACGGCAAAGGGCCTGACCAGATTAGAGCTGCCGAAGCCGCAGGGCGGGTCCAGCGGAGAGTGCAGGTTAGGTGGGGAGAGAGGGGGCAGGAGAGGGGCTGTTTCCATGAGGCAGATGTTTAGGGCTGGCGATGAGGTGTTGCTAGAGGTCCACTATCAGTGTTTTATTGCGGAGGCATTTTCCCCCATAGCGACGACACACCCAGGTTTGAAAGCCTGAAGTATGACTTGACACTATTGTTCGGTGAAAGCCTTTTGCTTCGCGAGACAGTGCCTTCTACAGTGCGCTGAAATAACATCAAGCACAACATGACAAGACGCTTGCACACCGCGACATGCGAATCCTTTGGGCGTAAATATTTCACACGAGCGCCAGGCTCCCTCGTGCGATTTTCATTGATGTTGTCATGGTTACAAGCGACAAGAATGTGCTCTCTCTTTATATTATTATAACCATTGTAATATTTACTTTGTTTAATATACGATAATCTGACTATGTTTCATTTATCCCGAACCTTCTAATGCTCTAGATCGTGGCTGTCTGGTCAGAATAGCACCTGGCTCTAAATGAGGATTCTTAATTGGGTAACAGACTGCAGAAGGCAGATCTTTACAGATTTGATGGATCAAGAACGTAGGAGCGTGATGCTCCTGTGGGACATGGTCCCAGCCACACCAGGCTGGATTATTTCTGCACAAGGTAGCCAAGCGAATCTCCAGAATTTCAGATGTCCTGCCTTTGGAATCCTGTCCTGGTGAGAGGAGGAGCATCATCCTGGTGACCAGCCAGTTACCCAGGGCAACTCGCGGGCCATTCAACCAATAGCAGTGCATGTGTTTGAGCTGGTTGAACCCCAATGGCAGTGTGTGTTCGAGCTGGCTGAACCAAACCATTCTTTTTTAGGTTATGTTCTGTAGTTGTGCCTACTCTGTAATGAGTTTCTCCTCCTAAAACCGATACCTTTTAAAGTACAGTCCACTCACAGAACGAGAAAATCTAAAAGCATCCCCCTCATAAGTGTACAGGATCCAATCCTGACATCATTTGTAGCTGACCTTTTCCACAGTAAAGATCTTTTTTTTTTTTTTTTTTTACGAGAGGCTGAACTGGTAAAAAGGGTGAGTGCACCAGGCTCTGTGGCCATGTAGTGCCACTTCAGAAAAGCAGCGCCTCACTCGCATTTAAAAACCCAGCCTATTAGAGGTGAAGCCATTACTCAAATGCATTTAATTAACCTTTGTGTACCCTCTTTAAAGCAACTTCTAATTCAATTTTGCTGGTCACGCTTATCCAATTAACAGAACCATAAGCTGTAACGGCATGTCAGACAGTTACATTAAGGGATGGAGACCGGTCAGGCCTTGTGATCAGTTATGAATGGACTTTTTTTCAACAGTGCAGTGATTTTTTGGGGTCCAGTCCACAGTGCAGTGGTCTTTGACTTTTGAGGGTTCTGCCCAGGCGATTTAAGCACCTGTCAGGGCTGGGAAGCATTTAAAGAATAGCTGAAGACCAAATAGTTCTTCCTGATTTGAGAAGATATATCATGTGCATTGTATTGTTTCCCCTTTCCTGAAAGAAGTTTGTTTTTCAACCCCCCCAAAAAAAAAACTAAAACAAAAAAAACATTTTGACAATTATTGACTCCATTTTAGACCCAATCCTGGAAATTAGCATTAAAAAAACATGGTAAAAGTGAGCAACATCATTTGTATGTGAAACACCAGTAAAATGGCGGAGATGTAACAGGAGTTGAAACTTTCCCTCTCTCCGGCATTTGGCGTGTCCTTTGCAAGCTCTTCAGCAAAGAAAGGTCACAGATTGGTAGAACTTGAAGAAGGGCTGGATATATACCTTTTGATTTATTTTCAAAAAAGAGTCTGCACACACAGTCTATAACCCAGTTTTGTGGAGCAGTTTTTTTTGGGGGACTGAAATGTCTGTGGTCCAGGATCAGATATGGGAATTGCAGAGACGCAGTCAATTTGAGCATCACGTGAAAGGCAGATGACTGTCCTGGGTTAAACCACTGTGCTCAGAGCCTGGGGGAGGGGAGGGGGAGCATTAGAAGGGATCAGGCCATGACATAATGTTATTGACACTTTTTGGTCACACGGACGGCTGGTAGTCACAGGTGGACACCGCTAGTTGAGGGAGGGAGGGAGGTGGGGGGGGCTACCACTAGACAACATGGTAGCCCCCCCCCCCCACATGGGAAGGGGCACGGGAGTTAGGAGTAAGCCATACCCACGACAACAAATGACAACACGGGGAAAAGAAGAAGGCCACGTGGAAATTCAGTGTTATTTATTTTATTTTAAAATAAGTATTTTTTTTTTCATTGAGATCTTTGTCATATTTTTGTTTCCATGCCATTGAAACCTCTTTTGCCGCTCTCTATCTCCAAGCAACTGAAGACAGAGCGCAGTCCTACACATCACCAATTATTCGGCTATAGAAGCGTGTCATTTTTTTTCTTTTCTTTAAATAAAACTCTTTTAATAGTAGACTTTTTAAATTTTTAGCAATATTTTCCTAATTTACAAAGCTTAAAATAGTCGTCATGAAATGAGAAGGAATTTGTTACCAAAATAAAATAAAAAATAAAAAATAATAATTAAAAAACAAATATTGCCTGTCTGATGTGAAATACCAAGAGGAAAGGAATGGATGAACGCTTTTCTTTCCCTCGGTCACTGACAACTCCCTTTGCAGAGCAGTATGGAGAATTATGCTTTTGTTTTAATTTACATTCCCACAATTCCCCATACTGTCAATATGTTAGATGAACAGTGAGCCAGCAGGGGGCTTAGTAACTAAAATGAGGATGAAAAGTGTTCCTGTAAGGCAAGGCAGACGTCTGGATAAATCCCATAATAAGGTCTTACGTAGGGACAGAATCTTAATAAGACCTGTGTTTTCCTTTCGAGACTGTTAACCTTTGGCACTTCTTTAATTGCTTAGTTAGGCAGCTTGGATGTGAAATCTGATTGTATTTTACATTTTTGAGCATGTTTTTTCTCCCCCCTCTCCTGTTGTAAGTGAAGCCAAATCTGGTTTTAACCTACAGGGCACCAACTCATTACGAATTCTTATGCCTCCCCCGTCCGCGATCGAATTTGACACACATGATCCCTTTTTACACAATGCTCCCTGTTTGGGAAGGGCGTTGCGCACCTCCACCGGGCGAACGGGCCTTTGTTCTGGGCTGGTCCGCGAGGTTACGCGAGCGAGGCCTGAGCACACGGGGGCCATGTTTGGCACTGGGTTGCCGAGCCCCGGTTGCCAGGAGCCAAGTCGGTGGGGGCCGGAGCGCAATCCCTCAACGCGCGCGGGGGACGGCCCGCGGTTACCTAGGAGACGGGGAGGGCACAGCTGGGCGGCTATTCACTGAAGACCGAGCGGTTGAGTAGCAACACCTCATCGCCAGCCTAAACATCTGCCTCACGGAAACGGCCCCTCTCCTGCCCCCTCTCTCCCGCCCTAACGCTCCTCCATGACGACGGCCGAGTCCTCCTGAACGAGTGACTCGGCACGACGGTTAACCGCGACGCCGATTTTTCAAATCCGAGCCAGAGACGGCGGCGCCAAACGAAAAGGATCTCCACTGTCACGCCGCACAAAGAACGCAGAGGTCGCGACCGAGGCTTCGACCAATGTTTGTTTGGTTTTTCGTGCTTGTGCAGGATCGAGCGCGATGACTGCCAGCTGTCCAGTTCTCAGAACTTAGGAGCAAGAACAGAAAGAGAAAAGAGAGAGAGAGAGAGATTCAGACAGACAGAGACACTACGTTATGAGAATCTGCATTAAGGCCTGTTGTTAGTTTTTGTTGAATTTGATTTGATGGTCTGTCTCTGTTTGTGTCTGTGCCTGTGGGGCGCAGGCTGGACCAGAGAAAAGGGGGGTGAGGAGAGCAGGACGTCCTTGTTCCCACAGCTTTACGGAACCACAGAAATGGCTGATCCGTGAGGAGCCAACTATGGCTCACAGGAATGGGGAGGAGCCCCATCGCTGATGGACAAAGAGCTTGGAGCTGTTCCTGGCCAATCAGCGAGAAGTGGGTGATGGGCCCACAATCAACACTGGGTCCTCTGCCAATCGCAGCCCAGTACGGTGGGCCAAGAGCCAATCACCCCTGGTGACTTTGATTCAAAAGCGAATGAAAAGAAGTTGGTGTCATTTTGGAGGAAACACTAAGTCTCATTCTCCACTCCGGTTCCCCTTTACATTCTTATCGTAATCCTCGCAATTAAAACAGGATTAGAACTCAAACGGGAGGGATTTTTGCCCGGCACTTTGAGTGCCGTTAAAATGCCCTCGTAAACCCTTTCACACCTCAGGAATTTGTTTGCCCTGACGCCCATGGCGTGTCCTTCCAGATAATGCAGACAAACAGCGTGCGCGATAACGGTCCTCCCCTATCGACCGACACTTCCTCAAATGCTCTCTGCTCAGGAAGTGGCTGAGACCCCCCGCTGTAATATCTCACACTTTAAAAGACACAGGGAAACCCCCACCTTGACGTTACTTGATCATTTGAGAGAAATCAATCTCGCTCTTTATCAGTCACGCCCCTAAAGACGAGAGGTTTTTGCCAACGGCGACAAGACGGATCAGTCAAGCCACTCACTACCATGCGTTTAAAAACCCAGGTTTAAAAACATGCCGGAGCCTGTGACAGCACAAACGTTGGTCAATTTCCTTCCCCTCATTGCCCCAAGGGGGCGGCAAAAAATGGCCGCTATGTTTTTAAATTGTAATGCATTCTTTTATTTTTCTTAAAGCCACAAAAATGTGAAGCGTCTTTGCAGTAATATATATGTCGTTATACTTTCAAAAATGTATTTGTTTGTTTCCGTTTGAAAAATCCAACAGTATTAGTGTATCTATAGGTTTGTAGTATATCTATAGTTGGTCTATAGATAGTATCTATACTATAGAAATCTGACATGCGCGTATCCTAACACTAGATTTGACTTCATAGAGGACCGTGGAGTCTGCCCGTTGCCTACAGGAAAGCTTTTCTACAGAAACTGGCCAAATGTAGGGAATGGACCAAGCGGGAGAATGAAAGGGAAGGGGGGGAATTATAAACGAAATTCATAAGAAAAAAATAAATGAGGATAAAAATAACGGTAAAAAAAAAAAAAAAAAAAAAAGCATTCAGGACAAAAGACGTTTACAAGCACAATGTGCACGGTGACTGTTATTTACAAATACACAGCAGTCCTTCAAGTTTCCAGTTATCGAAAAAAATAAAAATAAGTCATGTATAAAGACCGGTAAAATATTAAAACAGCCGCGTCGCTCTGAAGATGACAGTTAACATATCCACACATAGTAATCCCAGGTATACATGTACATATACGTACGCATATACATATACATATTTAGTGTACGTATATATATATACATACATATATATATATTATATTTACATACATATATTTTTGTATTTGCTTGTAATATGTACATGTCAGGAGACAGCTGGGGGGGGGGGCTCATTTCTGCTCTGTCTCTTGACCTCTCAGCTGGCCTTTCTAGCAGGGGGGGGGGGGGGCACATGCAACTGCACACGCTCTCATTCTCTCATCGGCGCGCTCGTTCGCTCGCTCACACGGTGGGGGGCTCACGCAGGCCCCTCACACTGGGCTCTCGCGGGGAGGGGAGGGGGGGGGGTGGGGGCTGACACCATCACCAGTCGGCGTCCTCCTCTATATAATAATCGGGGGTAGAAGTACCATCGAACAGGCCCGGGTCCAGGGACTTGCGCTGCTTGCCCCGAGCAAAGACGCGCGACAGGGAGCCTAAGCCCATCTTCTCTTTCTTCTTCTTACGCTTCTGGTCTTCCAAATCCTCCAGCGACTGCGGAACAGAGAGAGGCAGATAGAGGGGAGGGGAGAGAGAGAGAGAGAGATCAATCACTCATAGAAAACAGGTCTGCTTGGAGCATACTGCTGTCTACAGGGAAGAGGAGAGAGATAGCGATCAAGCCCATATCGGAGATCAAAGCGGGGGAGTGTCATTGGTGCTCGGAGAGGCGGCTGCTCATGACGGGAGCCGCACGTTCAAAAAGAAGGCACACATTACAGAGTAAAGGCAGGGTCCCCTGTGTGAGCCTGGGCCTCGGGACCAGAAGGTGCACAGCAACAGCAACCCATCTCTCTCTCTCTCTCTCTCTCTGTGTCCCTCACATCCCCCTGTGGTGGGAGGGAGAAGAGAACTAGTGCAAAGCTGCTTATTTGCTTCTGTCAGGCAGAAACGGTGGCAGAAACCTCGCTCTGAAGTTTGTGAATCAAAGCGGGTCAGTCACCCCCCCCTCTCGGGAGTCCTTCCTTAGACGTTCGTAAGAGTGACGGGTGCCTGTGCCAGATCGCAGGACCGTGAGTCATGGGGGGGGTTCCAAACTCTGTCCCCTGGGGGACCCCTGGGCCTGCCGGTTTTTGTTGCAACTGTAATTGCCATTCCTGAAGTATAACAAGCCGGTAATGGTCTTTAATTAGACAGTTTAATGTCTGATTTGCGGGATCTAAAGGGGTGATTTATCCTCTCAATGCCACGTCGTGTCGGGAACAGATATTCACGTTACGCAGAATGAATATTCAATATTCATTTGAGGACTTTTAATCAGTCAGATCAGCTCTCAGACAAGCAAAGACTTTCATTTTCCCCTAATGTGATTTGGCCAAATTATTCCTCTTTAGAGAATGCCTTTTTAATGGGTATAATGATAGACCTACAGCTAAAATCAAGTCACGTCCCAAACGCTGAAAGTGTGGACACTTCAGTCATTGAAAAGAAAACGTTTGTTGAACATGAAGTAGGTCCGGTTCAGGCACAGGAAATACGCTCCTTCCACATCACGCTGACAGGCACTCTTGTGTAAACGCTGCCGAGCCAAACAAATCCAAAGAGTTGACTTTGGTCAGGGAATTTCCACACTCCCTCATGATCACCCCCCTCCTTTGACTTGGAGCGTTTCCTGCCGTGAATTTCCAGCATTCAGGAAACTCGCCATATATTTGGAATGCAATTTCATACTTTAATGGGATCAATGTTTTTCTGACCTAAATGGGTCATTGCGCTGCACGGCCCCCTGTTGTGGTGCTAAACTTGGCGCGCGCCTCAATGAGGTTTGAGTGCGCACCGGGGGACACGCTCGCAGACGGAGGTGGTGCCTGTGGTCTCTCTGAGTCAGCATGGCTCAGAGGAGACTGTCAGAGGCACACACGCGACCGTCCCGTGTCCGTACGGAGGACACCCCCGCTCTGTGAGCGAACGTCTGTCCCGTTCCTCGTCTAATTTCAGTGTCAAAACCTGATTCGTCTGGGATCGGTTCCCCGTGGCAACAAAGCACTCGGTGGGGAGGGCGGAGTTTAAAACCCCTGGTCAAGGCCCGTCATTTTTCACCCTCCCAGGACATCGTTGTGACCCCAGTGGGTTATAGGGGGGCACGTGCGATGTCATTGTCTGATTATGACCGGGGGTATGTAGTGGGGCGCCCGTGATTGGCTGCCCCCCACCAGGAGAAGGGCGGGGTTAACAATGTGTCGGGCAGGATTCTGAGGGTTACTGCTCCATTAGCCACTTCCCACAAATGCACCAGGCACCTTAGGCTACCGACTGTCGTGAGAGATGCACGTCTCCTCACAGATTGGTGCTAGAGCTCTCCTGTAGTACCGTGCGGCCTGTAGTCCGCAATGCAAACAGTGCCTCGTAGGGTGACCGCATGGTAGAAGTGCACGTGTTTAAGCTGCTGTGCTCCTTGCGTGGGATCGGGTGGCACAAAGGGTGAGCGGGATAAGTTGCCAACTACAAATTTGAGTGAACAATTGATTTTTTTTTTAAAGCATACAAGTCTCTCTGTTAAAACG
The DNA here is from genome assembly GCA_029706075.1 of Aldrovandia affinis. Classification (NCBI taxonomy): domain Eukaryota; kingdom Metazoa; phylum Chordata; class Actinopteri; order Notacanthiformes; family Halosauridae; genus Aldrovandia; species Aldrovandia affinis. The sequence goes on from JAINUG010000188.1 coordinate 589,150, forward strand.
GTGAGAACACAAAGAGCCTGAGAACACACTTTAGGCTACAAAAGGGGAAAACATCATGCCTGTTTACAATGTGCTGGAAAAGCACCAATGAGGCCGCCATAGCATTCCTCCGCATTACATTTACTGACAAAAATAATAATACTTAACATTTAAAAAAGCAATTTCAGATATTTAATCCATTGTAGAGCAAAAGGACAAAACAAAGAGTATTCTTACGTCAATTAATAAATTTTTGACAGATGGCAGATAGAACCCTAGAATTCTATAAAGCTCTTCACATGCAGTACACTATCTAGAACATAAATGGCTGTATATGTACTCGTACACAAACATGCAGGAATCCAAACATAGCCTCACTACTCATATTTAACCTACTGCACAGAACGGCTAAATCTGCCTTCCAACTGAATCTGACATCCTGCCGCTGACTAGACCGATCAGAGGTAATCGGAGAGAGACAGAGAGGACAGAGAGAGAATTGCGGAGGAGTGATTACTTGGAGGGGGGCCTCGAGCTGCTCTTACATTGCAGAGGGAGTGCGTCCGGTGGCGGGGGGAGTTGATGTCGCTGGGGGTGGAGGAGCGGTCGCCCTCCACCGCCGAGGCGTCGGAAATGATGGAGGGCTGGCGGGAGTGACAGGGGCTGACCCTCACCGCCGCTGGGGAGAGAACACGGACAAACACGCGCGCGCACACACACACACACCATACACGCACGCACGCACGCACACACACACACACACACACGCATCACACTGTCAGGGTCACGGCGATACACAGACACACTGCTGTTCCACCTTCAGCTTTCAGCAGCAGGGTACAAAGGCACTGCATCACACTGCGCCCTAGCATAAGCATAATTGGTGAAATAATACTGCAAGGTTTTATTCAGTCAGATAATAAATGTATTATTTACGGCAGGAGTATTGAAAATGGAATAGCAGTTAGTGTAGGTTCTTTTATGGTAGCCTTGTTGTTCGAGGTCTTAACTGAGTATTGAAAATGGAACAACAGTTAGTGTAGGTTCTTTTATGGTAGCCTTGTTGTTCGAGGTCTTAACTGACGGAAATCGTTTAATGTGAGAATAATGAGAATCCAGCCAAACTGGAATACAAGGTGCTTCTGCATCATCAAAAGCGGACACACGTTAGGGGCCTCGGGTGGCGTACTGATAAAAGCATTCACCCGCGGACACGCTGCTACAGAAGCTTACTTATTAGAAAACGTGCAACTCCACGGTTTAGTTCAAAATTTAAATTCAGGCAATGTCTGGTAAACACATCACTTTCAATAAGAAATAGAGAGGCAATCCTGTGTGGTTTTGACATTTTAAAGATACAGAACTTTTCTACGCTCTACTGTAATCAGCTCTAATTTGGAAAGCCCCCACAATCCTGTGTTTCTGATGTCACATGTAGGACACCATTGGGACAGCGTTGCGTGGAAAGTTATGGATATTCTTTTCCCCTGGCACATTGCTATAACTTTAGTCTTCTGAATGACGTGGGATTTTTTTACATATCACATTCAGGACCTCACATCAAAGCCACGCACTCGTGCATGTAGGGCTTAGAAGCAATCTGGAGGAAATAACTTCTGTTTTTCCAAAGTCAGTTTTTCTGTGTTCTGTTTTTTCCTTCCCATTTTCTTTTTCTGCTGTTTTCTCCCCGTTTTTCTCCCCAATTTGTAAAAAAAATCCAATCATATCCTCCTTTTCACATCAATTATCCCACTCCCTCATATATCTTAGGAGTTCACTGCCATAGTCCTGATACTGGTGAAATGCCCAGTGACATGCCGTCACCGTAACTCCGGTATGCACGCACAGGACCACTCCTATACACAGCGAACTCGCATCGGCTTCCCTCCCCCTACACTGCGGCGGACAGCCAATTGCCGCCCCCTAGTGGCACTGCTGGGCCAGAGCTGATACTGGCGCAGCTGGTGGAATTGAGCCCCAGTCGCAGTGGCCAGTGTCGAACGTTGTAACCCGGGAGGCCCGTGTTCTGTTTTAAAAGTGGGAAAAAAATGTTTTTATATGTGGTTGGCTTGTTAAGACTTGGAACTGGTACACTGAAATGACCTCCGATTTAAAAACAATAAATCATTGTCACCATAATCTCTTAAATCCAGGCATGAAGGCAAATGACAGGCAGACATGTTCTGTGCTCATAATTCAGGTTCGAATACAGCACTGCAGAGGTTATTAACAGGCAGGGTGACTGCACTGTACAGCAAATATGCAATTTAGCTGAAGGGGAGAGAAAGCAGTTTCAAGGTGCGGCGCTCCACAAATACCGTATTACGTTTTCTCAATGCAAATCAATATTTATTTACTACCCCTGAAGCCGGCAGACTGGGGAAAGGAAAGGAGAGTAATTACTCCTCTGTCTCTCCCTGCCCTTTATGTAACAGACAGAGGAAGCCAACCTCGGATCCCGAATCACAGAAATCCCTGAAATCCCTAAATGCTGTAGAGATTTCAGCTGGTAGATAATATCCCAAAAAGCCAGGGGTCAGGGTATAACGCATTGTCGAGGCCCCAGCTGATCGCCTGGAACGTGATTGATAACGCTGCACAGCAGTACTGGCAGGGCTGATGCGTCAGTGTCAGGGTCTGTGGGGCTTTGGTGCAGCGCCGCTAAAGTAACGCAATGCTAATGAACCTTCATCTCTCTCACGCGGGGCTTTCGGCACAATGCGGCAGCCACCAGGCAAGAAACATTCGGCTGTAGTGTGTGTGTGCGTGCGTGCGTGCATATGAGTGGACCTAACCACGCTGGTTGTAGTATGTTTGTTTGTGTGCGTGTGCTTTGTGTGTGTGTGCGTGTGTGCGTGCGTGCATGCGTATGAGTGGACCTAACCACGCTGGTTGTAGTATGCTTGTTTGTATGCGTGTGCTTGTCTGTGTGTGTGTATGTGTGTGTGTGTGTGTGTGTGTGTGTGCGTGTGTGCGTGTGCGTGCGTGCGTGCGTGGGCCTAACCGTGCTGGTTTCAGTTTGTGTGTGTGTGTGTGTTTGCGTGCGTGTGTATGTGTGTGTATGAGTGGACCAAACCATGCTGGTTGTAGTGTGTGTGTTTGTGTGCTGTGTGCGTTGTATGTGTGTGTGTGTGTGTGTGTGTGTGTGTGTGTGGACCTAACCGTGCTGGTTTCAGTTTGTGTGTGTGTGCGTGTGTGTGTGTTTGCGTGCACGGTGCGATTGCCCTTACCTTGCCGGTCAGCAGGGTGCGGTGTATGCCCATGGTACAGTGTTTGCTGACTCTGCCGGATGGCAGCAGTGAGGGGCAGGTCGGCCTGCATCACCCACTCCTGGTTGCCGTTGACCACGGTCTCCGTGGGCATAGCCAACGAGTGTCGCTTGGGCACGTCCTTGGTAAGGGTTGCCAGGGACTGCTTTGCCTGCGGGTGGGTGGACACAGACACACACACACACACACACACACAAACAAACAGACAGAAATAAAGAAATCAACCTTTGGGCACCAGATAGACAAAGAAACACTGCACCAAAGGTAAAGAGAAGACAGGTGGATTATTATCATTCACACACGCACACCTGAGCAGCAGGACCACCCCGCATGCTGCAGGTACCAGTGAGTTCTCTCCTCCTGGCTGCTTATAAAATCCACGTCTCCGTGGACTAGGAGCTGGTGTTGCTGTGATCTATAATTCCTCCGTCTGCTCCACCCCAAAGCCTACATATAAGTTTGGTTCATTTGAAGTTCCTGTTATGAGCATCGAGCAGCTGCGTGAGAATCGTCCTCCTCCTCCGTCTGGGTCTCCTACGAGACTTGATCAGATGTGAAATGTTACGCTCGCCCCTGTTGTACTGAGACACAGACAGAGAGAGGCGTGCGCAGAGAGGATGGCTGGAGGCAGTGTTTACTGAACGGAGCCGGGAGGTGTAATGGAGCCGTCGCATCCGGCTCCGCTGAGGCGCCGCGCTACAAAAGTGGCAGACCCCACCCCTACTGGGAGGTCACACACACACACACACACACACACACACACACACACACACACACACACACACACACACACACAACACAGTCCAACACAGAGCTGGAGGTCCTGTCATACACAAACACACACACACACACACACACACAAACACACACACACAAACATACATACATACAACACAGACACACACACACACACAAACACACACACACAAACATACATACAGTACATACAACACAGACACACACACACACAGAGCTGGAGGTCCTGTCATACACACACACACACACACAAACACACAAACATACATACATACAACACAGACACACGCAGAGCTGGAGATCCTGTCATACACAAAGACAGACAGACAGACAGACAGACAGACAGACAGACAGACAGACAGACAGACAGACAGAGACACACAACACAGACACACACACACAGAGCTGGAGGTCCTGTCATACACAAACAACACAGACATACACAAACAAACATACACACACACACACACACACACACACACACACACACAACACAGTCCAACACAGAGCTGGAGGTCCTGTCATACACAAACACACACACACACACAGAGCTGTGGGTGCATGAAGACACAGGCAGAACAAGACCCGGAAAAACGACAGCACACTATAGCCATGCCAGGCAGGCCCCCCTCATCATCATCATCATCATCATCGCCAACACACAACTGTCACTGGGCGACCCTGGACGCCGGAGGTCCGGAGTAGAGCTCGATTAGGCTGGCATGCAGACACCGCTGTACAGACAAGACCGTAGAGCTCAATCATTCTGATATCCATCTCAGAATCCTACTGTACATTCCCCTCCTTGCAGCCGATTTGCCGAAGCTGTTTTTTGCACAGGTCCAATAAGTCTCCCACAGGAGGGGAAAAAAACTAACTAGAGAGGAAATGAGAGATCGGTTAAAAAAAATAAAATAAACTGGGCTCCCGAGCCACTCGCGAGATCCCAGCGAGGGGGGAGGGGGGCAAATGTGCGCATTCAAGACAAACGCTCTGCTCATGCTTCAGATCCACACCAAAAAAAAATCAAGTAGCAGCAAGTGATTATCCATCAACGGGTTAGGGACGATTGGCGTCGGCCGATTGCGACTGTGTTAGTGGACACGCGTGCAGATTAATTCCCTGGTCAATCACTGCCCGGAGAGGAGGAGGGGCCAGGGTTAATGCAGCTCCCACTGCAGGGGGGGGGGGGGACGGGCGTGGCAGTCAGTGCTGGTCTTACCGCCATAGCCCGGGGCGAGGGCTCCTTCTCCGTGGGGCGATCAAACACCCGAAACTCCATTTTCTGTGTCACACAGTTACTTATCTGAGGAGACAGGGTACACACTCACAACCGACGCTCCACTGCGATCCTGCCCCGGGGTGCAGCCCCGCAGCCCCGATGCCAGGAGCCGAGTGGCAAGCTTAACGGCCTGTTCGTCATTTCACGTTCTGCGTGTTCTTACGTCACCGGCACGAGGGATTCTATGAGCCCGCGTGCCGTCTCACTCCGATCACCGGCACGAGGAATGACGTTGATCACCACTAGCGCCGCAGTAACCCGCAGCACGGGCGCGAAGGGTCTCACTTCAATCAGCGACGCTTTGCTTTAATCTATTTCTGGCGACGCACGCCTCGCAGCGCGGAGAGGGGAATAGAACAGAGAGACAGAAGAAAGGAGAGTGAGAGAAACAAGAGGCAGGAGGGAAAGCAAGAGAGAGAGACAGAGAGAGAGAGGGAAAGCAAGAGAGAGAAAGCAAGAGAGAAGAGGAGAGAAGAGAGAGAAAGAAGAGGGAAGAGAGATATAGTAGTGATAGGAAGTACAAGAAAAATGAGAAAACAAGAAAAAATGAGAAAACTAAAAGAAGAGACATAGAAAGAGAGAAGACCAGAGAGAGAGAGAGAGGAAGCATGACATCATCGCTGCATCTTGTAAGCCTGAGCTGAGGGTAAGGTGTGTGGCCATCGCAAGGGGGGGGGGGGATAGAGCCCCACAGTGAACACGAGCAGAGACTGCGTGGGTAAGAGACACAGCTGTGATTGGGGAGTCGGGCTAACGGCTCACGAGAAAACGGGGCCAATCAAATGAACGCACTGAATACGACAGCAACCCAAGGCTGGACCGCGGCCTTCAGCGTGGCAGCACCCGGAACAGAGCCGCCACGCCCGCATCGGGCCGATGCCCGCACTGAGAACCTAACGCATAACAAAGAGCATCTGTGCGTTCCCTATGCCTGTGTGGAAACAGACACATCTGCACATTGTGTGTGTGAGTGTGAGGCAGAGACAGGCTTTAAGAACCACTGAACAGAGCATGTTTGTGTTTATATTATATTATATTATAGCAATTATATCATTTATATTATGTGAAGTGTGTTTTCTGGCTATGAGTGTGTATGCAAGCATGCATTCATGTCAAAGTGAATGCCAGTGTGTGCGAGCATGAGTGTGCCATTGTTTTCGTGTGCGGTCGAGTGCATGCGCGGGTTTTGTTTGTCGTGCGAGCCAGTGTTTGTGTGCGTCTCACAGTGACTGTGTGTGTGTGTGTGCGTGTGTGCGTGCGTGCTTCACCATTATGTGCATATCTCACCATGTATTTGTATCCCTGTTTGTATATTTGTGGGCCTACGCTGTTTATACTCACCATGTGTATACGTGAGTGAGTTCATGTGCGCATCTCAAAAGTATACATGCTTGTGACCTGACCATACGCACACGTCTGCACATATGTGTATGCATGATGTATGTGTGTGTATGTGTGTGTGTGCGTGTGTATACATGATGTGCATGTGTGTGTGTGTGCTTGTGGATGTATGTGTGTGTGTATGTGTTGTGGGTATGCGTGTGCGTGTGTGTGTATGTGTGTGTGTATGTGTATGTGTTGTGATGTGTGTGTGTGTGTGTGCAGGTGTGTGTGTGTGTGTGTGTGTATGTGTTGTGGGTACGTATGTGTGTGTGTGTGTGTGGCTCTCACCATGGCCAGCTCGGCCTCCAGCTCTTTGATCCGGTTCTCCTTCAGGTCCAGCTGCGAGCGCAGCGCTCCAGCGTGTTCCGTGGCCTCTTTGGTCTGCCTGCGGAGATCCCACTTCTCCCTCTCCAGCAGGTCCTTCTCCTTGGCCAGCGCCTTCACCGCGTCCTCACTCTCCTGTCACACAGAGCACTCTCCTCTCAGCACTGCTGTCCACCAAGCGCCTCATTTATTCAGAAATATTCAGAAATTCTGTCTCCTTTCCACTGTTTTACCTTTCATGGCATGCAAGTGATAAGCTATTGCAGAAATAGTATGATTGGTGAGAGAAAAGAGGCAGACTCTTTGTGAGCGTGCTCAGTGTGTCGTGGGGGCGTGGTGCTGATTGTGAGCGTGCTCAGTGCGTTGTGGGGGCGTGGTGCTGATTGTGAGCATGCTCAGTGTGTTGTGGGGGCTTGGCCCTGACTCTTTGTGAGCATGCTCAGTGTGTTGTGGGGGCTTGGCCCTGACTCTTTGTGAGCATGCTCAGTGTGTTGTGGGGGCGTGGTGCTGATTGTGAGCGTGCTCAGTGTGTCGTGGGGGCGTGGTGCTGTGGTTTTGGGCAGTTAATAGACGTACTTTTCTGTGCTGCTCATAGTTGCGGATGAAGTCCCTCAGCTGCTCCTCGCGGCTCTCCAGCGTAGCATAGAGCTGCTGCATCTGGTTCACCAAGTCCGCCTTCTCCGCCTTCAAGCGCTTCCGGTCCGCCTTCATCGCTGCGGGAACAGACAGGGCGATAGGGGATAGGCTCAGGTCAAGAGCTCATGCAGCCGGGGCCAATCAGAGGCAAGTTCCACGGGACATGCAGGATTACGCAACGCAGTGCTGTAATGAGGCTCTCTGGGCCTCAAAGCTTCAACCATCAGCGACATGAAATCACAGTAATTTAATTAATAGAGCAAGATGATTCCAAAGATGAATTCGTGAACTCCTCATAAACCCAGTCTATTTTTTTCTTCTTTTAGCAGACTCACACTTTCCCTGCTTCTTTATAACAGTCTAGGACACTTCACCTCGACTGGCAAGTTTCCGTTTCGGACTCAAAAGGAGGATTTTCAATTTACAGTATGAATGAATAAATAAATAAATAAATAAATAAAAAGGAGAGGGGAAATAAAATTGAATAGGCCCACATAAAAAGGCAAGTGCATTACGCTGCTGAGTGTCAGCAATTTTGTGTGTTGCAGGGTTATGAAAAAGAGCATTAAAGTTCTGTCAAGCGGCTGCCTTTTCAAATCACGTCCTTTGGGCTGACGGGCGGCAAAGAGAGTGTGGAGCTTCCGTCTCCGACAGACGGCACCAGCACAGGACAGGACAGGGTGATGGGTGCACAGCACGTCTCTTACAAGCACACTCCAGAGAGCGCATTGGCCCCTCCATCCATCCTGCATTAATTATACCCCTACCGCTGCCACGATTGAGCACAATTGAAAGTATACATCTGGCGAGATCCTTCCGACACGCAGATCGGGTGCGGACTTTTCCGTGAACGCCACCCCCCACCTTTTATTTTGAAAAGGAACCACTGTGGCGTGGCGGAACATCAGCCAACTACCGCCGAACGCAAGGACAAAGAGCGCTCCTCATCTGTGAAGGAAACTCGGCAACCCATCTGCACCTGGCACAGGAAGTGACATCAATAACCCTTCTGTGAGTGCAAACAGGACTCTGGCTCTTTAGCTCTTTAGCACATCTGTTCCAGTCTGGCTAGACGCCGAGGAATAAACAGCCTTCCTTCTCCCACAACAAAGCGCAGAGGCACTAATGACTTTAAACGGAGACGGCCGTTCCCGGGCGCATTAGTAAACAGCTGAGCCTGCGGGAGACGCCACGCCTTCCGAGGGGAGGGGGGCGGAGGGACGTGACAGTAAAGCGTGCCACCCGACAGCCACATTAACAGCTCAGACTCAGACACTGGAGGTTTTGTCGGAGACTGGAGCTGTCCAGAGGCCGTTATCTGACGCTACAGCGGAGCACTGGGCGGGCGGGCGGGCGGGCGGGGGCTGGGGTGGGGTTGTGGGGCAGGGGGTATTGCAGAACGGGAAAAAAATGAGTTCAGGGAAAACAACGAGCCAAGGAAATAAAGCCTGGGGTGACATCTCAAACAAAATTCGTCTGAGAAAATGAGGCGTCGCACAAAGGGGCATCATGGGTAATGCAGCCTGACTGGTACCTCTTAGCGGCAAGAATGGGGTTCAGCCCTCGCTAAGACAACCGCCAGCATTATACCGCCTGTCTGATCTGTCTATTTGTAGATTTAAATTATGGCACGGCTTTCTAAGCGTTTATGCCTGGAACCGCTGCCAAATGTCTGTGGCCAAAACTGCAAGCAATTTCAGCAAGACTTGTGACAGAGACCTGTAGTAGGACACAGTGCTAGGTATCCTCTAGACCAGGGTCTTCAACTCCAAGCCTCGAGGTCCTGGAGTGTCTGCAGGTATTTGCTCCAACCACATACTGCACCACCTGATTTGAACATTAATTACTTTACCTGATTTGGTCCAGGAAGTGAGCTGATTAGTGAAATCAGGTGGTGCAGTGAAGGGCTGGAGCAAAACCTGCAGACACCAGTAGCTCGAGGCCGAACTTGGGACCCCTGCTCTAGACAGTAGGCAAAAGATTACATCCTTATTTGGGCTAAATAAAAACATTCTCATCAGGGCCTCCCAGGTGGTCCAGTGGTTACAATGTTCAACGCTGGCCACGGAGACCGGGGTTCGATCCCACCGGCCGTGCCAGAGTCGGCTCTGGCTGGGAGTGCCACCGGGGGCGGCGATTGTCTGTCCACCACAGGGAGGGGGAGGGAATCTGACAGGACGTTCGCTGCACACAGGAGTGGCTCTGTAGTATTGGGTTACGGTCAACGGCCTGGCGAGTGCCGTCTCGGAGGAGGCAATACTTTGCCTTCGTCACTACCGGTCACAGGGCTACGGCAGCGAACTCACATTACGAGGTGGGGATTGTAGCGTGTTCTTGCCCAACAGCGCGGTTTTGCTGAAGGTCCCCATGCCTCACCTGTGTGGGAGGAGCCCTTAAGATGTGGAGTGGCTCCTCTCATTGGTTCCGATTTCATCTCTGCTTTCAATATGTTTCCAAAATGTGGGAAATGCAAAGTGTGGTGGGTGGGGGGGAGGGGAACACGATGGCTCTAAACTAACTAAAAGTTTAGCCACAGAGCAGTCTGACTTCCACAAACTGCAAACTCAACAATCCTCACAACTTGCACCGTATCCAATCTGACTGGCATGACAGGCTATCCGTTACAGTTTATCTGTTCATAACAGCAGGGAAAATATGCGGTACGCTATTTACACAAGGCACCTGGATGCATTTCACTGCAAATATACTGGGCAATGTGGGTGATGGAAACGTGGGGTAATATTTCAGAGGCAGAAATGTGTGACTGCGCCACCGTGTGGACATTGGAAGCCATTGCAGTCAACACCCTCACAGCAACCTCCGCCCCCAGGCCTCAAAAACAGCTGACAAAGGTTAACGAGGCATCTCCTCAATGCATTATTGACCAGTTGCCGCGTTTATGTGCGACACGAACACACCGTTACAGCGGACCACCATGTTGTGAGCGTGGACGCGGTGGAGCAGGCGGGAAGATTATATTTCAGAGCACGTAGGGCGAAGAGGCTGGAAGAGGGCCCTCTTGACACCAGCTCGAGCAGCATATCACAGTGCCGACACTCTGCAGCCTCCGCGCGGCGTTTCCTCCGCAGCCTCAGATCTTTCACTCTTCCCAGCACACTTTCATCCTCCGCTAAATTATGTTTATGTCTCACACCGTCCCCTGCAGGGGGAACACAGTGGCAGAGTCAGGTGTGAATCAGGTTTTGCCAGTGCTGAAATTACAGAGAGGAGGCGCCAAAGCAAAGGGGCCGTTTTAGTCACAGGAAAAGGGCCAAGGCACCACACAGAGGGCCTTTTGGAGACGGAAACGGTACTGCATAGCAGAGACCAGAGTTGAAAGCAGGGTGTCGGTCAGAGGAACCAAAGCTTGTGTGAGGAACGAAGAGAACAAAAAAATATATATATTATGGTGTAAAAGACTTGGAACCATCAATGCCCAAAACACACTGCTGTGTAGATCTACTGGACACTGAACTGTATGGATTCAAATAGTTTTTTTATATGAAGACCTCTTGTTATGGCTGTAACACACCATTTGTTGGTTTGTTGGATGTGTGCCCTTTAATTTCAGTTCTGGTTTTGCATATGCCTGTGTGAGCCTTTCCAATTTACATAATAAATAATATTTATGGATATGTCATATTGTTTTCGTTTTCAGCAAGCATGTAACACAAAAGTGTGTAAAACCTGAAACAATGCCAGAACCATCAATGCCCAAAACACACTGCGGGAGACACTTACAAACTCTCCATTTATACAGCTGGATATTTAGTGAAGCGCTTCCCACTCCGTTCAGTTCAGGTGCACGTTCAGGCATTGCTCAAGGGCACAGCAACAGTGGCTTAACTGGAACTGGAACCTCAAATCGAGTTACCTAACCACCACTCAACACTGCTGCCCCAAATCCGCAGGGAAGAAAATGCTGGTTTTTTTCCCGTTTTTTTTCTACCATTGAGAAAAGCTGCCCTGTCCATCCTGTTTTGAATCATAAAGCCACGTGTTTACAGGCAGGCTCCGCAATGACCTTTCGGCTGACTGTCAACCCTTTCCTGACAGTCAGCAAGGGTCCTCACCTACTAGCAGGGAGCTGTAATTAAACACAAATTGTGCGCTGGCGCAGCTCTTGGCTCGTTAGTGGCTTCGCGGGATGTCGCTAGGAGTCCAGGTGGTCGGTGGAAGAGAGAAAGAGGAACCATGGGGTTCTCCGTCAGAAACCCTGGCTCACCCGTCAACCAATCAAGCCGCTCCCCTGCAGGGCCTGTTGCCGCCACCTTTACCGAGGTGAGCACGCTACCATGGCTACCACCTCGAGCGTTCCGTGAGGCATGAATTATTAATTGCCCACGTGGCCACGGCTCCCGAAGAGCTAGCTAGATGGAGCTGTGCTCAATCGGCACATTTTACATTTCGGTTTGGCTATGACTTTTTCCACCAGCAACTAGTGGAGTAACATGTAGGAGTGCAACACAGTGCATGGTGGTTAATATCTATACGATATCAAAAAACGAAATATTTAAGCAAAATATTGTAACCCAAACGGATGCACTAGAAGTGCTTTCAGCAATCAGTGGTCATCTTCAATGGCAAGACTCAGGTTTGTCCTGGAAAATTTTGATGAATATAATAATATTAATAATAATTGATTTCAATTTAAATTAGCTAATTGTACTTCTATACACATTCTATTTACCACTATTTCTATTTACCAGATTTGTGACAAATACTGGATTGTTAACATGTCATCGCACACTGTACCAAATGACAGGATGGCTCCCGTTAGCAATGAGATGGCAGACGCCTTGGCATACATTTGTGTACAAGGCCGTCCTGTGAGAGCTCCCTTCATATTTGTGCATGTTCTTTTCTCAGTTGCATAATGGGAGGTATAATCTGCGATCAAATAATCACATTTTATTTGAGGTCCCTAAAATAAGATCTGAGTGTGGAACAGCTGCTTTTTTTATACACATCTGCTCCGTACGGAACATGTTACAGAAGCATTTTCAAAGTGGAACATTTCATATCCATCATTAATTTTTGTAAAAAACAGATTGGTGAACTTTGAAAACACGAAGCTTTGATGTGAGATGCAAGGATGGATCTCATCTTTATATTTTACGCCGCGCGTTTGATTGTGCGTTGCTGTTTTTATTGTTTGCGTGTATACTTTTAATATTTAAATCATCTTAGCTGCTACTTTCTTGGCCAGGGCTCACTTGAAAAAGAGATGAAAATCTCCATGCGACTACCCTGGCTAAATAAAAGTAAGTAAATATATTTTCGGTGTCCATATCTTCACACACTTGCCATTCATTTACTCCTGCATAGACGGAACTAAAGACATGCCAACCACTAAGCCTTTGCATAGAAGCCACAAGCAAAGTATCTCACAACCCGGGGAGGAATATAGCCGCTCAAACTTCACGAGGGCATCCCTCTGTGGTGTACCCGACGGGTCACACACACTCCAGTCAAATTTAGCATTACTCCCCTGCGTGACGGCACCATTGCAGAGAACAAAAATGTCTCTGCCCCTTGCAGTTTAAAAAAAACCCCCGCACCTTTTAAGGTGCGCCCAGATCTGTCCGTCTGCGAGTGGCTCGTGCGGCCCTTTCATCTCCTTTCATCTCCACACTCTGAGAGCTCATTACAGGGGGCTCGTTAGAGAACCCATACCAGCAGTTCCCATGGGAGGGAGGAGAGAGAGAGAGAGAAATGGAGAGAGGGAGAGGGGGATCGAGAGAGAGAGAGAGAGACAAAGAGACAAAGACAGACAGAGAGAGAGAGAGACTGCACTTCATAGCCAAATGTGAAAAATACAACGAAATTAGACAATTATTCTTCCCTAAATTCAATCAGATTTGCCAACCGTTCAAAGACGACCCAGAAAAATGAATAATATTATTGGGAGAGAGAACAGAGTGCTCTATACTTGCAGCACAGTTTATTGCTGCCTGCCACAGTCTGAGGGTGACAGTGAGTGACAGAATACGCCCACATGCACCTGCTCATACTCATATACAAGCGCGTACATGCGCGCGCACACACACACACACACACACACAGGCACTTTCTTGTTTGCGCTTTGATGTCTGTTCGTTTTCTTTTTTTCTCCACCAAGCTTTGGCAATGCAATTGTCATGCCAATAAAGCATATTGAATTGAATTGAATTGAGAGAGAGAGAGAGACAGAAGGAGAGAGAGAGAGGAAGGAACAACGCATGCTGGCCAGCTGCCCATTAGTGTCTCTGACCAATAAGCTGTGCACAAAGCACACATTAGCACCCCGTGCTTACACTCAAAGCACAATAACACCAGGTCCTGCTACACCTCCAGGGATCAGCCCTCACAGCAAGTTCAGACATGTTGCAACTCACAACAACAAAAAAATAGAGTATAATAGAATGCATTTATATATCACCCTTCAGGATCTCAATGTGCTTTACAGACAGGGGGACTCAACCACTACCGATGGGTAGCACCCACCTGGGTGAAGCAAGGCGGCCATTTTGCACAAGAACGGTCAACACACAGCTCGCACGCGCTCGCTTCGTTCGCGCATGAGTGAGGGATCTTAATCGCGGAGAGGTATGCATACTTCGTTTCTTCAGTGTTGACCATGAAGGGCAGGGACACACTGATGGCTTTCGAGTTTATGATCGGAGCATTGGGCCAAACGTCCAGTGAGCACAGCCACCCAAAGCTACCACCGGGTGCCACTGCCCACCAATTTACATTCTCCGGAGGGAAGCGGACTTATCAAAAAAACGACATTAAAAAGGAGGAAATTATGAACTTGTGATTTGACTTGTGAGTTTGGAACACATCTTGGAGACTGGGCTAGTGCCCGCATTAGCACTCGGGGTTCTGAAATTCAATTTCGGCGTGTTGGAAACACGGGAACATTTATTCAATGTCCTCAAACTGGAATTAATTAAAAGTGATCCAGTTAGGCCGTGGAACGACGGCATGGCATCACTTTGTGGACATGGATGTTGGGGGGAGAGAGCCAGATTGACACCCGGTTTCAAATACACACGCTGAGCTGTGACACAGAATTGATGTCTATTACATGGGGGAAATGCATTAGACAGACCGGGCTTGGATGAAACCTTGGGGTATGAAACTTTAATTTGTAGCGCCGCCGAATGTGAATTCCTGAGAGGCAGTCACACGGCCCTGTGAAGATGACTTAACTGAAGGCTACCTCTGTGGCCCAAACGCATCCTGTCAATGCCCGCAAACTGAAACAGGACCACAGTCTATTTCCTGTTCTATTTCCGGGGGGGGGGGGGAATAATCACACAATGGAGAGCTTAGGGCAGACCACTGGACAGAGAGGGGCAGCCTTGTGAATATAGAGTCGACGGATCCGGCGCTTGAACGCGATGAAAAGGCAGCAGATTGCAGGCCGTGTTTCTCCAGCTCGGCCCGGCCCATCAATTTCACTCGTACCGGACCCAGTCCTGCCGGCTCCAGTCCACACGGGGTGAGTGACCACGTGAGTCTCGCAGCAAACCTGTAATTGTGAGCGGGGGGGTTTGCAATTGCGGCACGGCGCAGTCGCAGTCCTCGGGGCTGAATCACAGTGGTGCGGTGGGCGTGAGCACGAGACGGCACAAACTGAGCTGAGCCGGCCAATAACACGATGCACAGAAGAAAAACCCCACCCTGGATGACTGCAGCGCCCGCCCGGGGACACGTTTCGGGCTTAGGACCTCGGCGAGCACAAATGGGAGGAACCGAAAGATAAAAACACGCCCTTCCGTGTGAGTTTTGTTCCGGGACTGTGTTTGTGCGAGAGTGTCACTGCCCTTCTCTTCCTCTCGAATGGGCAGACTTTGCTTTATGAGCCCCCCACCGCTGACTGCTAACACTCACAAACAATAAAACGACTGACCCTTCATAAGAGCAGCAGTGCATTACTGTCCCAAATGTCACCCGGCGTCTCCAAGGCTGAGGCATGCTTTCAACAAACACAGCCGACACCCAGTCCGGGGGCCTGGTCCGTCCCGGTCTAGACTGTGTTTTTATCTCTGGGTGAAGTAATATGTCCCAAAGCACAGGCCACGGGGTAAACACAGGCTCCAGTGTGCTGGTAAACACAGGCCCCATTAAAGACAGGCTCCAGTGTGCTGGTAAACACAGGCCCCATTAAACACAGGCTCCAGTGTGCTGGTAAACACAGGCCCCATTAAAGACAGGCTCCACTGTGCTGGTAAACACAGGCCCCATTAAACACAGGCTCCACTGTGCTGGTAAACACAGGCCCCATTAAAGACAGGCTCCACTGTGCTGGTAAACACAGGCCCAATTAAACACAGGCTCCAGTGTGCTGGTAAACACAGGCCCCATTAAAGACAGGCTCCACTGTGCTGGTAAACACAGGCTCCAGTGTGCTGGTAAACACAGGCCCCATTAAACACAGACTCCAGTGTGCTGGTAAACACAGGCTCCAGTGTGCTGGTAAACACAGGCCCCATTAAACACAGACTCCAGTGTGCTGGTAAACACAGGCCCCATTAAACACAGGCTTCAGTGTGCTGGTAAACACAGGCCCCATTAAACATAGACTCCAGTGTGCTGGTAAACACAGGCCCCATTAAACACAGGCTCCAGCGTGCTGGTAAACTGCACAGCCAGTCAGGGCAGAGCGTGACACGCAAACGTAAAGGCAGGTGGACCTCTCTGCCCAGGCTCAGAGGAAGAAACGACGCCACCTGTTACACTGCTGCACAATGAGGCCTTTTTCTTTCACCAGCCATCCATCTCCCGCGCTCCCTCTCTCGCTCTCTCGCTCCCGCTCTCTCACGCTCTCTCCAGCCCTCGTCTTCCTCTCTCTGGAGTAATTCAGAGCCATGTCCCATAAATCTCCGCTCACAATAATTAAAATCCCTACGAGAGTGTACCATTTCCTTTCCGTTCCGTCATCTGGCAGGGCCGCTCGCGAACAGGCTCTGGAGGAGTGAGAGGAATCGAACATTGCAAACAGTCCAAACCCTGGAATCACATTCCGCTCGCCTCGCAGTGGGATCGCCACCATTTTCAGCAGACGGCACTTCAAACCTTCGAGAACCGCAGCTTAAAAGTGATCTACCGTTCCTTTCATCCCTTTCCTGCTTTTAGTACTGTAACGTCTACAATCGGGGCTCTCAGACAGGCGGGTGAGGCAGGGAAATCAGCAGTATGAATTATTGGCATTTGAGAAATATAACTGACAGGATAAATCTCTTCCTACATTTTATGTCTTGAATTAAAGGTCATGCAAGGGGTAAAATGCAATAAAATAAATCAAAGTAACTAGTATTCGTACAAAATAGTAATAAGAAAGGAAGAAAAACCCTGGACCATAATCAATAATTACAACATTCGAATTGCAAGGAACCGTTTATAAAATTGTAATCAGATTTTATGAATATGGTAGAATTACTAACGGCTTTCTCGTAGGTTGGCAGATCTCGACAAAGTATGGGTGTCTCACACGTACACATGGGACTTTTAGGCGTTTAAGTCATTACAAGAAGCGAAACAATTCAGGCTAGGACGGAATAACGTTCAGATTAAGTTGTCAGTTCTAACAGTGTTGCCAGTGTCGTCACCTATAATAATAATAATAGATTGCCTTTATATAACACCTTTTAGAAACCCAGTTAAGGGGGGAAACTGACCTCAACCACCACCAATGTGTAGCACCCATGTGGGTAAAGCACGGCAGCCATTTTGCACCATAACGCTCACCACACATCAGCTGAGGTGGGAGGGGGAGGGAATGACTGAGCCAATTAAACTGGGCGATGATTAGGCAGCAGATTAAGAGAGCCATATTTGGCGAAATTGACAAGGACACCAGGGAACCCACCCCCCACTCTTTGCGATAAGTGCAATCGTTAATGGGATCGTTAAAGACCACAGCGAGTCAAGACCTCGGTTTCACGACTCATCCGAGAGACACCTAAACAGACTACCGCTCAAACTGAGGAGTATCTCTCAACCGCCCCCCAACCCCTCCACCCACCCTGCACTCTGCGGTGGGTTGCTATGGTTTCAGACGGCGCTGCAGCCAGAAACGCTGGCTTCCAGCTCCCCAGCGCTGGACCGGGCACAACTCTTCCCCAGTACGGTCACACACTATAATCACCCCCTCTGTCTCTCACAATGAGCGTGACGCATTAAAACACTAATTTCCAGTGTTTACGGGCAACAAGGAATGGAACAACCACAAATAAGGATTAAAAGTGGCAGATGGATCGCTGGGTGGATGAATCCATGTTTTTCCCCACCTCGACGGGGCCGAAATATGATTCAACTGAAGGGCCCCAAATCCCCGCTGACTCTGGGAACACAGACAAAAGGGCAGCTCCGCGGAACTGCGTCAGCGGTCTGAGTTGGTGCGCGTGACGTCTGGAACGACAACCCTATCATTAAACAGGTCGCTAAACCGACTCCTTCTCCCTTCTTCCAGGGAGAGCCCGTGAGAGCGGGAGCTGGGGGCGGGGCGGGTGCTCTCATTCCCAACGGGGAGGCCGGGAAGATCACGCCAGCGCCAACGCTCTGCCAAAGGGCTCTGTGGAGTACCGCGGTCGAGGCTGCGTCATCGACCCGGCTCAGCTCCCACCGGCGCCGAAGGGCACTCCAGAGAAAGGGCCGAGAGAGGCCGGAAACGATAAAGCAACGGCGTAGCCGCTACACCGCGACGGCGAGCAATTTCACCCAACCTCCCGCGCAGAAACGTTTCATCACAGAGTGCAGTAATTCCGCTACGCGTTCGCCGGCCTCTAAAGTAAACCGGGCTCTTAATAACTCTTAATTCGACCTCCATTACCGGCCGGCGTGGCAGTGCCACTACTCCCCCGACGGGGGTCTCTATATTCTGGCTGTCATTGCAAGCCGTGCTCATAAGAGCCCGGCCCAGAGCCAGCTGTGACACGCAGCGCCGCCTCCCTGATGGGGCCAGCGGAACAGGAAATGAGACTCCCCGAGCAGAGGGTGAGTCAGAGAGAGGATGGACGGTACTGTTCCCACCCAAGTGACAGTATATTATAAGCATGTGGCAAGAATCACAGTTTCTATATTAAAGGTACACTTGAGGGATATGTTTTCTCAGCCATGTGGGGGGACAAATGAAAGTTTGTATGTCCTATTTACGTGCCTCAGAAATCACTTACAAACTTGTTTAAGAAAAAGACTAGTTTAAGACTTTATTGATTTGGCCAACAGGTAATAAATGAAACTGAAAAAGGATGTTATTAATGGCTAGTGCCTTTTATGAAACCTTGATTGGAGATTTTATTATATTTTCATTAACAGCCCTCACAAATGATAAAGGCCGAAAACCAAGACCGAAAAGCACTGCGAGATGCTGCAGTTGTAGTTGCAGATGTTTTCTTGTTGTTGCCATCTAGCAAGAAGATTGGTCTTTCTGTCAATTTGTCTAGGCACCAAGCTAGTTAGCTATCAACATGTTCAGTTACCTATGGCCCTGGTACCAGCTAGCTAGCACATCAAGTTCAATAGCTGCCAGCTAGCTAGCTAACTAATATTACTGTAGCAAGCAAGACAGGGTTGGCACTGCACTGGAACTGTTGACATCTGAGGAAATCGGGTATTGACTGAAATGTATTGAGTTACCTAGCTTGCGAGCTACATATTGACTATTACCAACAGCAGCTCGGTCGGTCTTTGACGCAGGTAGAGCCGATCTCAGTCACGCCGAGTTGTGACAGTGTATTGGTCTTTATCTGTGCGAATGGGCCAGGTGTGAAGGGGCGGAAGGGGGCAGGGCTCACACCTTGCAAGGCCTCCTTGGCGCGGTCCAGCTCCTGCTCCTTCTGGGCCAGCTGCACCTTGAGCTCGGTGGCGGAGAGCACCTCAGCCGAACACCCGCCGTGGGACTCCTCCAGGTCCTTCGTCAGCATGTCCTTCATCTGCCGCAGGAGGTGAACCTCCTCCTGGAGCTGAGCCACCTCCTCCCTCAGCAGCACTGGAGAGAGGGAGGGAGGGAGGGAGAGATAGAGAGAGGGGGGAGGGAGGGAGCGGTGGGCGAGGGTGGGAGGTAGCAAGAGAGGGAGAGGGAGAGAGAGAAGTGAAGAGAACGAGAGGTTACACAGTGTTAGGAACACAGTAATGCGCCAAAGCACAGACTCAGTGTCACAGCAGACAAACTATTTCTCTAACTCAGTGTGGACTCTCTAGTCTACACTAACTGCGAGAGCAAACCATTTTATTAAAACAGAAGAACGATCATATAATCCCATGCTTGTTCAATATCTATACCTGAGACATTATTTACAGCAACCACAACAAATATCCCTTCTGAACCAGTTCCCAAAGCAGACATGCAACAGGCGTGACCTGCGCCTGGCATTCGCCAGTTTCCGCATGACTAAAGAGTGAGTTTTTACAGGAAAATTACTCCTTTTGTGAACAAAATTAAGCGACTTTGTCCAAAAACAATCAACAACAACAACAACAACAACAACAACAAATAAAAAACCCAGTTCATGATGCAACAAACATTTTGACATCTCGCACCAAAGAAGCCAAAGACATCCATGTTACCCTAATGACATTTCATTAAAAAAAAAAAAATTCATTCAATTCTGGCAGCCCGAGACGAGAATGATTTTACACTTAATGAAGGAGGAAATGAGGCATACGGAGAAACACCGGTGCAATTGCCAAAATATTTATAGAGGAGCGGGCATACTTGTCAAAACATACAACGGAGCCAGACTGAATCGAGAGGGGGAAACAAAACCTGCACTCTGCGCTTGATAATGAGCTGAGAGGCATTAGGCTCTTTGTAGCGAGCCACAGAAAAGTTGAGCCATTGTAGGACACAAAAGCAATCCGTCAGATCCGGAGCGTTTGTGCTGCCAGCTGAGCCGAGTGCGCGCTTGAGTGTGGAAACTCACAGAGTGGGCACTCTTGTTTCATGACACCACCCCCCTTTCCGGCCCCCTCAAAATAATGGAAAAAAACCCATTATGTTCCTTCCCATTCTCTCTTTCGCATGCACTTCATTTGAAATTGTTAATGAATAGCCACGTTTCTGTATGTAAAAACACAATGTACAACGTGCAAGATACAATTATTATTTTTCCACAACATTTTAGTGGCCCACAGTTAGCTGCTGTGACGCGCGCGGATAATCCGCACAGGTTTACGCTGAACTCTTGGCTAAGGCTGCAACACCTGTGTGCGAAATGAAACAGTGTGCCTG